>QLTV01004245.1:2281941-2305902 GCA_003457575.1 Thermophis baileyi | reverse complement strand
TTAGCCTGGGAAGGTGGTTTGCCATAACCAGTGATATTTTTAAGAGTTCTCCACATGTTTGCTGGTTCATTTGTTGAGAACTGATTCTTTTGCTTTTCAGTGTTGCTTCTTTTTGCTGCTCTGATCTCCCTTGTTAATACATTTCTGGCCGGATTGTACAGCATTCTATCACCTTTTCTATAGGCGTCCTCTTTGGAACGACATAGCTGCTTACGTTTAGCTGTGACCCAGGTTTGTTGTTGCTGTATATTCGCAAGTTCCTGGTCGGAACACATGGGTCTTCACAGAAGCTGACATATGATGTTACAGTATCTGTGAGTTCATCCAGGTCTGCAGAGGTATCTTCAAAAATATTCCAATCAGTGCAGTCAAAGCAAGCCCGTAGCTTTAACTTTGCCTCCTCAGTCCAAGTCTTCACTGATTTAATTGTTGATTTTGTGGTTTTAAGTCTTTGCCTGTAAGCAGGTACAAGGTGAATCATGCAATGATCAGAGTGTCCCACAGCTGCTCGTGGTAAAGACCGATAAGCATAAAATACAGTTTAATGCAGTACCATAAATTCATTTTTCATTTATATAGTATAGTGCAATGAAAAAAGAAAACAAGATACTTTACAGCTTGCCTCTGTAATGCTTTTAAGTCCTACTATTCATTTAATGTTTTTTGAGAGGAGTAATGATGAGTTTCTATTGAGAAATACTTAGTGCAAAAATTCTCACATTAAATGCCAATATTAAAGATTTATCATCAAACTTGTAGACATGTCAATAGCTTGATAGTGAAAGCAACCTTGTTAAGTGGAGCAGAGAATAATACTAAAGAAAAAAACCCACAAAACAGAGCTAGGAAAATATTTCACATTTATGATATAAGCCAACTATCCTCAAAAACCAGCATAAGGCTTCCAAAGGATTATATGTTTCAAGACTCTAGCATCAAATAGTTACATTTTTAAAAACATATTTATTTATTTATTTATTTATTTATTTATTTATTTATTTATTTATTTATTTATTTATTTATTTATTTATTTATTTATTTATTTTTGTTAAATTTATTTTGCTGTGAGGTTACTCTGGGTGGCTTACAACAACAAAACAGAAAAGATGATAAAAATGTAACCATAACAATAGCAAAGGAATAAAACAATAAAAATAAATGACGAAAGTACAATTAATATGATAAAGCATTAAAGAAAAATAACTGGAAATGAACATAAACCAAAAAAGTATAAGGAGAAACATGATTGCATGTATAGAAAAGAAGTCAGTTTGTAAACACATCATTTAACCTTGAGGACGTGGAGTAACATGAAGTCTTTCATTACATCCACAGTGAATCATTTCATAAGCACAGAACAAACGCATACCATCAAGCATTGTACAAGTTCTCAGGTCACGACCATTCATTCAGCAACCATTCACAGTTAAAATGGTACTAAACAAGTAAAACTTACAACAGGTCCTTGGAGTTCCAATCCTTGCAGCGTCCCTGTGTTCACATAGCAATAGTAATAACACTTAGACTTATATACCGCTTCATCGTGCTTTACAGCTCTCTCTAAGGCTAAGCAGTTTACAAAGTGAGCATATTGCTCCCAACAATCTGGGTCCTTATTTTACCGACCTCGGAAGGATGGAACGCTGAGTCAACCGTGAGCCTGTAAGAATCGAATTGCTGGCAGTGGCAGAATTAGTCTACAATACTGCATACTAACCACTGTGCCACCACAGCTCTATGATTACATGATTACAAGCTTGGCATTTTTGCGATTTCTGACGTTCCATGCCAGCTTCCCACAAGTAAATGTTTTACTTGGATAAGTTTCCATTTGTTGATTCTACTGTATACTGCTAGATCTGCTGGCGGCAAATTTGTTTTGTCTCTTGATCAGTTGAGGAAGCTGGCAGGAAGTTAGAAGCCAATGTCATCCAAAGTCCTCACCTAATGACCCCCATTTAACGACAGTAACTGGGACTGCCAGAATTGCCGTTGCTAAGTGACATAGTCATGTGATGTCACACTTTATAACTGCGCTGTTTAGCAAAAGAGTTCCCGGTCCCAATTGTCATCATATTCCAAGGACTATTTTAAGTTCTATCTTCCCATCATAACAGAATGATCTTCCTGGCTTCATTAATCCCTCTTCATCTACTGATAAATGCCAAATGGCTGGGATGTAATACAGCATCACAATAATATTAATTTATTTTCTGAAAGTTACATTAATAAAGTTATGGCTATTAAACCCAAATACTTATGGGATACTAAGGGATACTTACGATGTAGGCTTGTCGCATTATTGAAGCAATAATGGGACAAGCCTATACCATAAGTATCCCCTCATCAAGTAATAGTTCCAGCAAACTTTGGTTATACTGACAGCCAACTCTTTCTAAATATTCTCTGAACATTTAGCACGCTGAACATACAGGTTTCTTTAAGAAGTTGCCAGTGCTGAATGAAGTACTTCTTTGTATAACTGTTGATAGTAATTTGTTGACTCACGATTCGTTTGTTCAGCTAATCATGTTACTTTGCACTGATTTGCTAGGTTACACACATTTGACAGCAGCTGTTAGGGTTACAACTCAAGACACACATGGAATTATTTAGCAGGTTAATACATCCTCCAGGTCACTTAATGGCCACAGAATGGATAAGGACATTCATATTATCACCTTTACTGACTATGACAAATGGCACTTCCCAAGAAACTGCTAATGCCATTATTTTCTCCCAAGTATCTTATGATTCCTCACTAATCATCTATGACCAATGAGGCTATTGAGGTGATGCGTATTCTAGCCAAACTCACTGCTCCAGATGCCAGTCCATGAATAAAAGGAAAAGCTGGACATCCCTAAAGAAAGGAACAATTCAGTTTTAGCTGAGTCCCGAATTCTCCAATTCGCAGGAGTATCTTGATTTTCCATGTAAAGTGCAGGGAAAACTATGAGAGCGTATCGGCTGGGGATAAACAGGCTTCTTCTTCTTCTTCTAAAACATTGTTCTTTGACCTGGCCAGTGACATTATATACTTCAGTATCATCAAGCCAATTCTGACGAAGATGCGTAGTACCAAAAAAGCAAACGGGACGATTATTTGTGTGAGATGAAAAATAGTCGTACTTAGCTCGCTCACCATACAGGTCAGGCAGAAGACTGCAAGGCTCACGCAGGGGTACAGAGAAAGCTTTGCAAACATGAAGGCGTGCTCTTTGCCACCGTACCGGGCAAAAGGATGCAATGTCTCGACTTCGTGGAAGAGCGCAGCAATCCATATGCTGAACTGGAAGATGCTTGCAAAAAAAATGGTAACGCAGCTAATCTGAATGGCTTCTATTTCGTTGTAAGACTTCTCGGCAAACTCGCTGGTCAGCTGGTAAGCGAGAGGCAGTCCGCCAATAAAAGCCAAAGAAAGAGTATTAAGGAGGGTCATCAGTCGCGTGGCTTTTGTCACATGGAGGAAGAGCGAATGATGGACAAACCAGAGAAGACCAATGGTTACAAACGATCCGAAGTAGGCAAGGAAACTTGGACCAAATTCTCTCAGTGCTTCAGCAAGATGACCATTGTATTTCTCTTTAACCATGTTATCATCAGGAACGTTATCTTCACTGTTGAGTAAAGAAAACTATGTATTTAGAATAGACTCACAACAAATATTTTAAAGTGTTTTTTAAAGTGGACCTTCTTAAAAAACTGAATTTGAATCCTTTGAGAACTGTAAAAGACATAAATCACTGCTTAGGGTTACTATATTCATGATAAAAGCTTCTCAGATTTATAATCCTTGTTTGTTCTTGATAGGAAAAAATGCCTATTATGTAATCAGGACAATCATGAATTTCACTTCGGTTTACTGAATTTGTTTACAACCTCAATAACTTCTTGAATACATTTCATTCCATGCCTAACCAAAAAGAAAATGTAAATGCATCAAGCTAGCTCCTTAAGTTCAGACTCCTTTTTTTTTTGGTAATTGTAATAGAGTTCTACTTCAGGATTAGTCATATCTGATTACCATGGAAACCATCAGCCAATCTGGGTATGTAATATAGACCTATACAAACTCACCATTCCTTTATGAAAGTATATACACGTAGTCCTTGACTTACAACAGTTCCATTTAGTGACCATTTAAAGTTACAACGGCACTGAAAAAAGTGACAAGACTGTTTTTCACACGACCGTTACAGTACCCCTACGGTCACATAATCAAAATTCAGATGCTTGGCACTGACTCATATTTCTAACAGTTGCAGTGTTCTGGGGTCATGTGATCCCCTTTTGTGACCTTCTGACAAGCAATGGGGAAGCCAGTTAACAATCGTGTTACTAACTTAACATCTGCAACGATTCACTTAACAATGGTGGCAAGAAAAGTCGTAAAATGGAACAAAACTCACTTAACAAATGTTTCACTTAGCAACATAAATTGTGGGCTCAATTGTGGTCATAACTTGAGGACTACCTGCATAATCTACATCCTGTTGCATTTCTAGCAAAGTAACATTTTGAAGATTATATTTAAGTGAGGCAAACTTTTCATTGTCCTGATTACATAATAGGCATTTTTTCCTATCAAGAACAAACAAGGATTATAAATCTGAGAAGCTTTTATCATGAATATAGTAACCCTAAGCAGTGATTTATGTCTTTTACAATTCTCAAAGGATTCAAATTCAGTTTTTTAAGAAGGTCCACTTTAAAAAAACCGAAGAAACAAGGAGTGACTTGCCATAGAATGGTAACCCAAAACCAAACCATGTTAGTGTGATGTATAAATGTTATCACAGTGTTTGTATATGCACAGATCTCAGTGAGAAACCACACCAATGGCTGAAATTCAGATAACCACTGCAAATCCGGTTTAATGAAGGAAACAAAACAAGAAGTGGGGAAAATTGTCTCACAATTGTTTGTTGTTGTTGACACAGTATGGATTGCTTGGCACAGAATGTTAAGTTAATTGGGATAATCAGTACATATATTTTCCATAGGACTGAACAAATCCCACCCTTTTGGCCTTCTGGAAAGGTAATTAAAACTTGGTTTTGCCGTTTGGCTTGGGGCCCTGAGGGGAAGCACTCACCGCTGGGTGTAGTTGACGGGGTAATAAGACCTCATCCCTGTACTGTCCGTCTCTTGGTTCCTTTTTTTGTGTGTGTATAGTTTTAAAACATTTTAATTGGCATCGTTTTACAATTTTAACTGTAACCCTCCTAGAGTTGACTTAGCAAAGAGATAGGTGGCATACAAATTTAACAAATAAAATCCTGATCGAAGATGGCGCTCATCTCCATTTCTTAGCCGAGGGAGTCAGCGTTGTCCAAAGAAATTTCTGTGGTCATGTGACCAGCATGACTATAGACCGAGGTACACAGAATGCTGTCACCTTCTTAGATAAATGGTACCTATTTATCTACTCGCATTGGCATGCTTTCAATCTGCTAGGTGGGCAGGATCATGTTGATCTTGATGATCATGGATGATCATACCAACTATGATAATAAATATCCTTAATTACATATGCTATTTTTTTCCTCTTATCACTACATCACACTTGAAAATACTGGGTGCAGTTTTATTCTATTGCTGAAGACTTACCATATGTCCAGAATTAACAGAGTTGCAACAATTGCATAAACTCCATCACTGAAAGTTTCCACTCGTTCCTTACTCAGGGGTTCCTTAAGATAAGAAGTAAAATACTCTACAGGGAGTTCCTCCTCTTGACCTGCCAACAAAAATTAGCATGCTTAATAAAATTGGTTTCTATGTTAAGATGACAATTTGTTTGCTTCTTCGTAAAGCCCTCAACCCCTTCCCCCAAAAGCAGTATCAATTTGGATTATCACCATTCTTATTCTATAGCTGCCTGGTTGGGAGTATTGTGTCTGCATTATTTTTATACAGGTAGTTCTCGTTTAATGACCATTCATTCAGCGATGTTACATCTGTTACAGGCCTCCTTTGGTCACGTGATCAAAGCACTTGGCAGTCTGTCTGCATTTTCAATCACAGTATGTGCTTCAACGCCTCCCAACTGCCTGTCTCTCACCATCTTTGCTCTTTTGGCTGTCCTGCACTCTTCTGCTGACACCTAGTCCTACAGCCCACAGCTGACCTTCGCCATTGTTTTCCTCCCACTGCTGAGGCTTCAGGGAAGACACACAAGACACTTCTTGTGAAGAGCCAGTTTGGTCTAGTGGCTAAGGCACCATGCTAGAAGGTGGGAGTTTGTGAGTTCTATTCCCGTCTTAGCCATGAAAATCAGCTGGGTGACTTTGGGCCAGTCATTCTCTCTCAGCCCAGCCCACCTCCAAGGGTTGTAGTTGAGGGGGAAAATAAGAGGTGGGAGGAGTATTGGTATGTTTGCCACCTTGAGTTATTTATAAAAACAATAAAGATGGAATAAACAAAAAAAGGCAATAAGTGCCTCAGCTGTGTATGCTTCGTCAGCAGTGGAAAGAAAATCAGCCATCAATAGATATATAGAAATAGACACCATTCAAAAGAGTCAACAAAAAGCTAAGAAGGAAACAAAAAGACCAGCATACATTCTTTCCAATAGCCAACACCCAGATAAGCAGGAAGTAACATCAGGCGAACAATCAAGCAGAAACTATATCCTAATCAAGGAACTACCAAGGAGAAAACAACATCCCCTACAAAACAGGCAGGGCAAGTTACTGTATATAAACAGGGAGCAAACCCACTCTCAGTAGCACTGACGATGTTACCTAGTTGGGTAATGAAATGTCTGCAAGCAAACAACTAAGCTCAGAAAGCATCAAGGACTCCACCAACATTTCACTTCAAAGTTGATGAGATTGTGAAAAGGATCATATTGAGAGGAACAGGAAACTATCCAGGGAAGTGACTGAACCAAAACATGAATGCTTAAAGTAATATGTTCTCCTTTTCTGTTCTTTTTTCTGTTTGAGTTATTAAATTATTTGCTGCTTTTTATTGTGAGTCTTTACTCATTTTGCATGATGATGATGATATTGTTGGTATACATCATCTAGTTCTTAAATTTCCCTAGGGGATATAAAAAGCGTTATAAAACAACACTCACCAAGAATTCTGCTTCTAAACCATTTGGTTAGATGGCTGAGAAGTGGGAAAAAAACAATGAGCCCAAGAAACATGTACGACTGCAAGGAAACAGAGACACATTTACTGAAAGCTTTTGCATTGATACGATGGTAATAAGTAGAAAAGGATGCATTTCCATTTGCCCTACTTATCATGTACTGTGTGTTCCATAATTAAAATAAGACTCTGAATGAATCTTTGGAATCATTTAGCAAGAATGGGTTTTGGAGGAAAAACAGCACTAAGTCCAAATTCACACTTGTCAGTTAACGCTTTATCACAATGAAGAAGAATGGCAATTCAGAGTCATGTATCTCCACAATTCCTTGTACAGGACTTGAAACAGAGCATTCCAGTGCTTATGGACCTCTTAAGCATACATGTCCCTGAGAAAGACATCTTTTAGGTAGTCTGTATAAAGCAACAATTCTTTCCAATAAAATAAGGTGACTTTTTCTTGTAATTAATTCATTAAGAATCCTGAGTACTAATAGCAAGGATGATCTTCCAAAGCTTTATAGAGCCAGAACAGAATTACTCTCACATGAAGGAAAGCATCAACAAGTTTGGAAGAACTCCAAGTCTGAAACAATAGAAAAATCCTAATGTGTAGACCAGGGGTGGGGAACGATGGTCCTTTCATGACTTGTGGACTTTAACTCCCAGAATTCCTGAGTCGACTCAGGAATTCTGGGAGTTGAAGTCCACAAGTCATAAAGGGGCCATGGTTCCCCACCTCTGGTATAGACCCTCAACACAAAACAAAAGCATCTTACATACATAATCACTAAATTTAAGGCCCACCACAAAATAATGGTACAACACTTGGGAAAGATTGTCTTAATTCAATGAACCTACCAATGGAAAAAAGAAAAATGAGAAAATGGCAGCCAAAAAGCTCAGTGTTGGTCCTCTCAGGATAATCTTTAAGATATGGTATTTATAAAATGCCTTATTTTCAGATTCCTGTATCTGATGATTCAGTAGATACGAATGTCTGAAGCCATATAATACAATCATTGCCTGCAAAACAAGAAAATATTGCTGCACTGTCAGAGGGCAAATAATTGTTTGGATGTAAATTCAAATAATCATAGTTTGGGCACTTGGAAGATTTGCCTTGAGTTCTAATAGGGGTATGTTGCACCTGGGATCCAAAGATGAAAAGGTGTTTCAGAGCAGGTGTAGACATATATACCATACTTTTTTGGGCCATATACTTTTCTGGGCTTACAGAGCAGCTATGTCCCCACCCATGTCAAAACACCTTATTGTACATCCTTAAGTTAACCTTAGGGAGCGTGATGGCTCAGAGGTTAAAGATGCTGAGGTTGTCAGCTGACAAACTGACAGCCTGGGTTCGAGACCCGAGCGCTGCAGAACAGGGTGAGCTCCTGTCAGTTGCTCCAGCTCCTTCCCACCTAGCAGTTTGAAAGCATGCAAATTCAAGTAGATAAATAGGTACCACTTCAGTGGGAAGGTAACAGCATTCCTTGCTCGGCATATATCGTATTTTTCCGTGTATAAGACGCTACTTTTTCTTAAAAATATTTACTTGAAAATTGAGGTGCGTCTTATACACAGGAGGCCGAGGAGAAGGCCGCACATGCCGGATGAGCCTCTATCTTATATGCAGCTCTATCATTCCTCTCTGTTGTAGTTGTTTCCTGTATCACATTGCCACTCTAGGTTTCATCTCTATTGTTCCTGTGATGCATTTCCTGTTCTTGTTGTATTACTCACTCTAACAAGACGGCTTCTGAACAGTGATGGCTTATAGTGTGCTTACTACAAGAAACTACATGAAACATGGGGGCGTCTTATACACAGAAAAATACGGTAGTCATAAAACCAGCCTACATTTGCAATGGTGGTTGTGTCCCAGGGTCATGTAATCACCATTTGCAACCTTCCCAGCCAGCTTCCAACAAGCAAAGTCAATGGGGAAAGCTGGATTCTTAATACTTTAACGACTGCAGTGATTCGCTTAACAGCCATGCAAAAAAGTTGTAAAACTGGGTGCGACTCACTTAACAACTGCCTAGCTTAGCAATGGAAATTAGACTACCTGTATATTCTCTCACAAAGGAAAATAGTGTTGATCTTGTAATTACTACCCATCTCATTTTTAATTATGGTTTTTTAAACTATACAGTACAGGTAGTCCTCAACTTACGACCACAACTGAGCCCAAAATGTATGTCGCTGAGAAATTAAGTGAGTTTTGCCCCATTTTAAATGACTTTTCTCACCATGTTTGTTAAGCGAATCACTGCAGTTCTTAAATTAGTAACATGACTGTTAAGTGAATCTGGCTTCCCCATTGAGTTGGTCAGAAGGTCGCAAAAGGTGATCAGGTGACCCTGGGACACTGCAACCATCTTAAATACGAGTCAGTTGTCAAGCATCCCAATGTAAATCACATGACCATGGGGATGCTGCAACGGTCGTAAGTGTGAAAAATAGTCATAAGTCACTTTTTTCAGTGCCGTTGTAACTTTGTCATTTAATAGCAATAGCATTTAGACTTATCTACCACTTCACAGTACTTTACAGCCCTCTGTTGTTAAGTCAAGGACTATCTGTAGTGAAATATAAAACAACTATACCTGGATGACACCAATTACAACAGCACAGCTACTAAACATAAAAAGTCCAAATGGTTCTTCAGGAAAAGACGCCATTAAGGAGAACTGCAAAATAAGAAATCAGATTCTTTCTGTATTTCAGAACAGATTAAAGCAAATGGTTAATCTGAGGTCCTAGGACCAAATTTGTCTCCCTGGATCTCTTCTGTGACTCTTCATGCCTTGCCTTTTTCCAAATTAATCTGCAGAAAAATGGTGGCAGGAGTTGTTGTTGTTACATACTGTATACTCCATGTTTGGCTTACGGTCACTCACACAACCAGTTGGCTGGAATACACTGAGACCTGGTCAATTTCAAGAAACAACAAAACTTTTGCTAGTAATAATGTATATTTGCTCTTTCTCACACTCATACTTACCCAGGTCCTTCACAACTAGCAATAGCACTTAGACTTATATACCGCTTCACAGTCCTGTCTAAGTGGCTTACAGAGTCAGCCTATTGCCCCCAACAATCTGGGCCCTCTTTTTACTGACCTTGGAAGGATGGAAGGCTGAGTCAACCTTGAGCCAATCAGGATTGAACTCCTGGCAGAGAACAGAGTTAGCCTCCAATTCTGCATCCTAACCACTGCGCCACCATGGCTCTTATAACTAGGCTCTTACAACTAAAATAACTAGGCTGTTAGGCACTAGCCAGAGGGATAGAAACTGCCAAATCTGGATCCAAGGATGACTCTAAGGGCAGGCTTCAGGGTCACTTTGATCCCCAAAGTCCTTGCTTTGTTGATTCACAATACTGGCAGCTAGTCTTGCCTTGTTGATTTTCAAGTTTGGTAGCTGTTGATGGGACTTGGGTTTCCCATTGTCTGTTTTGACCCAACTTCCTTTGTCCAGTTCAGGTTACATTTTTTCCCCTTTGTTTTCTTAGCAATTTGGTGTTTTTTTTTTCTTAATTACCTCGCCTAAGGGATCTTTTAGATAAGATTCTTGGCTGTTTTACGTGCTTACTTAATCTTTAGGGATGGCAACTTTGGCCTAATCTCACACTGTCATTTTGAGACAGGAAATATATACAAATTGTAGTGTGAGCTCTATAATTTTTAAATATCAAAGAAAAAAAATATCCAAATGCCATCCCAAACATAGGAAGTACAAAAAAAAAAAAAACACTGTCCATGCTTCAGATCCATCCATTTTACTTCACCTGCACTAGCTTCCACCTTATGGAATATTCTCCACCAAGAAATATGTGAAGTCCCCACCTTGTTGCAATTCTGGAAACAGCTTAAAAAGCTCTTCTGTTGCAATTTGCTTTTGATTCTAGATAATTGACTGCGGGTGCCTCATTCCGATTTTAATTTGGGTTTTATCTTTGCTTTTAGACCAAGGGTGTCAAACTCAAGGCCCGCGGCCCGCATTCGGCCCGCATGGCGTTTAGATCTGGCCCATGGGGCCACCTTGGAAACAGCGAAGGACTGGCCCGCGATGCCTCTGCCAGTGAAAACAGAGCTCGGGAGGGCCGCGAGTGGCCCTCCCAAGCTCTGCTTTCACTGGCAGTGGGTTGCAGGAGGCCGTCGCAGCTGAAAACAGAGCTCGGGAGCCTGTTTTCGCTGGCAGAGCACTCGGGCCACCACAGGTGCCCCCAACACGAGTGATGTCAAGCTGGCCACGCCCACCCTGGCCATGCCCCCCCCCCGAGGTCAAACACAATCCTGATGCGACTGTCAATGAAATCGAGTTTGACGCCCCTGTTTTAGACCACACTGAGAGTTTAATTATATATTACTCTGCTTCTATGTTTTCTTTTGTTTGATGTTGGATACTTCCATAGTCCTCTCTTACTAGATCAGATAAGGTAACATGTATAGTTAAGTACATACATACTCTTATCCACTGTTGCTTCTGCATCTTCAAAATGCATCTTACATTGGATCCGCAGGTTTAATGCGATACATCTCTTTAGCTGATCTCAGATGTATCAAATAATGGCACAAGATTCCAGCATGCTCCTAATCTCTATTAAATGGATCACATTTGCACAATGTATTGAACTACAAACCATCACCTGCACAGGTGAAACATAAAGCTTGTGTGGTCAATTTGTGGTTCAATGCAATGTACAAATCTGGAAATCTGGATTATAAGGTAACCAAATCAGGAAACAGCCTAAAGATGTGACATAATGCATTGAAGAAATAGAGTGCTTACTTACTGTATATGGCAAAAAAGTAATGCTCATCATGCATGCCTAGGAAAAGGAAGAAGTGATATAGCAGATGAAAAGAAACCGTCTCCTGTTCATAGATACAGTAATTCAATTCTTATCATTCTGGGGAGGCAGTGAATCAATCAATCAATCAATCAGAATAGAGGTGGATGGGACCTTGAGGGTCTTTTAGTCCAACCCCCTTTCAGACAAGTGGCTGTCCCACTCTCTTCTTAAAAACCTCCATTGATGAAGCACCTACAACTTCTGAAGGCAAGCTGGTTAATTGTTCTGACTGTTAGAAAGTTTCTCCTTAATTCCAGGTTGCTTCTCTCCTTGATTAGTTTCCATTCATTGTTTCTTGTCTTGCCTTCTGGTGCTTTGAAAAATAAGTTGATGCCCTTTTCTTTATGGCAGCCCCTCAAATACTGAAATACTGCTATCATGTCACCCCTAGCCCTTCTTTTCTCTAGACTGGCCATACCCAATTTCTGCAACCATTCTTCATGTTTTTGTCTCCGGGCCCTTAATCATCTTAGTTGCTCTTCTCTGGACTTTTCCCAAAGTCTCAACATCCTTTTTGTAATGTGGTGACCAAAACTGGATGCAGTATTAGCAATAGCAATAGCACTTAGACTTATATACCGCTTTACAGTGCTTTACAGCCCTCTCTAAGCGGTTCACAGAGTCAGCATATTGCCCCCAACAATCTGGGTCCTCATTTTACCCACCTCGGAAGGATGGAAGGCTGAGTCAACCTTGAGCCGGTGAGATTTGAACCGCCGAACTGCAGCTAGCAGTCAGCTGAAGTAGCCTGCAGTACTGCACTCTAACCACTGCGCCACCTCGGCTCTATATTCCAGGTGTTGCCTTACTAAGGATTTATAAAGCGGTACTAATACATGATTTTTCAATCATGGTCCAAGTGCAGCTCAATTCTTTTCTGAATGGCAAAGATAACATCAGACACACCATATCAGAGAGTATGACTTTACTGGCCAATATCACACCCCATCTTTGGGAAAAATCACACAGATCTGGAAACTAACATACTTTTACATGTAGTTCTATTCCACTGTTACTTTTAAAAACCAGCCCAAATCAATGGCTCCAGTTAAACCTCAGAAGGGGAATGAAGGCCTGCATTTTTAAGAGCTATGAATGAAAGGTTTCAACATTTCTGGCTGAGCCTATTGTCTACCTCACCTGCACAATCTTTTGGTCTCTTTTATTTCCTTTTTCTTATTTTCTCCTTTAATAATCTGTATCATTGATGCTATGGACATCAAATTGCTCTGGCGTTGTCTTTCAAAGGAAAACATATCACAAGAATACTTTTGGTAAGTTGCCAGTTGAAATGTACCTTTCCTTTTTGAAATGCGAAACTTTCTAAGGCAAGAATCCTGATGATCACTCTTCATTCTTTAACATTCTAACTGCAAGATTCAGGAATCATCAAAGTACAGTAAATTTAAAAAATGACTTCTATAATTTATTTAGGTTACTAAGGGTATAAAAACCACTAGTCCTTAGATGTCTTGGCTCCCAAGAAATCTGAGAAGTTTGAAAACTATGGTTTAGAGATAATGTGAATGAGACCAAGACACATTATTTGGTTTATCTCTAAACGTGAGCAGCTTAGCATCCTACATTAGACCTTTGATCTACTGCAAAATCCTCATTCTGAAATTACCTCTTTTGTTTTCTATACTAAGGGAAGGACTGAGGTGGAGGAGCAAGTCTTTTTCACTCAGAATTGCTAGAATTAGCGTCCACAGTATGTTTTTATTGCAATAAAATCCTACAAACGCCATTTTTACATAAACTATTAATGACAAATTAAGATATAATGACACGAGAAACAGCATATTCTGCTTTCCAAATCTTAATTCCCTTCATACCCAAAGGGCCATTTTGAAATGTTATGACTTGAATCAAAAGCTCTCCTGGTACATCAGCACATTTCATAAAAAAACATTTGAAAACTCAAAGCCCCAAATACCAACACCGTGATTCATCAGTACAATGGCTTTTAAACATATCAAGCTCCATTTCATATCTTACTAAGAGCTGGGAACATCTATTATTTCAAAAAATAGATTTAGGATTTTTTTAAAAAAAAAAAAATCACTCACCAAATTTGCAAGGGCAAGTACATCATCAATGAGTTCAACCACCTGAAAAAGTCTAGAGGGAAAAAACAATCTATTATAAAACAGACCTACAAAGTTTTGATTCATTTACTAGACTCAAACTGGCAAGTCTTAAATTTGGTGATAATTAGCAAATATTCTCCTGTGTAGCAAAAATGGAAACAAGAACAAGATGCAAAGGAAACTGCCAGTTAAAATTCAGGAACTACCCTTCCTAAAATGCCCTTTAAGTCAGCAGATTAGATATCCTCAATTCCAATCATCAGGAGCATCAAGACTTTCTGGTGAAGTCATCCAACACTTTGCTCCTATTCTTGCTTGTTCTATGATTCAGAGAAAGGAAAACACACTGAATTTTTTTCTGGTATGTCTTACCTTAAAGGAATTACTATCTCCTTCCTCTGTTGAGTTTGCTGTAAAACACAAGGGTAATTATCTGGAATCTTGCTCTCTCTCTCTCTCTCCCTCTGGCACGTGCAAAGGACTCAGCTCATTATCTTACTTAGGTTTACCATATTTCACCTATAATGAGTTACAGATAAGATAGCAGAACCCTTCCTCTACTTGTTATTTATTTATTCATCTACTTCGAGTAGATAAAGCCTTCTAGTCAATCCTGACTCCTGGAGTTTGCCTGGAAAAGATATTTTCTTGCCAACATTTTTGGAAGTGGTTTGCTACTACCTCCTTCCTAAGGCTGAGAGAGGGAGCTGATTTTGAGCCCAAGGCATGGCTCCTGATCTCGAGCCTGGTGCCATAACCACTACATCAAATTGCTTTCTTCACTTAATTAATACAATAACATAAATTAGAGAATTCTGTCTCTTCTGAAGAAGGAAAAGGAATCAAGTACAGATGTTGGCAGTAAATCAAACTAATACCAATGCAACTGTCATTGTTACCATTTGAAAAGTTCTTATTCTTTGATTTTTTTTATCTTGTGTCTGGCTGATCTTGATTGGTTTTCAGATATGAACTGCTTCAATCATCAATGCCATTTGCCCAAAATATGAATGAATGGCTGCATCTGCACATTAAGGTATATCATAATATCTCTGCTTCTGGCTACACAAGATCCACAAATTTACTTGTTATGGTCTGAAAATCATGGTTAATGATTTATCATTACATGTCAAGAGGGCCAGTATAGTAGGATCAACAAACAACAGTTTAATGCAATATGTGTGCAAGCTGTGACAACTTGAAGGGTGACAACTCTTATATCCTAATGAAGGATTTGGAGAAGTACTTCGTGATTGCTTCCTTGAGAACTGGGTTGCTGATGGAATTTGTCTGGGTTCTTAAGTGGCCTTATTTTGAAGACAAGTCTAACTGGTTGGGAGAGGCAAGTAATCTAATTCGTAAGGCTGAGTTTAGCAAATTTTGCAAACCAGTCTGTAAAATTCTGTGGATAAAGTTTGTTTATAAGCTCAGCAGTAACTTCAGCATGGAGCAGAATTGTGTAGAAAGAATAAAATTGACCATAACGAAAGGAGATTGAAGGAATAATAAATTATGACAAGTGAGATGCCCATCATCATACCTGCTTTCTTTGGCCACACAGACTAGCTATTGGTATATTGCTGTTGCATTTCTAATACCATCCGACTGTTACAGTTTTCAAGTGCTTGATACATGTACAGTTTCTAAAACACTCCAAATTTCATACCTCACATGAGCTGCCCAAGCAACTGTTACTATTAAAAAGGTCATCAGATAAACAGCAATTTTGGTGGCTAGCAGCTGCTGGACACTTTCTCCAAGTTTCTGGAAAAAAGGCACAACATTCATCAAAAAGCTGCCAAACTCTTGTTCCATATAACACTACATAATTCCTTTTCAAATAAACAAATGCATGAAAAGGTGTTTTATATAATACATAATTCTTAAGGTGATCTTTATTATATTTTTACGGTAAAGCAGTGAAGATCTCTTCTCAAGGGGAGACCTTCACTTATGTTCAAGGACATAAAGCTAGCCTAGCTCACAAAATACAAAAATCACCTAATAAGAACTCACAGTCCATAAATACTGGATAAGTCCTTATGAATCTCAAACTGGCTTATAAACTGTGTTTTCATTTTCAGGAACGGCAAATAAAGCTTATGGTTAATGATAGGCCTTCTCTTTTGTTCAATCCTGTATTATCCCTAGGCTTTGGAAAGTACCGTAGACTCAAATATTTAATGCAATTTCCAAATTATTTTATGTAGACCTTGATTGTGTATATGCGTACATGTATTTTGTACTTCTATTCTACATTTATATTATCCAGATTGCTAATTTTAATTACTTATTGCTCTGTATGTATAGCCTGAGCAAGCCTATTAGCATACTTCATTTAATATTGTCTTTTAGCCATATTTTTGGTTTGTATCTTTATTTTAACTATCCTGGCATTGTCAATTTCATTTTGAATATTTGAATGCCAGTTCTCTTGGGCTGCTTAAAGACCTCAATAAAGTTAAGCAAGTAAATAATATTATCCAAATTCCTTACTTAGAATACCACACCCTTGTCTTTTAGCATCTTCTACCATTTGTGTACAGTACTTTGAAATCTATATCACAAAATGCTCAATCTCCTGAAACAATTCTTTATTATATATTAATTCCTGACATGCTCAGCCATGAACTCCTTGACATCCAAATTCTCAGCCCTTTTCCTAACATTATACAATTCCTCTGAGGAACCCCAATGTGCTTTTTCAAGAGGCAACTGGACTTTCTGGTTTTTGTTTGAAGACGTTTCGCTTCTCATCCAAGAAG
Source organism: Thermophis baileyi (assembly GCA_003457575.1). Lineage (NCBI taxonomy): Eukaryota > Metazoa > Chordata > Lepidosauria > Squamata > Dipsadidae > Thermophis > Thermophis baileyi. Next base: position 2,289,077 of record QLTV01004245.1, on the reverse strand, counting down.
CTTCTTCAGCTCTGAATGAGAAGCTTCTTCAGCTGGATCTGGATCAGCTCTGAAGAGGCTTCTTGGATGAGAAGCAAAACTTCTTCAAACAAAAACCAGAAAGTTCAGTTGCCTCTTGAAAAAGCACCTTTGAGACAACCATGACTTGGATGACTGAGAATTTCCATAGACATTCCTCTGGGGAACTTACATTGCTAAAAGTGGTCAAAAGTGGTCAAGAATTAAGGGGGAGAAAAATATGTTGTAATCTATTGTTGTTTGCTATCATTTGTAATGGACTTTCATCCTCAGCATATATCAGCAAGACAATAAACAAAGTTGGTTCCCAGGCTGATGATAACAATACTTAAGAGATTTCCCTCTAGGCCAACAAATTATGGTGTTCTGTACTGTGCTTACCTTCTATGGGCCTGACAGATCAAAAGAGGCTGAATTTCAGTGATCCATAACAGCATGCCCCACTATGTTAGAACAACCTTATTGGAAATTCAAACTGCAACTTTAGTTGTTTAAACAGAATCACACCTGACCTTTATGTGGAATGTGAAATAAACAATACAGTACCTCATCTGAATGTATCTTTGTATGTGCCACAGGTAAAATCTGCAACAGAAGAATCATATAGCTATAGTAATGGGCAAGTTTTAATTTGCAAACATGAAACAAATGTGCAGAAAACATCTATGCTTCTGAAAAAAAAAATCAAAAGCAGAAGTCCTTGTGTTGAATCTTACCTTTACAGCTTTCCACAGAAACATTTTATGGAATATAATATTGTTTGGCAAGGATGATGGGTTGCATCAGAATTGCTGAAGATACTTAACAGTAATTATTTTCTAAATTGACAAATCTCAATGGCTGAATTACAAAATAATAAGAATCCCTTTTTGAAATGTATTTTTATAAATGTGTGTTAAAAGTTTAAAAAACAAACACAAAAATTAACACATACTAATAAAAAAACAGAAAAGAAAATGATATAAAAGTAGAGCAAGAAAAGAAGCAAAAGAAATAGAAAAAATAAGACTTTTTAAAATGTATTTTGACCATGCAGTCCAAACATCAGCCTAAATTAAGGCCAACAATATTCCTATTGACTCCAGATTTTTGTAGAATCTTGTCACAAGCAAGGTTGGCTGGACTTTAAGATTCCTGTATGAAAGATTGCTACTGGAAACATTTGTCTTAATTACTATCCAAGAATACTGACTTCAATTTATTTGGCCTGTATAAACACCTAGGACCGGTAGAGATACAGTACTATGTTCCCATTAAGACACTTCTTAATTTAATGTTCACATTATTCAAGGAGGTTTAAATGCCAGGAATGGGAGTGGTAGATAGGCAGATTTAGTAGTGAGCTTTAGGTTAATGATTGATTTAATGATATCCAAAACTTTCTTCTGCAGCCTAATATGGATGAAATGACCGCACTTAAGAATCGCTCTTTAAACTCATTATCCATGACGTTACCATTTTAAAAAATACCAACAGCTTTTAAGAGTGCTGCAATGAAAGACAAATGATTGATTTTAAGTCACTTTTTGCAACTGAGGCTTTGGCGGGGAAAAGTCCAAGATACAGGTAGTCCTCATTTAATGACCACAATTGGGACCAGCAAATCAATTAAGTGAAGCGGATGCTAAGTGAAACCACAACTGTGCTTCATGACCTTACTTCAGCTTTCTTTGCTTTATGAACCCGCAAAGATAATAAATGTGACTGGCTGCAAAGTAACTTTTTTACGGTAATACCGTTGTAACATTTAAACTTGCTCTACGACCGAGGTGGGGAACTATGGCCCTTTTATGACTTGTGGACTTCAACTCCCAGAATTCCTGAACCAACATGGCTGGCTTAGGAATTCTAATAGTTGAAGTCCACAAGTCATAAAAGAGCCATAGTTTCCCACTCCTGCTCTACGAGATTAAATGAGGATAACCTGTATATTCAATTTTAGCTAAAATGGAAACAGACCCACTGACTCCGCTACAAGATTGCTGGGAGATTGACTTAGGGTTTTTTTTCTCAGACCAAGACTTGAGCTCCATTTGGTCCTGATGGGAATTAATTTACTCCTCAGCTAAGACGCTAGAATTTTTTTTAAAAAAAAATTTTTTTAAAGTGCACCAAAGGTAGTATCAGGTTTTGAACATTTGGAAGTTTGTGGACTCTTTTTCCAACTAACACTGGCTGTCCCCCCATTCTATCTTGATGCTATCACTCCTACCCATTCCAGTGTCCAGCCAAAAATCTGATAAACAAATCTGTATTTCATATGAATTAAACATTTATACAGCCACCCAACTCACACCCAGTGATCCACATATATATATATCCCGTATACATTAATATTAGTCACTAACAACTTTGGTCCATTAGAAACAATGAAAGGCGAATTTAATATGGAAACGGATCAGAAGGGAGTTTGGGGAGCAGTAAAAGACAGCAACCCATAAGCAAAATCATTTTAATTCAAAAGATTATATACTGTCTAGCATGACAGCATCCTGACAAGATAATGATCTTGGTTAAAGTATATAAAAATAAGTATATAAAGGACTTCACCATGCAACCTGTGGATCTTTGTTAAGTGAAATATGGTTTGGTGATCTAACCCAACTGCTTGGATTCACATAATACAATTCAACCATACAGTCTGGGTTCTCAAAATTCACTCAGCCCGGCATGCTGATTTATTTACAAGCCTCTTCCTCTGAGCAACATACACAGTGTCTCATCTTTGTAAATGAAGATTGAAAACAAAAACCAGAACATAACATCACTAACAGCAGTGCCGATGGGCGAATGCGGCAAGTCATGAACTGAACTGGAGATAGCACCGTTTAAATGTCTACCGAGTGAGAAAGCTGTATAAAAACTCTCTCACACTGTTGTGATGAGGATAAAGAGGAATTTTTTTTTGCATAGCACAGTGCACTGTTGCTAAATAGTGATTTGTCTATGATTTATGTTTATGATTTGTCATAAATAGACAAATCTATTAGTTTTAAATAGAAGATAACCACTGCTTGATGCATTGCAGGAGAAAAGTTCACATTTTGCAGTGGGTGCATCACAGTAAAGTTGGATACCTCACTCCCCCTTCCCACCCACGCACCTACCTCCCAGGATCTTTACCGGCCGTATCTTCTACCTTATCTTACAGTACTATAAGTGGGCAGCCTTTCTGCCCTCTTATAGTACTGCAAGGTAAGGTAGAAAATAGATTTTATTTTCTTTCCATCTGCACGACACAGGGATTCAACGCTTGCAACGCACAGGGTGGGGAGTGGGGAAACCCCGCGCACGCAACATCAACCCATCTCTTTCGGCACGCCATCCTGCGTGGATCAAGTACGCGCCTGTTGAACTCCCGCCTGCCGGGGTGCAGGGCTCCCTTTCCGAGTGGAAGAGGAATAAAGAGCCTGGCCGGTGCGCAGCGGCCTCCGACTCACCATGACGGTGGCGATGATGGAGAAGAGCGCATCGCTGTAAGCCAAGAGCCGCTGCGAGGCTTGGGTGCCGCCGCCCAGCTCGCCCAGGCGCCGGTCGTGGCTAAACGGCGTCGAGGCGAGCGGGGCACGTCCGCCTCCTTCTGCCATCGTCCTTCTGCTTTTGGGAGGACGGGCAGAAACAGAGCCGGCAGCCTCCTGCGCCGCCGCTTCCGCTTTCTCTTCTGCAAGACGCCCGCCCTCCCACCGCTCCGCCTTCACCTTTTTATTTTTGCGCGTGGGGGCGCTGCTGGACGAGAAATCGCTCGTGGGTCCTTGCTACTTGGACGAGCGGCTCCCTCTTTCGGCGAAGTTTTCTTCTTGCTCGCAGGGTGTAGTTATTTCATTAAAAAAAAAAGATCTTAAAGCAAACTCTGGGCGGCTCACGACTCAAGTAAAAGCAACCCCAAAAACAAAACAAAACCCCACCTCCAAATATATCAACAGTGAAATTAAAACGAGCGCACCCGCCTTCCTAAAACATTTGGCAAGGATTTGTGACCATTGTCCCAAAGGTGCTTTTCAAAAGGCGATTGGACTTTCTTGGGGGGTTTTTTCCCCTTGAAAACGTTTCGTTTCTCATCCAAGAAGCTTCTCAGTTCAGCTAATTGGATGAGAAGTGAAACGTTTTCAAGGGGGGAAAAAATCAAAGTCCAGTTGCCTTTTGAAAACCACCTTTGGGACAACCGTGACCTGGATGACTGAGAATCTCCATAAACATTTGTGACCATTCCCCATCTGTTGTTGTTTCTTTCTTTCTTCCTTTTCCTTTTCCTTTTCCTTTTCCTTTTCCTTTTCCTTTTCCTTTTCCTTTTCCTTTTCCTTTTCCTTTTCCTTTTCCTTTTCCTTTTCCTTTACCCAGGTGAAGGAGTTGCTCCGGGATGACCAAAGGGCCAGTCCTGTGACTACCACAGCTCTGGAATATGGGAGCGGCCTGTGGTGGGGGTTGANNTTCTTCTTCTTCTTCTTCTTCTTCTTCTTCTTCTTCTTCTTCTTCTTCTTCTTCTTCTTCTTCTTCTTCTTCTTCTTAAAAAATGAAATAAAATAGCCTTGCCGGTTAGCATTGAAAATGTCACTCTGAGGCCATCATACTCCTCCAGCCATTTACCATGATTCCTGGGGTTCTTTTAAACCGTTTGAAACTTTGAATGGATCCAACCCATGTTCTGAGAGAAAGCTATTGCATTCATAATATGTGATGCCATTGCTAAGTTGCATTTTTAGTGATCTGATCAGAGATTTCTTCTAGAAAAAGCTTAACAGTCCAGAATGCAGCTATGAGCAGCTCTCATTACAACCCAGGTAACATCCATGAGCTGTGCTGATTACTAATAGGATTTGAGGTGCAAATCCAAGTGATGGATATAAAGCCCCATAGGCCATAGGTGCTACTTATCTGAGGGACTGCTTGCCTCCCATGAGTTCTACTCATCCTGTAGGATCAGAGTTAGGATCTTCAGGTCCCAAAGATTAAACTGTGTCATCTAGTAGACCCAAGAAAGTGGTCCTTCTTCATAGCAGCACCTTTAGAATATCATTTTCCTCATATATTCAAATTTCCACTATATGAGCCTGGAAAATCTGACTATTCCTCCTGGTTGGGTGTTTGTTCATTTTGGCCTTCTATTCTTCTTTTCCGATATTGTAATATTTCTTGCCTTTTCAGTTTGTAAGCCACTCAAGTTTCATCCTTTCACATTATTTTTTATCTTGTCAAAACAGAGTATGGGCAATTGTTATGAGACCTTCAGAATCACTTAGGAGATGAGCAACTTTTCTTTCTTTCTTTCTTTCTTTCTCTCTTTTTCTCTCTTTTTCTTTCTTTCTTTCTTTCTTTCTTTCTTTCTTTCTTTCTTTCTTTCTTTCTTTCTTTCTTTCTTTCTTTCTTTCTTTCTTTCCAGACCATCTCATAATTCAGGCAACTCTGAGTGGCTTACATCAAGATAAACAATAAATTTTTTAAAAATGTGGGAGTAGGGCCAGACAAAGCAATGCAGAGAAACTAAAATAGATTCTTGCACCTAGCAATTTTGGGTGATGTCAGACCCAGCCTAGTCCACTGTCTTTGTCTGATTGGTAGAGCATTTCCCATTCACTGCAGGTATGTTAAAGGGAGATGAGGGTGAAGCCAGATGAGAAGACCAAAGAGGACACATCTTATGCCAGGGGCATAAACCAATCAGGAATCAATTTGACAGGGAATCACAAAAGAGGTGGGATAAGGGTCAGCAATGTGGATGGTCAGTTTTAGGCAGAGGCATACTATTTATATAAATAAATAAATATGTATTTATAATAATATAAATATATAAAATATATAATACATGCGGGGAAACGATTATTTTTAATAATATAGCTAGTGTTCAGCAGGCACTGGAGAGACTCAGATTCCAGTCCACCCTCAGCCACAGAAACTCAACTGGTAATGTTTAGCTGGCCATTCTCTTTCACCTCTATTTACCTCACAACATTATTGTTTGGGGGAAAATAGGCCTACATACATTGTCTTGAGCTCTACTCTGAAAAGTGGATATTAATGTAATAATACATTAATAAGACTTTCTCTGAATCAAACAGGAAATAGTATGAGAGCTCCAAGCCATGTTACCTGAGAAATTAATGTACGGTATCTGAAGGTCTATCTGTGAGAAGACTAGTTTACATGTCCCTGTATCCATTTTTTCTTTTTCTTTTCCTTGTGTCTCACCAAGAGATTGCAATGTCTGATGAGTTCCAATATAGTTAAGTTACACTGGCTAATTAAAGTGCACATTGACTGACTTGGAATTACTGGTTCATTTTATAGCTCTGACTGATGCTATCCAAATGAAGAAGTGAAACGGTAAACTGTGTCAGAATTCTATTAATTATTTTTCTTCCAGCCTCCAAAATCTCTTTAGGTGATGCTCAAAGCACATCAAGTTACCATATAATAATGCAATTTATCTGGAGGATGTGACAAGCATTTTGTGACTTAAGAAAAAGTACAGTCAAGGGCAAACAAATGGCTACTTGGTACAAAACACTGAATCACAAATTAACTAGCCAAACATAATCTGCCCTTGTTGTTAGATAAAATCAGTCTATAAATTTACAATTCAGTATATCATGTCAGCTGAGAAAACTGAGTTAACTATATAAACTATACCGGTAGTTCAATTAACCTTCAGTTTGTCATGTAAACCCAACCAAAGCGTAGCACTTGGTTTCTATAATACTGTACTCTAAGCCAAATCTCTTACATTTTGGTGTAGAATGTAATGTTTATCTGGCTAATTTATTTATTTGTTTTATTTATTAAAATTATTTTCTGATAGTAGAAAAAACCTGAAGCAATGTATCAAAAATTATATAAATATAATTTATTTTAAATTATTTTTATAATAGGTATATTTATATAATGTATTATCATAATATACAGTATACATATACATACCGTGTGTGTGTGTGTGTGTGTGTTTGTGTGTGTGTGTATGTATGTATGTATGTATGTATGTATGTAGATATATATGGTTTTTTGTGGCTCAGAGGTTAAGCATTTGCCTAACAAGGCAAGCTGCCCAGGTTCAAATCCCAGTAAAAAGGAGTGTGGCTAGCTCTCGGTATACCCAAATATGGGAGGAAGCATACTGCTTCCTTTTG
>QLTV01004245.1:2260091-2274303 GCA_003457575.1 Thermophis baileyi | reverse complement strand
AATATTTAAGTAAAGTTTTTATATGTTTATACTTCAATAAGAAACAATGATTGAAAGCACTATGTATATCCGATAAGAGCTTATTAGAGATATGGGACTATTAATGTCTCTATTGTTTGTATTATGTTATGTTGATGTTGTTGTTGTTTTTGTGTATGTGTGTTTAAATAAAATACAAAAAAAAAGAGTACACAGTTATGATCACATGCCATCGACTACATGGCATGGACTACATTCCCCAGAATGCTATGTCTTAAAGAGACAGTTCTTAATTCTAGGCTAAACCCTTGATAAGCCAGCACAGCGTGGCCAATTAGCCCCAAGCCTTACTCCCGAGGAGACCTCCTCCTGAGGAACCATTCCTGCCTCTTGACAGCTCTGCGTGCCCGTGCATTAAGAATAGGCTCCTCCTCTTCTTCCTCGTCAGTGATGGGAGCTTCTGGAGGTTCTGAAGGCCCTGGCTGCATCTCTGCCTCTGGCACCGAGTCCCCACCAACCTCCTCACTGTCCAACTCAGGTACCAGCTGCACAGGCAGCCGGCGCATCACCACAACAGCCTCTTCGCTGTTGGAGTCCGCAACCAGCTGCACGGGTCACTGGCGAGCCACAACAGGGCCATCAATATTGGAAGTTTATAATGAAGTATTGATTGATACAAAGGTACTAAATTCGTGGATGGAAGCAAATATTACTTTGATTCCAAAAGAAGATTCAGATTTAATGCAGATTAAAAAAAACTATAGGCCCATCTCTTTACTGAACGCTGACTATAAAATATATGCTTCAATAATGGCAGAGAGACTAAAAAGATTTCTAAATGAATTTATACATTCAGATCAAAATGGCTTTTTGCTTAAGAGACAGATTAAAAACAACATGAGAATGATTTTAGATACATAAAAAGGCACAAGAAAAGGATGTCTACTATCTCCTATATACTCCTCCAATATTCATATTGACATTGGAAGTGCTAAAGAGAAATATTAGACCAGACACAGAAATTAAAGGCATGGAAACAAAAAGGGAACAATATAAATTGCAGGCATTTGCAGATGACATGGTCTTTATCTTGGAAGACCCACAAGAAAAATGGACTCAAACTAATTAGGAAAATAGAAGAATATGGTGAAGTTGCAGGACTGAAAATAAAGAAAAAAACCCCCAAAATAATAGTTAAAATGTTACAGACATACAGGAAAAAAGAACTAATGAGGAGTCAAGAAAGTTAAATAGTTAGAAATTCAACTAACAGCAAGGTGTGTAACAATTAAAGAAGATAATTATTATAAATTGGCGCAACAAATTAAAACAGCTTTGGAGAAATGGAAAAATCTACAACTACCATTGATGAGAAGAGTAGCCACCATAAAAATGAATATCCTGCCAAGATTCAACGGCTAGCAGACAAAAACGAGCTAGAAAAAGGGAAATATATGAAAGGATTAGTGATATAAGGAAGGTACATTAACTTGGTTAAACAAATAGCATGATTATTATTTCCTAAAATGATTTGTACCCAGACAACACACTGTTCAATTGAAATTGGAATTTTCATATGCTATAAAACAAAATAAAAACTTATTACAAAAAAAACAAACAAGAAGGTCCTCTGCTCTGGCCTGACCACCTATACTTTCCAGGCTCTCTTTGTAGAACACACAGAGGAAATAAAGAACGAGGAGTCAAGAAAGTTAAATAGTTAGAAATCCAACTAACAGCAAGGTGTGTAACAATTAAAGAAGATAATTATTATAAATTGGCGCAACAAATTAAAACAGCTTTGGAGAAATGGAAAAATCTACAACTACCATTGATGGGAAGAGTAGCCACCATAAAAATGAATATCTTGGCTAGCAGACAAAAACAGGAGCCAGGAAAAAGGAAAATATATGAAAGGATTGGTGATATAAGGAAGATACATTAACTTGGTTAAACAAATAGCATGAGTATTATTTCCTAAAATGATCTGTACCCAGATAACACACTGTTCAATTTTCATATGCCATAAAGTAAAATAAAAACAAAAATTACACATACACAGGTATACACACATTTCCCATGTTTTCCCATGCTTTAAATTAAAATTTAGAGGTACTCACCTTCTTTCCAAGCAGCCTTTGAGCTCAAAACTCAAAACCCCTTTAAAACCTAGTTCCAAATGGCCAAGGTCCAAGAAAAACTTACCCACAGACTCAATGGTTCTGTTGCTAGCAAGGGAAGCTTACTTGGGCTAGGTCCATTGTCTAGGTTAGCTTGGAGTCACATCTCTTGTTCTTTGTCTTTCACAACATGTTTCTCCTTTTCTCATCCAGGGAAATATAATATTCTGCCTTTCTAATATTTCCTAGAATATTTCATTTTTCTAGGAGAGGGGTGGGTGCTAACTTCCTACAGGTGGCTGACAAAATGCGGTTGAGAGTAGGTGGGCTTTTATATGTTTTTTGGGTCTTTGTGATTGAGATGCCTGTTCTTGTGCAAGTATATGTCCTTTAATATTTTAATGGCTGTTGCCAGATTCCTATGGAATCATGTAGGGGTCATGGCTGGCTCTACAGGTAAAAGGAGAAATGCAAATCCTAGGTGTTTTTTTTGTCTGAGCTAATCTTGTCAGCTTTGGCTCCTTGCCTATTGTGTTGCTTATTTGGAGTTTCTGGTTGCTCATTGATTATGAGTAGAGTGGCCTAGCCTTTCTGAAAGGATACAAAATCTCCATTCCATAAACAAGCCTCTTCAGGTTTCTGTCTGAGGCTGTTTTCCTATGGCAGGAAGACTGGGGCTGTTTTCTGCCTCTAAGACAGTGGTTCTCAACCTTCCTAATGCCGTGACCCCCGCCCCCCCCCCCCCGCCCCCCCCCCCCCCCCTCCCCGTGCGCGATGAATTGGCAAACAGGGTGTGGCACCAAGGTGGCGGGCTCGCGCGCGCTTAGGCGGCCCCTGTGAAAGGGTCGTTCGGCCCCCAAAGGGGTCGCGACCCACAGGTTGAGAACCACTGCTCTAAGAAGATGTCCCCATACATGAGCATTGCCAGTCACCAAGATGGCGGGCTAGCGCGCGCTTAGGCGGCCCCTGTGAAAGGGTCGTTCGGCCCCCAAAGGGGTCGCGACCCACAGGTTGAGAACCACTGCTCTAAGAAGATGTCTCTCCTCTTCTCCCCCAGGAATAATATTCTATTCTGCCTTTTTAAAAAATATTAAGAATATTTTATTCTGGGGAAGGGGAGGCTTCCTACAATATGCTGTAGATTGAATTCTGGGGAAGATCATTCTAGCAATCATTTTTTGTCATGAGGTAAAACAGCAGGAAGTTTTTCAACTATTCACACAAAATGTATTTGTTCTACCTTGATTCCTGTGGCCTTAAAATTTCTCAATATTTTCTGCTATCCTATTTTGAAATATATTAGAGCACAGTGGGAAATATATGGCTGGATCTCCCAAAAGTTAAAAATAGGTACATGGACCTAAAATCATGGGGCTGGTCTGTGATCCTGGGGTAGATAATTATTTTCTCTATGCCCCTTGACTTCAGTCTAGAACATTCTATATGGGGGGGCGGAAAGTCAGGTAAACATGACTATCTTTGACTTTTTTCCTTCAACTAATGTAGCTCATAAATGTGTGAATAATATGAGTTAGGAAAATGGTATAAAGAATACAGTGAAACTTAACTCCCACAGATGTATTTAAGTACCCCTTGCAGCTGCTTTCAACTAAAAAAAGATACTGAGAATTAGAACATTCAATCAAAACTCAAAGCAATATTGATTGACAATTATTATTGCCAATAAAATTCACATGTTCCAGACTGTTTTCCCTGTGGGAGACTTTTGATTTCTCACTGGAGGATTGTTTTATTATAGAGAATCTTGAGAGAAATCCCACATTTCTTATTTTTGGAATGCTATCAGATATTTATTTATTGCTTTGGTGGTGGTGGAGATAGTTCATTAAAAACAGAAACATTTACCTTTCATTTCCACCCTGATTAATATTTCTTTCTTAGGCTTTGCATGTTGCATGTTGAGAAATTTGAACATTTACTCTATGCAGAACAGTCAAAAGCCAGCTAGTGCCAAATGATGGGAGGAATAGCATAAAAGAAGGCAAAATTGTTACCTCTAGCTTGGCTGAAACATGTCATTTACTTGGAGTGAAACTTGTATTGACATAGAAAGTCACATTCTTTTCTATTAAAAATTTTCCTGCTGCCTTTGAGAGAGCATGGTGATCCTACTAATTTCAGCCTTATGCTTCATTCTATCTGGGTGTACTTTTGATATTTCTCAATTCCAAATGTTCTTCTTAACCAACCCACTCCCTCTGTTCTGTATCAAGAAGAACTAAGTAGTATAATTGATAGCACCTTGGTTTGAGTAATGCCAATTTAATGCAATCTTCAGTTCTAGTTTTCCTTATGCTGTAGATCTTGTTCATGTCCCAATAAGTTAAGAGAGAAAGAGTTGGCTACAGGAATTTTTTTACTTCATTATCAACAGGAAGAAATGAAGACAAAGACTTGAACATCAGGTTTTTTATTATATGATAATAAAACCTATGTGTCCTTCTCATTGGAACAAGAATTTGTCCAGTCCACTGTTTCCTGGAAACAGTGTCCAGTTCCTCATAGTTACTAGAAACAAAGAAAATGCTCAAGGCATTGGTTCTTGGGTTTTCCACCCCCTAGGCTTAATTTCCAATGGGCAGTGGCTTTAAAGTTAAAAACATTGTATAATGGTTTCTATCTAATAATGATTTTTCCTCAGTGCCAGGCTAAATATTAGTTGCATGTTGCATCTTTTTTGTTGTTGACAAAAAAGCAAATAGGAACAGACCTCTATATAATAGAAGAACAATTTAAGGAATGATCAATAAACAAAATGTCTTTTAGTTATGATCAATGTTTAAGCAGTTTTCATCAGCAAATAGTTCCTAAGAAGTAATAATACTTCTGCAGCTTTCTTGGTACAGGTAGTCCTCGACTTACGACCACAATTGAGCCCAAAATTTCCATTGCTAATCAAGTTAAGTGAGTTTTGCCCCATTTTATGACCTTCCTTGGCATAGCTTTTAAGTGAATCAGTGCAGTTGTTAAATCATGGTTGTTAAGTGAATCTGGCTTCCCCATTAATTTTGCTTGACAGAAATCAGTTTGGAAGGTCACAAAAGGTGATCACATGATTCCAGGACACCCCAACCATCATAAATACATGACAGTTTCCAAACGTCCAAATTTTGATCACATGACCATGCAGATACTGCAACTGTCATAAGTGTGAAAAACAATAATAAATCACTTTTATTTTTATAAGTGCTGTTGCATTTTCGAACAGACACTGTACAAATGGCTGTAAGTCAAGGATTACGTGTAATGTTAACCCTAGCCACTCACTGCCATCATTGCCATTCTCTTGCAGCATTTATCCATTACTCTCTCCTTCTGCTACACTTCTTACCTTGACTGGTAGTTCATATGCTCAGTAGAGGGATGAGGGGTAAAGCAAGAAGGCGTTTTTGTGATGGCCCTGTAAGCTCCCTAGTATGCCAATAATCTTTCAGCTGGGCTACTTCTATCTTTGGGCCAAGCACTCCTTTGAAAGAGCATTAGATGTGCCTGTTGAACTTGTGGCTCATTATTTCTTATTACAACTATAAAAACCATATTCTAAGTATCTGAGTTTGCCTTGTTGTTGTGGTGTGATGTGATATATAGGGAAGCCATTCTTACATAAATTTGCTCAAGCTTCTGCTTTGAGTGCATACTCTTAAATTTGCTATCACTCTTTGTTCCTAAGTTTGGTTTTCCAGTCATATTTAACCACATCAACTATCAACAGTAAAGTAATCATCAGTTAAGAAATATCCCATCACTATCACTTGAGAGAGTAACAATGAAGGTGTTGGAAAAGGCATTCAGATGTTGTCATATATCTGTATCTACTAAGATCAAAATTTGGATTTTGAAGAAACCAGCTAGAAAAGCCTTGATGCTTTTGAACTCTGCTTTGGAAAACACTCCTGAGAATATCATGGCCAGCCAAGATTTTTTTTAAAAAATAGAACCAATCAATCCAGAGTTCTCCCTTGAGGTACAAATGAACAGGGTCAAATTACTGTATTTTTGACACACAATGTGAAAGCTTACCTCTGCTGACAAATACATAATACTGAAAAAGGTAGAACGAAAGAAAAGAGGATAACTAGCAGCAAGATGTATAGACTCAGTTACAGTGGTGATAGCTAGAAGACCTGAAAGGCCAGGTCAAGGACAGATAATCCCAGGGAAATTATATGTGGTTGCTGAGTTGATACTGACTTGATAGAACTTAATTAATAAATTGATTCAGTAGTTTCAGGATGGCTGTTGTATGAGGTAGGAGAAGAGTAAGAAAATTAATTCCTTCACCTCTCCTAAGCAGGGCTATCTTAATACATGGGCCTGATCAGGGGCACTTGCCCGTGTGCCCCACGAGCATAGGAGCCCCATACCAACACCGATTTTGTTGGAAGTGCCAATAAAATAAATATATGTTTAATTTTTTATTCCTGTGAGTTGTTGTTGTAGGGGCCCCAGTACACTGCTTTGCCCGGGGCCCATAATGCTGTTAAGACGGCCCTGCTCCTAAGTGGCTGTGGGGTGTTTCTAGAAAAGAAAGCAAACTAGAAAGATTTCCTAGTGTTGGATACATCATTCTGTCCACCAGTGATATGCTGTTGAATATTTAAGTAGGTTTGTTAGCTCCATTGCAGATGCCATGTTGCCTCATTAGCTACAGAACAGCTGATTGGCCTGGTAGACATGGAGATTCACTTCTGCTGTCAACCAATGTGCAACATTCCAGAAAATGTAACAGTCAATTCTCGTAAAGTGGTATGAACTGCCTCCAGGACACCACTGCTGTCCACCAATGTGGTTTTTTTTTTTAATGTTGCAGTATAAAAGTAGAATTAGTGGTGTCCTACTCTCTATTTTCTTTTCTGCTGTTGTTATGTGCATAAAAATTTTGGGCTTAGACAACTTAGAACTACGTCGCCTTAGAACCGATCTAAATGTAGTTCATAAAATTATCTGCCACAATGTCCTACCTGTCAATGACTACTTCAGCTTCAACCACAACAATACACGAGCACACAATAGATACAAACTTAATGTAAACCGCTCCAAACTCGACTGCAGAAAATACGACTTCAGCAACAGAGTGATCAATGCCTGGAATTCACTACCTGACTCTGTGGTTTCTTCCCCAAACCCAAAAAACTTTAACCTTAGACTGTCTACTGTCGACCTCACCCCATTCCTAAGAGGTCTGTAAGGGGCGTGCATAAGCGCACCAGCGTGCCTACCGTCCCTGTCCTACTGTCCTATTGTCCGCATCTATCTGTATTCACTTTGATTATGTTTATGTTTATACCTATACCTGCTATCTTGTACATGTTTGACAAACAAACAAACAAACAAATAAATAAATAAAATCATTAAAGCTGAAATAACCAAAACTTGATTTAGAACAGTCCCTGGAAAGTTTTGTGCTTAAAGCTTTTGATAAATAACTATATTTAATAGGTAATAGGTAATATAAATTCTTCCTTGTTATTCATGTCTCTTTGTCTCCCTTATTGCCAGCTTTTCCTCCCATTTTGCTAGTTAACTGTTTTAGTTTATTTGCTGATGTTACATAAATACATAATCAAGCTTTATTTTTGCTAACTGATTTGAGTGTTGGGTTTGACCTGATCTGGATTATAGGGATTGACTGTGTGTTGACTGCAAACTAAATTGAAAATTTGGATCAACACTGCTGAGGCCACTCTAACAGTTCAAGTTATGTTTCCAGTGATGTGGGAAGTGAAGCTTAACCCATGTTCTATGTTTGTAGGATATGACTAAATGGGTGAAGTACTTTAGTCCCAAATCCTTCTAACTCCACCAGTGAATCAGTTACAGAATTGGCACAACACACTAATTCTGCTGATGATCCAGTTAAGAATATAATCTGAACACTACCAGGTCTCTGAATCTCAAATTGTATGCAAAATTAGACAAAATCCTCCAAAATGTTTTATTTTCTACATATCACAGTAATGGGCATTTTTGTTATTTCACTGGAGTTAATAGCATTTGTCAGGTCTGCAAGGTTCGGCTTGGCACCTCACAGGCATCCTGCCATCAAAGGCTAGAAGGGGGGGGGTAGATAGGCAGTAAAGCTGTGTGTGTATGTGATGGGAAATAGGGAGGAGGAATGACAGATAAAGACCAGATATGCTCAGAACCAGTTTGTACCAGCATCCAAGGCCAGGCACCCTGAGAAAGAATGTGGATTACCCAAAAATATCTCACATTCTCAAAACACTTTGGTGAGTTCCGATTGGCTGAAGATGGACTGGTCACAGGGGGAGGGCTTTCTGTATCTTTTGAGCACAGGAAACCCAGATCTAGCCTGACTTTACTGCAGCCAACATCTTTTAGTAAAAAACCTTTTGCTTCAACCAAATGGAGTCAAGGGTCTTTCTTTCATAAGAGATCAGATTGGGGCAGGTCTGACAGCATTAGGTATAATGTGAAAAACATGAAGGCCTATTTTGTCATGCATGGTAGACTTGTGAAAAAATAAAAAATAAAATCCAAAACTAGGTACATTACATATGATACTGCAAAGAATTTTTAAAAATAACATTTCAAATGAAACTGGAACTTTTCTTATTAAAACTTATAGACAATCACTAAAAAGGTTCATGGACTATTATTTTTATATATCGTAACTGCAGCAAGGTTATTATCAAGCACAGGAAAATCAGGAAGTCCAGGCAATTCAAATGAATATAAACATTTATTGCAAATTTATGCTCTCTCCGAGAATCTGACATAGTAACAGTCAAAGCAAATATGCAGTACATAAGAGTCAATGGAATTCAAGGTGGGCTGGACTTAGATCTCTTATGGGCACGAAGCAGTGGTGGGATTCATTTTTTTTTACTACCGGTTCTGTGGGCGTGGCTTGGTGGGCATGGCGTGGCTTGGTGGGCATGGTTTGGTGGGCATAGCAGGTGAAGGATACTGTAAAATCTCCATTCCCTCCCCACTCCAGGGGAAGGTTACTGCAAAATCCCCATTTCCTCCCGATCAGCTGGGACTCGGAAGGCAGAGAATAGATGGGGACGGGGCCAGTCAGAGGTGGTATTTACCGGTTCTCCCGACTACTCAAAATTTCCACTAGCGGTTCTCCAGAACTGGTCAGAACCTGCTGAATCCCACCTCTGGCATCAAGGGACTTGAGACTGATGACACATTTGATCCCTCCTTCAGGCTCGGCCTGGTCATCTTCTACAGTTATTATATGCACAAAGATAGAAGATTAATTATACTGGTATGTTAGAAAGATCTACAGAAACAAGACAAAGAAAGGCTATCTAGGGAATGGTCAGATAAGAGAGGGCATAGTCTACATAATGAGTGGAGGAGAAAGTGGTTGAGAAGGAACCCGCTCTTGCTTCTCAGCCTGTGAAGGAGATGGTGGAATCTTTATGCTTTCAGACTTGCAGGATTCTGATCAGGGGTGGGTTCCTCCTGGTTCGGACCAGTTCGCCCGAACCGGTAGCAACCCACTGGTGACATCACGATGACGTTACCGAACCGGATCGGTCGGTGCCGGTCCGTGGGCGCCGCCATCTTTTTTTTGATTTTTTAAAAATTTATTTTATTTTTCTTCTGCGCATGCGCAGAAGCCGAGTTTCCAGCACTGCGCATGCGTCGCCATTTTGTTTTAGCGTGTGTTTTTTTAAAAAAAATTCGGGGTTTTTGCACTGTGCATGCGCGCACGCACCCACGAGGCACGGCCACGCGGCGTGGGAGGAAGAGAAACGGCAGCAAGGTAAGTTGGAATCCACCCCTGATTCTGATAATGTAGCCTTACAGTAAAGTAGAGCCAGCTCATCGGGTCATGATTCCTGTCCGGAGAATCTGGGATTGCTGACAAAATTAGGTCTTATATGTCTGATAGCAAGTATCTGTTCCCTTGGAACATCACAAATAATTTAATTAGATGGAATCCATAGATATGTTTATTAATTATAAGTTAATCTGAGCTGGACACAAAATTTTAACAATAAAGAGACACTAGAGATGTGAATTATAGAATTTTGGTGTTAAGATTCCCATCCAATCAGATTCAACCATTCCTCTTTCTTGGGTTGTTGTTGTTGTTACCATGGCAGCCTCCACTGATTCTAGAGTGATTGTTAAGGTAACAGGAGAATAATACCTTGTTTTGATATGAATTCCATCTGGGTTCAGTTAGGCTTCAACAGTCATTCCCAAATGGAAGCTCTGCAAAACTACTAAGAATATAGCTCTCAAGATTTTCTGTTGACATATTAAGAATGGAAAATTTAGATTCAGATGCTCCAATGAGATAACTCAACAGGTCCTTCATTAAAAAAAAAAAAGTCAGGTAAAGATTGTGAATGCCGTATCTTTTTGTTCTAGTAGACCATATGGTTGTGGCTGCTTACTTTGTTGCCATTTTTTGCTCAGCAGTATGAGAATGCAACAATGAGTATTATAAGATATGAGTAAGCTGTTTTAATTTTTTAAAAACTTTCTGGAATTTCTTACTGTATCCTGGATCCTTTGTTATGTTATAGTAGGAATTAGTATAGATTTTATGTGTGTATTCTGGTCTATGACATTAAAGGGAGATACACTGAAACACTGAAATCAATTTCTAGACTTCACAGTCTATAAAAATAACCAATAACTTTTATATTGATAGTCCTTTGCACATATAGCAAAGCAACAATATACAGTAGTACAGCATTAGACTACACCAAAATGAAATCAAAACTAAAAGCTGTAGGCTCTAAGATGCTTAAGGAATGGCATTAAGAATAGAATGGAGCAGAACAGAATAAAGGGAGGTAAGTGGTTCAAATACTAAGATCCCTGTACAAGAGGAAGTGGCACATGCAGAGGTTTCATGGGACCTCATCAGAGGTGGCTTTCTCCCGGTTCGCACTGGTTCTATAGAACCGGTAGCAAACCACTGGTGACGTCACGGAGCCGGTTCTGTCGGTGCCGGTCCATGGACGCTGCCATCTTTTTTTGAGATTTAGTGTTTTTGGATTTTTTTGGGGGGATTTTTTTTTTTGGAATTTTTTGGAATTTCTTTTTCTTCTGCGCATGCGCAGAAGCTGAAATGTCAGCTGATCAACTAGCTTCCTCAAGACCAGCATAGCGAGACTCTCTTAGGCATCCTATAGAACTGCTAAAATGCAGATTGCCTTTAGTTTGGGTGAGGGTGGTCCTTGCTTAAAATCTACCGGTTCAGCAACCATTTGAAGTGATGACGTTGCTGAACAAGGGGGATTTTACAATGGGTCCTGATTGGTTGTGGCTGTCGCAGTACCCCAGTGATCACATGACCATGATTTGGACCCTTGGCAAAGGGCTTGCAATTAAGGTGTTGTTGCAGTGTCCTGCCCTCACATGATTACCAGATTCAGATTCAGATTAACAGAGTTGGAAGGGACCTTGTAAGGTCATCTAGTCCAACCCCACCACCCAAGCAGGAGACCCTACATCAGTGATGAAATCCTCCCGGTTTGGCCCGGTTTGGGCGAGTAGATAGCGGTGGCGGCGGGTGGTTCGGAGAACCGGCAGCGATGGCAGTGCGAGGCTCCACCCACCCGCCCCGACATCATCACTTCCTGGTTTATTTGTTTTTTACTTTTTAAAGCCTTTTTTCCCTGCCGGTTCACCTGAAAGAAAGAGAAGGGGGGAGGGGGGAGGGGGGAGAAAGAAAGAGGGAGGTGTTAGAAGGAAAAATCAGGACTCACTTGGCAAAGAAGAAAAACAAATGCTGTCGCTTTAAATCAGGAGTCTCCAAACTTAGCAGCATGGCTGGCTGAGGAATTCTGGGAGTTGAAGTCCACAAGCCTTAATGTTGCAAACTTTTGGAGACCCCTGCTTTAAATTGAAAAGCCTTCGGAAGCTGCTCGGAAGGTGATTTTTAATTGCAGAAGCGAAGTGACATTCTGGGTCAGCTGAACAACAAACTGGATAAAAGGAAGGATTCTTATATGGTTCTATGTTTGTGGAGTTTTGGGGTTTATGCAATATGGGCTTGGTTTAAAAATATCCCGTCTTGAATGGGTCTTCTAGGGATCTGTTTGCCTGCTTGTGTGAATGGAGCCACACATCAGGCTTCCACTTTCTATATGGTCATTATCTCATTTTCTCTATCGGGCAGGAATGTGTAATGAGCTTCAGGCAAGTTAGCAGCTTAGCAGCTTGATTTTTCCTTGTTTTTCTGGGAGCCTTTTCTTATGAGTAATATTTTATTTGGGGGTGGGTTGCTTCCCACAGAAGAAAGAGAGAAAGAGAGAGAGAGAGAGAGAGAGAGAAAGGAAGGAAGGAAGGAAGGAAGGAAGGAAGGAGGGAGGGAGGGAGGGAGGACCACAAACCTGGCTGGCACTAGACACAGCTTCAGAGGATGCTTTGAAACAGCACAGCAAAGGCTGGAAGGGACCTCAGAGGTCATCTAGTCCAATCTTCTGCTCCCAAAATGGACTGCTAAATTGGCCGCATCCACCCAGTCACATGACAACCTGGCCACACCCACCCAGTCACATGACCACATGGCCAGCACACCAAGCCACGCCCACAGAACCGGTGGCAAAAATTTTTAGATTTCACCACTGCCCTACACCATTTCTGACAGATGGCAGTCCAGTCTCTTCTTGAAAGCTTCCAGTGATGAAGCTCCCACAACTTAAAACCATTTGCAACCTTCTCTGCTGGCTCTCAACAAGCAAACTCAATGGAGAAGCAGGAGGTCACAAAAGGCGATCACATGATCCCGAGACTTTGCAGCTGTCTGGGATTCACCTAAGAATTTTAACCGGGACTGTACAAAGCAGAACTGCTGGACAAGCCAACCCTTGCCTAACTGTCTAGCTGACAATCTACACTTTCCCCCTGATCTTAATATCCTGAGTAAAATCTGCCCGTTTTGCGCTTAAATGCCAGTACTAGCGCCAGCCACGGGAAGCTCTAAATCTTGATCCTGTACTAAAAACAAAACCACGAGAGTATTTGCAAGACACATTAACAAGCCATCTCCTAGCCAAATCTTGTTTCAGTGTAGACTAATGTTGGGTGAAGCCGGTTAACAGACAGGGAAACAGATGAAATACCGGCTGAAGTACTGTATCCTATGCCTAATGTACGTCGCGTATGAGCCTCCCTCCTTTCGAAGAAACCAGGTAGGAAGGCATTAATTGCAATAGTTCTCCGAGCGCCGAAAGTCATCGGAATGACGTCACAAGGGTCCAAGCAACTTCGCGACGTGGGCGCGGCGAACATTCCGACCAGCAGGCAGGAGAGATAAGAAGTGGACCAGCACACCGGAAAGAGAGAGGGGCGGGAGGAGGAGGAGGAAGGCGGGGCTTAGAATGTTGAGCAGGGCGGGACGGAGCCCTTAGTGGGCGTGGCCCGAAAATAGGCATCTGCCGTAAGGGAAGAGAGGTGCTTTCGGTGGTTTCGCTAGGCTTTTAAACAACTTTTATGAAAGGAATCGCTTCCTAGAGAAAACAACGGAAAGCCCCCAAACTTTTTCCTACTTTGACAATAGTATTCTCTATTCTCCTGTATTTTATGAGAGCAAAGTCCTGCCAAAGAGCGACATTGGCACAAGGCAATTCTATAAAGTGGACTAGGGTCCACTATTAAGCTTTCTCAAACTAAAAGGTGAGCGGAGAAATAATATAACAACACAACCCGCTTTTAGTGTCTGTCTGTCTGTCTAATCATGTCTACATCTCCATATGTATATGCATAGTATACGCAGGCCTAAAGTAAAGTTGAATTTCTTGCTTCCGAGTCCAAATGCAATGCCCGTGCTAAAAAGCAAAGAGCAGCGGGACGGCTTGCTGCTCCCCTTAAAATCTTTTCGCCGTCGGGAAGGGCCAAAGTTCAAAAGCGACGTTGCCCTTCGACTGAAAGCGAAGGGCAACTTTCGAGGAGGCACCCGAAGTACAGAGATTCTCGTCTTCACCTACCTCTTTGCGAATGGCTGGCTGGGGGGCGGGGCGACCCGAGAAAGTGGGCGGGGCCCCGCCTTCCTGCTCTGACGAACAACGTTGGCGGAAGTGGGTTCGGTGCGGGCTGGAGGAGCGGGCGAGTACGGCGGGCTGAGCAAGGGTGTAATTGGCGGCGGCAGG
>QLTV01004245.1:2239799-2256038 GCA_003457575.1 Thermophis baileyi | reverse complement strand
TGCCGGCTGGCGGGACCGCGTGGTAGGGCCTTCTCTGTAGCCACTCCGACTCTGTGGAACCGGCTTCCCCCCGAGATCCGTACTACCCCCACCTTACTGGCCTTCCGTAAAGCCGTTAAGACCTGGCTTTTCCGGCAGGCTTGGGGCCAATAGTTGTTCTGATTGGCCCATGTATGGTTGTGTGAATGTTTTATTTTAAATATTGTTGGTTTTTTTTCCCCCCCTTTTTAAATTGTTTTTATATGTTTTATTTTTTTTATGATGTAAGCCGCCCAGAGT
The DNA here is from genome assembly GCA_003457575.1 of Thermophis baileyi. Lineage (NCBI taxonomy): Eukaryota > Metazoa > Chordata > Lepidosauria > Squamata > Dipsadidae > Thermophis > Thermophis baileyi. The sequence goes on along the minus strand of QLTV01004245.1, from coordinate 2,255,759 downwards.
CCTTCGGGAGTTGGGCGGCATATAAATTTTATAAAATAAATAAATAAATAAATTACCTGTGCTATTAGTGTTACTGTTCATTTGAGGATAGATTTACTAGATTTGTGAAGCTTTTCCTGTGAAAGTATATTGTTTCATGTGACCAAAATCCTTAAGCAGAAAGTTAATGGAGTTTGGTGAAGTTAACTATTAAAGATATTGAAAGGGAAGGTACCTTGGTGACTCATATGTCCAAACCAAGAGTTCTGATTTCTTCCTTCCATCCCTCATTGGATATGCTGTTCCACTCCAGAAAAATTGCCCCATTCAACCTGTTAAGCAAGTCTCAGATGAACACTTTAATATAGTTTGGGGGATATCATCCAGAAATCATTTGAATATATGGACAATATTTATGCTGTGCTGCGGGTCTTAATAAAGGTAGACTTTGAAAGTCCTCTGTTGATAAAAGATACAGTCCCTGCCCTGGGCTAAAGTGAAAAAGAATAAAGTTGAATGGTATAAATTTTCTGTTCTTACACTAAATATTTGTTTTGGTGAGGTCTTGAGCTTTCAAGCATTCTTTTCTCCAGAATTATTTTTTCAACCACCCTGCTGTTAAAACTAAAATATTTCATTTTTAATTGTCATTGTATACATTTTTAGGACATTAGAAAATGCATAGTCACTGGAGAGGTTGTGGCGGTGAGGCTTAGTAAACTGGGGTGCTATTGCACCTGCATGATTTGCCCATTCCAAAAATAAGGCAGAGCAAATGATCACCTTGTTTTAGGATCCAGCTCTTACAGCTGAAATGCACCCTTCTAGATTTTATCTGAAATATGGCAAAATGTTGGCTGATAGCTTTGTTCAGTTGTGCTTTGTCCAGCATCAACTATCCCCATAAGGTGATTTATTTGTTTTTTGCTTAGCATATTGTGTGTAGCAGGTTACTCTGATTTGTAAAACATGGTTTATGGTTTTGTATATTAGGCAGTTTCAGATATTTATCTGAATTCAATCGACTATGGTTAAATAAACCACATATGAGTATGATATGTAATCTGAGCCAGGACATTTTCATGTCTTGAATGATAATATTTTAAAATGAGATGAATTTTAACATATAACAGATCTGGTTACATATATTTGTGTAATGCTCAAAGCAGTACAAAGAAGTCTATTAATAGGCTCAAATTTTTATGCCTTAATACAAAAGCTCTTTTGATTTATTTTCTTTTTAAGAGTTATTGTTAAGTGGATTGTTTTCATCAGGATACTATAGTAATTTACTGTTTAAATGCTCTCCCATGTAGGAGTTTCATTTATAATAATTGTTACTGAATTTTACAGATACAAAGATTAAAAAACTAAGGAAAAAATATACAAACTAGTTTCCAACAAATTAAGAAGGAAAAAATAAAAGAAAAAAAAGTGCAGAAGAAAAAATAAAAAGGAAGAAAAAAGAAAAGTATATAAGAAACTGATTTCCCCCTTCATCAAGACAAGTACAATTTCAATAACTTATCACCTTCTCTGATATTACAACAGAAGATCTTTCCATCTCATATCTCATCTCTTATCTAAAGACAAATGTTAAAAGCCTCATCAGTCCTAATCAGCAAAAAATCATTAAGAGTTGCAGAAAATAATGTGTGTGTGTATGTGTGTGTGTTTGTATTTTAACCTTAAAAAACCAACTTTGTGTTCCTTTCCTTATTTCAAAATATAACATAATTTTTCTTCTTTCCATATCTTATCTTTTATATAAAGCAATCTTTAAAATCTTATCATTCAGTCCTAGTCTAGAAAATCCATTAAAAACTACCAGAAACACCATATGTATTTTAACCTTGATCAGCTAAGCCAACTTTATATTCCTTCCCTTTGTTTTTAAAAATGCTCTTTAATCCCTTTAAATAGTATCCCCAAAGTGTATTTCTTTTCATTTTTTCTTTGCCTTTTTCTCAGGAACTCCTTCATAAATTTAACATTCCTGCTTTGAAAGTCCAGGATAAGAATGTTGTCCAAGTAATTCTTCTGTTTTATTATTTGTGTGTCCATTTTAGTTATGAAGACATCAACTGGTTTCATTTGTATATCCAGTGTAACATCTTTTTCCATATCATTCTTGTAGCTTGTCATTTTTAAATCCACCTCCACCACTTATTTATCCTCTTCCATCACATCTTTTAGACCCTTTTTATAGTGGCATGCAATCTTAAGAGTAACCTCTGATTGCATTGCCCCCAAATATTCTTAAATTTTCCCCAAATGTAAATATTTTGCTCCGTTCTATACTAGTGGTTCTCTTCTCTTGTAATTATAATCTTTAATTCTTTCTGGTTCCTTCTAGTCCTATGCTTTTCTCTAATCCAGAATATTTTCCCATGGGAATATTTCTTGCACTTACTGTATTTTTTGGACTATAAGACCCTCCGGACTATAAGACGCACCTAGCTTTTGGGGAGGAAATCAAGAAAAAAAAATCTGCCTCTGCCTCCCAGCAATTTGCCTCCTTGCAGCAAACAGCAAACAGCCTGGTCAGCTTCAGCACAGCCTGATTTAGCACAAGCAGCTGATTGGCAGTTGGATCGGCCTCCCGGAATACCACCGATCAGCTGTTCCAGGCTGCGGGGATCGCTGCCGCCCATCACCGCTGCCACCTATCGCCACCTCTGTGCGCCCCATTTTCGGCCTCCATGTGTCCCGTTTTTGGCCCGTTCCAGGATAGACCCCGCCACCTGGAACGGGCCCAAAATGGGGCACGCAGAGGCCGAAAATAGGGTGTGCGGAGGCCGAAAACGGGGTGCACGAAGGCCGAAAATGGGGTGTGCGGAGGCCGAAAATGGGACGTGCGGAGGCGGTGATAGGTGGCAGCGCCGATGGGTGGCGCCGGCACTGATGGGTGGCGGCGATCCCCGCAGCCTGGAATAGCTGATTGGTGGTATTCTGGGAGGCCGACCCAAACTCCAATCAGCTGCTCATGCTAAATCAGGCTGTGTTGAAGCTGACCAGGCTGTTCGCTGTTTGCTGCAAGGAGGCAAATTGCTGGGAGGCAGAGGCTGAAGGGTGGGGGCTGGCAGGTGGGCGGGGCTTCAGCAACATTCGCTCTATAAGACGCACAGACATTTCCACCCACTTTTTTGGGGGGGGAAGTGCGTCTTATAGTCCGAAAAATATGGTAGTTTCTAAATCTTCACATATTTTAATAGAATTTTAAACAGGAAACTTGTTTGTAATTAATTTCAAAATCTAATTTCAAATCCATCCCACCTCTTAGTCCATTTATAACATTGCACGATCGGTGTTCTAATCACCCTTTTGCTTTTTACTCTATAATCAGAATTTTTTTAAGTCTTTAAACTTTCATTAAAATTATTTTGTTAAGGATTCATTCACCTGGTGTAATGAAACTTTGTCTTTTTGACAATTCTTGCTATCCAAAAAGCTGTTAAGCAATTTCCAGAAGTGATTAAGAAAAAGCGTATGCAAACCCAGTGTATTTTTGAAGGTACCAAACTGCGGCTTCAGCAAAAATGGCTTTCGATCAGCTTCCAGAGCTCTAAAACTCACCAGAGAGACTGCTGTCTTACAGTCTCCTTGCCGGGACCCACTGTATGGAGTGCATGTGGACAATCCCAGATCCTCTCCTTTATCCGGGGAGGAATTCCAAGGAGCTGATCTACTTGCCAGCTCCTTGTCCTGCCACCGTGATTAGTTCTGCTCTCAGCAGAGCCATCTTCAGTCACCATTGCTTCGTCAGAAGTCCTATGTAGGAATTTAATGCTTCAAATATTCCAGGACAGGGGAAAGATTAATCCTCCTCTGATGGATTTAAAACAATAAGGAAGCTTTTTATTTGAAGTAGTTTATATATTATATTGAATAGTGATGCTTAATCATGTTTCATGATTGATTGATTGTATGCTATCAAGTTAGTGCCAATTCTTGGCAACCACCTAGATAGATTTTCTCCATGATGATCTGTCCCTAATCCTGTCTTTCAGGTCTTCCAACAAGTTTAATGTTTAATGAATAAAAAACAATTGGCTGGGGTGTACACTAAGGCCTTTGCCATTGTTTACAAATCACAATGCATATGATGCACAATGTACTAAGACAAAATTAAACCACATTAACATGATGTATGAATGAACATAAGACAAAGATTGTTCCTACAGATGCTACTATATGGCACTGTAATATTCATTTACCTGTGTTGGTTACATTTCAACATGTGGATTGATTGAGTAGTAGTGGTTTATGAGTTACTGTATGTGTAAAAATTAAATGTAGATGACGAATTTTGAAGCAGAAAATAAAAATAAGATGTGGTCGAACAATGTAACCTGCTATAGTCTCCTTGTAGACACTATTACCTTAGTGGTATTATCAAACCACTTGAAAAATGCTTTTTTGTATGTACAGAAACATAAGCCACATCTTATACAAAAATGTTTTAATTTTTAAAAGAATCCTACCTTTGACTTTTGTAACATGAAAATTTTACTCCTCAATTTGAGTTTTAGTATTATGAATTGGACTATAGTTTAGAGGACTGTACATTCAATTTTATATGTTCTTAAAATACAAGTGTATCATTTTCCCCCTACAACTTTCAGATGCTGATGATCATTGGGTTTTGCTTGACTTGGAAATTTGAGGCACAAAATACACTAAAAAAACTTAGTAAGTCAAAAGTTACTTTTTATAGCACTGCGAAATATGAACCAGTCTATCATGTAAAACTATAATGAGTTTATTTTGGCTCAGCATGTTGTGTGAAATCATATGTTACATTTTGTTAACCATAGTTATAGCTTAACTGTGTTATGAACACAATGAATGCAGATACACTAGCTCTTACACTTTTATTAATAGCAGCTATGGGGTTTGTGCATTTTCTTTCCAGCAACATCATATGAGATTTCCTCTGTTTTCCCTAAGGTTAATGTCAGTCACGACAAAAAAGTGAATTAGTTGTAGATATGGTTTGCAAATCAGCCTCTAACCCTAATCCTTGTAAGTAATGGATAACCATAACCCCTGTTAAGGCCAATAGATATATAATTTAAATGAGTGATAGAGAAATATTGTGGTTTGCATTACAACGGTAGTAGGCATAATTATATGCTTTGACTTACTACTTTTCTGAAAATTATTTTAAAAATAAACCATAATTTATATATTGGAAAACAATGATTGAGAGTCTAGTATAAATTAAGATAGATAGAAATGCCCACCCTTACGGTTTATAAAGTTCTTCCAAAGTGCTAAATTGCAAGGGATGGAGATAGTGTTTTTATCCCAGGAAACCTACAGTATTACCTATTGCTACCAGTAATTGATCAGTAGAAATTTTCACAATTTTAAGAGAGAAAGGTAGCAAATTCATTGGTAGATTTAAAAAAAAATATCCTAAGGTTTTAAGGATGATTTCTATGCTAATGTACAGAGGCTCAGCCTACAGAGGATGTGACACTAATTGTTAAAATGTGCTTAGAGTACCAATTAATACCTAATGATAGGGTATTTCAGTTTTATGATGATGACTTGTAGTGCTTCAAGAACTACAATGGAAGAAGAGATAAAATAATAGCACAGCATGTAAACATGGAACTGTCTTTTATAACTGAGTCTGGCATTTGGACTCTGGCCGTAAGCAGAGACTATTCTGGGTTGTCAAGAAGTTCAAAGATATATATTGTCAAGTAACTGGCTGGTCACTTAAACAATTCACAACTTTATGGTATAGATCAGCGGTTCTCAACCTGTGGGTCGCGACCCCTTTGGGGGTCGAACGACCTTTTCACAGGGGTCGCTGCGTGCGCTAGCCCGCCATCTTGGAAATGCTCCCATTTCGGCCGTGCCTGTGGGTCGCCGGACAGCCAGTAGCCACGGAAGCGGGAGACTTCGCCCACCCGCCCGGACACCGCCATTTGAGTTCTTTTACCCTCTGCGCATGCGTAGAATGCTTTGCACATGCGCAGAGGGTAAAAGAACTCAAATGGCGGCGGGTGGGCGAAGTCTCCCGCTTCGGTGGCTACCAGTTGTCCGGTGACCTGCGGGGCGGGTGTCACGGCGGCGGGGCAGGGGTCGAAGGGGGTCGCAGCATTAAAAAGGTTGAGAACCACTGGTATAGATGGTACACATCTCTAGGGTATAGATGTCTTTTTTTTTTTTCAAAAGTTGGGAAAACCTTCAGATTCTGCCTATCTGTGACTGAAATCTGTAATAAATATACTGTATCCACCTTCTAGAAAGAATAGCCCAAATGCAACTGAATGGATATTTTCAATACTCCCCACACTAACATTTTTTTTTTACTTTTAAACTAGCATATTGTCGTTTTGACCTAACAAAGGGGAAGACATTGTGTTAAATGCTTTCCAGACAAATAGAATCTTTCTCTTGCTGGGGTTCAGCTTTAGGTTGTTTATTTCGCCCAATGTCTTGCATCCTTCAATCAGGGGAGGAACTTGCATGAATCTCTAGCTTAGTCTGGGATATTATACACATGAAGTATCATATACATATTAATTGTAAAAAGGTAAAACAGAAATAGCAAAACAGAAAGGTTTCCCTTTTAGGTCTGCCCGCGTCTGAGTCTAGGGCACGGTGTCCATCTCTTGTTTCTTGGCCGATGGAGCCACTGTTGTCCGAAGACATGTACCTTACCCCCAATCCACACGAAACAATTCCCTGTGGTTTCATAAAGGTGTTCAATAACAGAAGAGAGATAACTCAGCATTGTGTAGTACCCCACAGAAGAGTGACTTAATGTCTTGACCATTCCTACTCCCATATGATTGATTGGAGCCGCCACCTCAGGAAGAAGCAGAACCATTATACCCTGTTTTCCCCAAAATAAGACATCCCCTGATAATAAGCCCAATCGGGTTTTTGAGTGCATGGCAATAAGGCCAAGCGCTTATTTCAGGCTTCAAAAAAATATAAGACAGGGTCTTATTTTCGGGGAAACACGGTAAAGCAATGCCATCTACCTCCAATTCTCACGGGAAGCTCAGAAGAGCACCAAAACTGATGGTACTAAATGCTACCGCAGGAAGGCCATGCCGCCTCCATCCAGGACCTGATGAAGAGACCAATGGTGTTTCTATCCCATGCCCAAATCTAAACTCTGACTGAAAAAGATCCAGATAAACCACTTTACATAAGATAATTCAATTTATCTAGGATCTCCTGCCTCTGATGCTCTATCGTTTTTCCTAAAACCTTCTCTAAAAAGAGAAGATTGGAGACTAGATGGGTCATCTAAAATTGCCAGATTGAGAGATAGTTTGTTCAGGAGCAGGTGTATCACTGCATCCTTCAAGGAGGTTAATACTAGTACTGGGACAATTCCTAGATTACTTTGCAAATTGTTATTCCAGCCTCCTCGTTTGCTGTCCATAATGGCTTTGAAATCTAAGTAATTTTATCTGCAAAAGTCCAGCAAGTAGGTCACAGTGGGTTGCATGAAAGTTGTCCTGTCCAGTGCTCTCCAGTAGGGAGGATAGATAATATTCTACCAAGATAGTAAGAGCAAAGAACGACTTTACTACTTTTGTTGCCATAGTATAGGCCTGAAGATGAGTTCATGCCCCTGTTTAGTGAAACTCCTTGTCTTCCTCTATTGGGGCTACAGGCATCGCTTCAGGTATTTCATCTTGTGGGATTAACAAGCAAGGAGAGACAACTCCCAAGCAATTACATTCAACACTGTTGTTCGTGAATTCCAGAAGTCTCTGAGATGCATGGTAGAACTCTTGCAATGTAACTGGAAAATCCCTAGATCCTTTGGAAAACAGTCAGATCCATAAGGTGGCTGGGACAACTAGCCTGCTGAGCCCCTCTCCCCTTTCTCCCTTTTGTAGAGATCACAGGTGCCAGTCATTTGCATGGCAGTGAGCTAACCCATAACAAAGAATAGTGTGATTTGTTAATTACATAGGCCAGGTCCATGGAGGCTCTGAATTCCTGAGCCTTCCCAATTTTCACTTCCACTTCCTCAGAATCGAAGTTCCCCAGTACCGTTCCCCCAGGGAAAATTTACCACTAGGCCTGTGACAAGGTCTAGGAATTCAGGAAGGGCTACTGTTAGTTGGCAGGATGGGTGATATACTGTACCAGCTTTATCATCAAACGCTGACATTCACAGCCAATCATTTTGGAACACAGCCCAGGCTTACAGCCAAAGCCCCTCAGGAACATTATGCCCCACCTCCAGCTTTGAAGTCACAGCCGCTGAAGCAACTGAAACTCAAATTGGACAGAGCAACATTTCACTCCTGTTCAACCAGTTCTCTCAGTCATGCATGCAAGGTTCACTGGTTCATTCCCAATGAGGTCACGAAAAATAATACGGTCTTCTTACTTAGTGGTTTGTTATTCACCAACAGCCAACACGAAGCTAAGAGTGCTAGCGGTCTGGGTTCAAACTCCAGAATAGAGGCTTTTGGCACTGGCACCATTTTGCTGGTTGCTGTTCTTTCTTAATAACCCAGGCCAGAGTCTCTTTATCTTGCTTTCCTCTTCCATTTAGTTGTTTGCATCTCGCCTTCATCCTCCTTCATGGAATTCCTGAACCTTTCTCTAACGTAACTTCTAGCCAACTTGCCAATGAGCAGCAGCCTTATCCCCCCTCAACCCAGTAATGCCAGCCTTCAGTGAAGCAACCATCTGATCAACAGCTACTCCAGCCAGCCCATCCTTCTCCCTAATGGTACATATTCACCACTTCATTTAATCACCTCCACCAGCCATGAGCTGATGCCTTCCTAGCCTTAAACGCCCTTTGTGGGGTATCCTGTTCACTCTTTAGACATTAGACAACGCTAATTGAATACAGGTAGTCCTTGTCTTACAACAGTTCATTTAGTGGCCATTCAAAGTTACAACGCCACTGAAAAAAGTGACATGACTATTTTCACACTTATGACCGTTGCAACATCCCCATGCTCACGTGATTTACATTTGGATGCTTGACAACTGGTTCACATTTATGACAGTTGCAATTGTGGGATCATGGGATCATTTTTTTGTGACCTTCTGACAAGCAAAGTCGATGGGGAAGCCCGATTCACTTAACAACCATGTCACTAATTTAACAACTGCAGTGATTCACTTAACAAACGTGGCAAGAAAAGCCGTAAAATGGGGCAAAACACATTAGTAAATTTCTCACTCACATACATCCTGGGCTCAATTGCGGTCGTAAGTCAAGGACTGCCTGTAATCCCCATCTGATTCCAGGTGAATCCTTGAGCAACACCACTGTGGCCAATACGACATGCTGTCAGGGCTGTCCCCATTGCATGCTGTTGCAGTGAGTTTCCTATATTAACAATGCTGTTTGTAGAATAGCATTTGCTGCTGCCAAACATCATGTTTTATTAAATTGGTTAACCGAAATTCCAGTGCATGGGAGGTATGTAGCAATAGCAATAGCACTTAGACTTATATACCGCTTCATAGTGCTTTACAGCCCTCTCTAAGCGGTTTACGGAATCAGCATATTGCCCCCAACAATTTGGGTCCTCATTTTACCCACCTCGGAAGGATGGAAGGCTGAGTCAATCTTGAGCCGGTGAGATTCGATCTGCCAAACTGCTGGCAGCCAGTGATCAGCAGAAGTAGCCTGCAGTACTGCACTCTAACCACTGCGCCACCGCAGCTCATGTGTAATCATTGGGGAAAGGAATTACAATCAAAGAACACTGCATTTGCCCATAGAACTGGGGTGATCTATATTCTGTGTCTCTTCTGTCTTAATGAGATGTGTTTTATATTTTGGGGCACACCGTTATTGTTCTTTCTAAGCGTCTTGCAATATATAAGCTGCCATTCTTTCTCACTGCGGTAGTCCCAAGCAATCTTTCTGTGCATTTGCCCTTATCATGGCTTCCTAGAGAGCTAACTTTTGAAAAGTATTATCTTGAAATAGCGGAAATATACCTGCGTCTTGGAATTTGCTTTGTTCTCTTAGATAAAGAATCTGAACAAGAAGAAGAAATGTTACTGTAGCTGCCTTACTTGAGATTCCAAGTATCTCCATGTTCTGGAGCTTAAGCTTCTTGGCCTACTACAAAATATTGAAATTCGAATATCTTTTAATTATCATTAAGAATGCAGTGTTTCTAGAAGCAATCCAATTGTAAATACCTTATTGCTGCAAAACAAAACTTCATTTAGTTACTAGGGAGCAAATGGTATATATTACCTGTTCACAGTATCTTAAAAGAGCAGCTTTCCTACAGTTAAATTAGACTACAATAGACATTGTATTAACAGCATGCTATCATTAGCCATGCTTGCAGTCTGGCACATCTGAGTAGCACTAGACCAGGAAAGGCTGCGTAGAAAAATACAAGTCACTTGATCGGGAGAAAAAGTTGAGAAAAGAGATGAATCAGATTGGGGTGGGAAATGGGAGGGTCATACCTTTTGTTGTTTTGTGATTTGGATTTCATCTTAAAAAAAAAAAGTTCTGAAGGAGAAACATATCAATCCATAGCCGAGGATAGGAATCCTTCAATCTTAAATTTGCTTATTCCCTAGGTCCTGCTGCCTTCTATGGCAGTGTTGGCGAACCTTTTCGGCACCGAGTGGCAAAATGGGAGCGTGCACGCGTGCTCGCCAGAAACCGGAAGGCCAGCTGGTCTTCGCGTATGCATGCGCACCAGAAACTGGAACACCAGGTGGCTGGTGCGCATGTGTGTGCCGGAAACCGGAAGATCATCTTCCCGGCACGCACATGTGTGTGGGGTGGCTGCTCTTCTGGTTTCCGGCGCTCCCACGTGCATGAAGGCCAGCTGACCGGCGCGCTGGAACCTGGAAGGGTGACAGCTCGCGTGCCCAGAGAGATGGCTCTGCATGCCACTTCCGGCACGCGTGGCATAGGTTCGCCATCACGGTTCTAGGGCAAAGATATGACTCTGCTGATTTTCTGCATTGATTTTGTTCCCTGCATGCAGAAACTACCATGAGAAGCACTGCTGATTCCTGCGATACCACTTAGAAATTTTTTCCAGTCTCTAATTAGTTTAGAAACAGTATTTAAAATTTTAGATGCTAGTATAAATTTTATGGGAAACTATAATCTTTCTCTCCATCCTATTCTCATCTGCATTTATGATGGATGAAAGAAATGAGGCCTTTGATAATCCTAAAGGTGTAAATTTGTTATTGTAAGTTTAGAGTATGTATGTATGACCTGATCACAAGTTCAGACAAGTTCAAGGCCGATATCTCTTTAATGACGCTAAACTTTTCTGTATTGTGAGTCCTAAAACCTATTTGTAGACTACTTGGAATAGTACATACGCCTTAGGCATTGTTTATTATATAATTGCTTGTAGAACTGTAGATGTTTAGGTAAAATAAACCACATATTTACTGCAATACAGGTAGTCCTCAACTTACAGCCGCAATTGAGCCCAAAATTTCTGTTGCTAAGTGACAAATTTGTTAAGTGAGTTTTGCCCCATTTTACGACTTTTCTTGCCACATTTGTTTTCATTTGTTAAGTGAATCACTGCAGTTGTTAAATTAGTAACACGGTTGTTAAATGAATCTGGTTTCCCCATTGACTTTGTTTGTCAGAAGGTTGCAAAAGGTGATCACATGACCCCAGGACACTGCAACGGTCATAAATGTGAGTCAATTGTCAAGCATCTGAATGTAAATTACGTGACCATGAGGATGCTGCATAATTGTGAAAAATGGTCATGTCACTTTTTTCAGTCCCATTGTAACTTTGAATGGTCAATAAGTGAACTGTTGTAAGTCGAGGACTACCTGTACAACAAACCCACTACAGTCAATCATATGAGCACTAGATAGTTCAAAGTTCTCTGCTGCAAATAAATGTGATAGGGTTATCCATTTGCATGCTGTGCTTAAAAACCACATTGTTTACTACACAAGAGAATCACAATGCAGGATCATATTTCTAAGGAAATATTTACTAGTTTTTTGCTTCTACAGCACGGGTGTCAAACTCGCATCGTCATATGACGTTTTGCAATGTTTTTCCCATTCGCGGAGCTGGGGTGGGTGTGGCCTGCGTGTGATGCATCTGGCCCGCGGGCCGCCAGTTTGACACCCCTGTTCTACATATTAGCATGGCAGGTAATGAGGTATATTTTTGCCAAACGTCACTCAATTTCAATAGGATAGGATGAGATGGGATAGGATAGTTTATTGGTCGAGTGTCAGCCCTGAAGCCATTTTGGGAGCATCTTCAGGGCTGCCACAGCAAGGCAGGGTGGAGCTGTGGGAACCTGAGGGGGGAGATAGCAATAGCAATAGCACTTAGATTTATATACCGCTTCATAGTGCTTTACAGCCCTCTCTAAGCGGTTTACAGAGTCAGAATATTGCCCCCAACAATCTGGGTCCTCATTTTACCGACCTCGGAAGGATGGAAGGCTGAGTCAACCTTGAGCCTGGTGAGATTCGATCTGCCAAACTGCTGGCATCTGGTGATCAGCAGAAGTAGCCTGCAATACTGCACTTAACCACTGCGCCACCTCGGCTCTTAAATAGAGATAGAGATAGCTGGGGGATGTGCAGCCAAAATAGCATTCTTTCCCGTGGGAGCCAAGGACGCTCTACCAGGTGTTGGAGGGGCGTGGACAAAAGCCAGCTAGAGTTGGGACTGCGACCTGATTGGACCATGTGATGGATGTGTGACCTGGGGGGCAAAAACTTTGGGTTTTGATTTGGGTGGGGGAAACCCTGGGTCCTTCAGAGTTGGGCTTTCACCAGCTGTGCCAATATGACATTCCAAATAAAATTATGCTTTGAGGAAACTCTAGGCCTCAGAGTTTTGATTGCTTTGGGTTTGTTACTTGGAACCCTGACACTAAGTGTGATTAGACACACAGGGAATTTGTTTCCTTTTTTTTACAATGCATATTAAATATCAAGCTACAATATAGTCTTAAACATGAGAATTATGAAGCTTACTAGGGGCTTTTGAATGGGCTGGTTGAAAGTCTTAAAGCTATTGTGTGGCGTGGAATGTGGTGTTTCTGAATACTGTATAAAATAACTTTCTGTATCACTTGGCGCAGACTTGTAAAAATGGGAAGGGCACTTTCATGTAGTTAATACTTCCTTTTAATGGTAAGTAGCATTCACAATTTTGTGGTGTCGCATCCTCTGTATTAACATACTTACTCTCAGAATGAGTGTGTTTGATGTTATAGTTTGAAGGAATATGGTAATTTCTCAGATCCAAAACAAATATTCATGGCGGGTATTATTCCCTCAGAAATAATGTTATAGCTAACATTTGAATTGTCTGAATTTTAACTGGGCCCTAGAGAATGCTGCTGAAAGAAAGAAAGAAAGTGCCCTACTCTCGTTAAGCTCTTCAGTTACTATATAGTATGGTACCCAGAAATATGTACAGAATATGAACTAATTTACATCTAATATGATGAATGCAAGGACAATGAGTAAGGCTGTGTTTCTCTAGGAATATTTGTTCTGTTGCATGTGTTCAAGATTTTCTTTGCTGTTAAAAAAAAAGATGCTAATCTGAACTGGCAGCTTGCTTTAGCAAGCAGAGGTCTTTGAGGGAGGAGGTAGTAGGATAAATTCAGGCATTGCCTTGAATGTATGCATTCTCTTTAGAAAAGGCGGAACAGTTGATCAGGTAACTTGCAAGCAAATGGCTGCTTGCTCTGTTTTTAGTATGATCTTTATCGAAACTTTTAAACAAGAGGAAAACTAATAGAAACTAATATGAAGTAAGGAAGAAAAATGTAAAAAAAAGAAAAGAAGAAAAGAAGAAAAGAAAAGAGAAAAAAGAAAAGAAAAGAAAAGAAGAAAAAGATCTAAAGAAATGGCTTCCAGTATTCTTCATAGCAGTTATAAGTACAAATATATTTTAACCTATCTGTCTAAAGTTACATCATATTATTCTTTCTATAGTCTATCTTGTCTAATCAGAGCCATAAATCACGTTCATTTTTTCCTTTTTTTATACAAAAAGTCTGTAAGAGGCTTCCAGTCACCTCTAAATTTAGATAATGTATTTTCTCTAATCAAAGATGTGAGTATCCATTTCAGCAAAATCTGTCAACTTCATCAATCATTCCTTCATAGTGGGTAGTGTTGTATCTTTCCATCTCTGTGTATGTAGTAATCTCACCATAGTAATCACATGTTGAAATAACCTTCCATGGTTTTTTTTACTAACTATTTATCTATTAATCCTAAAAGAAAGTTCTGGCTTCAGTTGAATAATGATCTTTAAAATCCTCTGTATCAAAGTATGTATTTCATCCAAAACTATTTGGGAGCACGGTGGCTCACGTGGTTAGGACGCTGAGTTGACAAGCAACAAACTCGTGTTAGAGACCCAAGTGCTGCCATGGGGTTGGGTGAGCTCTGGTCCTTTGCTCCAGCTCCTGCCGGGGACATGAAATGAGCCCCCAGCCGAGCAACAGTGGTGCCACCAGCTAATCCTTTCAACCCTGAAGCACCTTGATGCTTCCAACATGAGTGTGATGCGATGCTGTGAAATTATTCAGCTATTTTACATGGCCACCAAGCATGATAAAATGTCCCTTTGTGTTGCTCACATTTCCAACATACATTTGAAGTGCTTTTATACATTCTAGATGATTTCTCTGGCATCATGTACCAAAAATAAATCATTTTATAAACATTCTTTTTGAGATTGTAACACAGTGTAAATTTCACCCCCTTTAACCATATATTTTCCCATTGATCCATCTGTATATTACAACCAACATTCTTAATCCACTTTATCATATACTCTTAACTTGTTCTTAGCAATAGCACTTAGACTTATATACCGCTTTACAGTGCTTTACAGCACTCTCTAAGCGGTTCACAGAGTCAGCATATTGCCCCCAACAATCTGGGTCCTCATTTTACCCACCTCGGAAGGATGGAAGGCTGAGTCAACCTTGAGCCGGTGAGATTTGAACCGCTGAACTGCTGAACAGTCAGCTGAAGTAGCCTGCAGTACTGCACTCTAACCACTGCGCCACCTCGGCTCCTCCTCTGCTTTAGATAAAAAATATGTTTTATAAGTCCTTTTCTCCATATTAAATCCATATTAAATCTTTCAGATGGCTGCCTGTTCTTGACCTTTTAGTTATCATTTGTGAATTGCTACTTGTGAATTGCAACACAAAGAACCTCTCAAAGAGCCCCTGTTTGTGGGAGATGGGCGGTTTAGAAATATGAAATATAAATGAATAGCACCCACAAATACACACACACACACACACACACACACACACACACACACACACACACACACACACATCTGACACATGCATTAGTGCTACTGCCTTTTGCTCTTTGTACCTCGCTTTTACGTGAAGCTGTTTACGCCAAAATGATTGGATAAAACAACATGAAGCAAAGAATAAATAATGCAAGGCATAAATGCAGGAAAATAGTATGTTAAGCCCATGTTAACTTTGAGAAAGAAAAAAGAAAGGCAGGTAAGCTTATTTCAGCCAGGCTGCCCTAACTTGCCGCCTGTCCCCTTCCCCAAATATGGGGTGTTTCCAATTTCCAGTTTTCCAGCCTTGAGTAAGCTTCTTTATGCTCTACCTTAAAACCTACCAAACTATCCAAAAACTACATACAGGCAGCTGAAAAGCAGAGAATCAGTAAATTTTTGAATTATTTTTAATTTACGCACTAGGCAATGCATACATGCAAAGTAGAAGAGCAAGGCAGCTGTTTTTCAGATGAAGCACAGTGTAATGAGGACTAACACGCAGCTTGCAAAGGAAGTACTCACACCTATGACTCAGTGCCGTAGGGTTTCCTGTTAAACAAGAAGCAATTTTTTACAGAGAGCAATTTATTTCTCGTCCAACCGTTAAACAATCTGATTGGTTTCTGAGGGCACAAATTACAGGCCTGTAATAACAAACGGCCCTACAGGCCTTGTCAACCTTGTTCATGAATATATATATA
>QLTV01004245.1:2229333-2239614 GCA_003457575.1 Thermophis baileyi | reverse complement strand
TATATATATATATATATGTTTCTCAAATATATAGCCTTTGTTGGTTATGCCTGGGGTATTTCTTTTAAAGAATTGCAGACTCTCCGCGAGCTAGTTGTTTTGCCAAATCAGTAGCAAGTGATGTACTTAACTGTAGGCACAAAATAATATTCCTACTGCTTGGAGCTCTTATTAAATAGAGCCGAGGTGGCGCAGTGGTTAGAGTGCAGTACTGCAGGCTACTTCAGCTGACTGCTAGCTGCAGTTCGGCGGTTCAAATCTCACCGGCTCAAGGTTGACTCAGCCTTCCATCCTTCTGAGGTGGGTAAAATGAGGACCCAGATTGTTGGGGGCAATATGCTGACTCTGTGAACCGCTTAGAGAGGGCTGTAAAGCACTATGAAGCGGTATATAAGTCTAAGTGCTATTGCTATTATTGTGAATATAGCACACCATTCTATACACACAATGGTGCGTACTGTATACTCTCAACATCCAGAGAATGGCTAGTGGGTCATTGAACAGGATTAGGGGAGCCAGGGTTGGTCTTCTTGAACTTCTAAGAGGGCCTCAAACACTAGCTGTTGCTGCTAGAAAACATACTGTTTAGTCATCCATATATCGAAACAAGAGGGTGCAAAGACTTTCAGCATAAGGACTGCACAGCATGTTTGAAGATTGCATGCTCACAGCAAGTGCGGTCAGCAACCACGTGGTGGGTTGCTTAAAACCTTCAGTTGGCCCCTTAACCCTTTTCTGGAGGATGTTTGGGTTTATATGTTGGATTGTTTTGTCGGTGATTATTTATTACGTGTTTTACAGGTTGGGTCATAGTTGTGTGTTGCACAGTATATTTTGTTTTATGATGTTGACTTACTGGATGTCCTTGGTGATTATGGCAGCATTTAGTTGTTAGATTTATACTCTCCCTTTTATTCAGTGTCTTACTTAACATATGCAGGGCTTCTTTCTCACCACAATCATCAGGTAAGGTGAGCAAGAATGACTGGGCCCAAGTCACCCAAATAAGCTCCCTTAGCCGACGATGGATTTGAGTCTCCCTATTCCTAGTCCATTCCCTTAACCACTGCAGCCATGCTGGCTGAATGATGAGATAGGCAAAAGTGTATATATATGTATCAAACAGGAAAAGACAATAGCTGTTTAGGTATATCACAATAGCCAAACCTAGGGAAATATGGCAATAAGAAAGAAATTATGATGGCATAAAGCTGTATTAATGGAATTATATTTTTAAGTGATGTATGTTTGTTTTTATATGTTGTAATGTTTGTTTATTTATGTGTTTGTTTTTTAATTGGAAATTTACAATAAAAATTATTTTTTTTAAAAAAAAAAGAGATTTATATACTGCCAGCATGGCTGTAGTGGTTAAGGGAATGGACTTGGAATAGGGAGACTTCAGGTTCCTTCAATAAGTTACTCGTCTCATTCTGGGAAACTTTAAAGGGCCACAAAAAGATGCTGGTTTGTTGTAACTGTACTTAAAAAAAAAAAGATTTCAAGCTATGGTGCATATGACTCTGCTTGAAATCTTTTTTTTTTTTTAAAGTTACTGAAAAAAGTGATTATGACCATTTTTCACACTTATGACCGTTGCAGCATCCCCAGGGTCAAGTGATTTACATTCGGATGCTTGACAACTGATTCATATTTATGACGGTTGCAGTGTCCCGGGGTCACGTGATCCCCTTTTGCAACCTTCTGACAAGCAAAGTGAAAGGGGAAACCAGGTTCACTTAACAACCATGTTACTAATTTAACAACTGCAGTGATTCACTTAACAAATGTGGCAAGAAAAGTCGTGAAATGGGGCAAAACTCATTTAACAAATTTCTCACTTAGCAACATAGATTTTGGGCTCAATTGTGTTCGTAGGTTGAGGGCTATCTGTGCACCCACTTACCACACTTTTAATGGGAAACTTGTGCCTGTTTCTCTGACATTAATATTTGCACTGTTCTATCCCCTTCTCTCCCTCTGCTTGTCTCAAAGAAGCCTCTCCTCTCTTCCGTCTCTCTCTTTTTCCGTCCCCTTGTCTTTCCCTGTTGTCTTTTTCTTTCTCTCCGTTTCCCCCCAAAACCACCTCCTTTTATATCCTCTCTTCCCCTCTTCCTCTTTTTTCTCTTCGGTGCAGCTCCAGCTGACTCCTTTCCCCAAGGCTGCGGGCTGCTCCTGGAAGTGCCGATCAGCTGGAGCCACACACGCTGATCCTGGGCACTCAGCAGAGCCCTGGCAACACCGCAGCTCCAGCTGACTCTTCCACAGGCCACTTCAGCTCATCCCCCCCCCACTACACTTTTACACTTTTTATAACAGTTCTTTTCAACCCGTCATACGCGTACCACGGGTTGAAAAGCACTGCTGTAGGGGATTATCTCAACCCTTTTTTTCTTACCCAAAATAACCTTATTTGTTGTAGAAATAAAAGTATAATTAAAATTCTTATTAAATGGAACTGAAGCAATCTGGGAAGCGCAGACAGCGCACTTACTCTTGTGGATAAAGGATTCTGTATTCTTGCATTGCTTCAGCTTTGGTATTGTTCTATCTTAGCTGACATTTAAGGTTTGTGTGATAAAGTGTGCGCCGGAAGGAGAAGCTGGGTGGGGAGAATGTCACTGCGGCTTCCCAGAGAGGAGGCCGCATATTCCAGAGAAGGTCCCAGACAAGAGACTGCACAGTTTTGAACTGGATGGTGGAGACGAAGAAAAGTTTCAAAGTGGCCACACCTTAGAGTCACCCAAGCTATAACTACTGTATTAGGTTAGGTGGTTATAGTTTTAGTCTGGCAAGATTCTGTCTATTAGATGTAACCAAATAAGGATCTGGATCTCATTGTGTCGTCTTCTGGGGTTTGGGCCTGAAAGGTTTTTAATCATCTTGTTTTCTTTTTAGGTGGCTTTGCTTTTGTATATGAAGCTCAGGATCTTGGAAGTGGGAAGGATTATGCTTTAAAGGTAATTATCTTATTTTGGGGGATTTTATTCCTCTGCTATTTTTTTTTTTATTGTTGACTTCATTGATGGTGACACTGTGAATAGCAAATACGGGTAGTCCTCGGTTTAACAATAGTTCATTTAGTGACAGTTCAAAGTTACAACGGTACTGAAAAATTGACTTATGACCATTTTTCACACTTATGACCATTGCAGCCTCCCCATGATCAGGTGATTTACATTCGGATGCTTTACAACTGGTTCATATTTATGACGGTTGCAAAAGTCCTGGGGTCACGTGTTCATCTTTTGTGACCTTCTGACAAGCAAAGTCAATGGGGAAAGCAGGTTCACTTAACAACCGTGTTGCTAATTTAACAACTGTGGTGATTCACTTAACAAATGTGGCAAGAAAAGTTGTAAAATGGGGCCAAAACTCACTTAACAAATTTCTCACTTAGCAACAGAAATTCTGGGCAGAATTGTGGTTGTAAGTTGGGGACTACCTGTACAGCAGTTAAGAACAAATCAGTTCCAGAATTGACTACTTATTAATAAACATAAAATATGTGGCTTGGCTTTGCTTCCAAATTCTAAGAATATGTACTTGGTAATCTCTTCGACTATAATTTTAGCCCAATATGATGCCTTTCATATGTTTTGGAACTACAACTTCATATGTTTTGGAGCTACAACTTCTGGAAATGTGACATAACATATTGGGAGGGATGTATAGATTGGAGGAGATTATCCACATAATATTTAACTAACAATCATCTGCCTCCCCATTTCCTAACACTATCCTGCTATACCATCTCCGTGTAAAAAGGCTTCCTAGATATGTTTTTGAACATTCCCCCTATCCTGTTCTTGATGTTCACTTTTCCTGGACTGTCTCAAATTACCTACCTGAAGTGAAAGCAATCTGTATAAGGTGGTCAGGAGAACAAGAATGATCCATAGCATTTCAAGGGAAATACTTATTGTTGTTTATTCTGCCTGTCTAAGATGGCATACAGTGGGAAATGCCCTCAATTTATCTCCGCAGCAAATTGGGAAGTAAGTAGGGCTGAGAGAGATCAACTCAACCAATCATCCAATGAGCTCCATTGTTCAGTGAGGACTAGAAGTTGGGTCTGCCTCTCTTCATCCAGTACCACTTCAGTATGCTGGATAATGTAAAATTATACACTGAGGAATGCCCATTGTTAATTTCCACGTCCATATTTGCAAGCTTTGCTTAAAGCAGCCCACTTACAGTGATAAGAAAATCAATGTTATTGTGTATAGTGCGTAAATTTTCACAATGCTGTATAACATCCCAAAAAACTATTTTCATTTTTCATTACATTAATCCTAAGGAGGAAATGAATCCATCCAATTGACCAGTTAATATATATCTTCTCTTATGTTTGGTTATCTTACTCTTCTTTTTTTTTCTGTAATACTTGTCCTAAAAGAGTTTTAGACACATAAAGTGCTGATGGTGATACAAGTGTCAGACTTGGTAGACAAATTCTAAGGAGACGAGGAAAGAAAAAAGATTTAGTGTTTAATTTCTAAAACTTCTAGAGCCTTCTCCCAGCATTACGCATTAACTTACTAGTTCAAGCAAATACTTTCTCAGTAACTTAGAGAAGAAATGCAGATAAATAATGAATAAATGAAAGCATTTCCTTCTTTCCATGCCCCTGGGATATTTTTCTCTCAAATGCCAGTTTTACCCAAAATCATTGTGGTTTTCAATTTAATATAGCGTGCTTTTGCAAATTTAACTGAATAAGAAGATAAAGTGAACTTCTAAGTGAGTTCTGATGCATTGCCTTTTGATTTAGAAGAACCCAAAACTATTTATAACTGTTGTTAAAATAACAGTTTTATCATTTGCGAACTATTTAACTGTTATTAAAATCCCACAGTGATAAATAGTGAACAGTGTAAACGATATTTGATAATATGTCGGTATAGGGTCAGAGGTGCTATTCTAAGCATTAAAACAATAAATATTCTGTTCTTATGTTCTAATTTTGGAACCAAATATCAGACTGAACTCTTATTTGAGGAGAGGGAAGCAAGAATAAATATGTTCTACGCAGTGGTGAAATCCAATTTTTTTTTTTACTACCGGTTCTGTGGGCGTGACGGGGAAGGATACTGCAAAATCTCCATTCCCACCCCACTCCAGGTGAAGGATACTGCAAAATCTCCATTCCCACCCCACTCCAGGTGAAGGATACTGCAAAATCCCCATTCCCTCCCCACTCCAGGTGAAGGATACTGCAAAATCTCCATTCCCACCCCACTCCAGGTGAAGGATACTGCAAAATCTCCATTCCCTCCCCACTCCTGGGGGAAGGATATTGCAAAATCTCCATTCCCATCCCACTCTGGGGCCAGACAGAGGTGGTATTTGCCAGTTCTCCGAACTACTCAAAATTTCCGCTACTGGTTCTCCGAACTACTCAAAATTTCTGCTACCGGTTCTCCAGAACTTGTTAGAACCTGCTGGATTTCACCCCTGGTTCTACATAGCAAAAACTAAGCTCTCAATTATTGGTTTGAGCAGGAGAGAAAATAGGAATGAATATGTTCTACGTAGAAAAAAGCAATCTGTGTGGCAAACCTGGATTCCTAGCTTAAAGCAATATACCCTATTTAGTGTTTATGAATGAAATGTTTTAAAAGCACTCAACAGATGAGTGTACATATGTACACACACACACACACACACACACACACACACACGACTGTTAGCAGTATATGATTACCATTAGTCTTTGATTTATGACCAATTGTTCAGGGATCATTCAAAATTACCATGGTGCTGAACAAGGGACTTATGATTTGTACTCGAACGTATGGCTGCTGCAGCTCCCCTGTGACCATGTGATCCCAATTTAAGTACTTCGTAATCTGCCTGCCCTTATGACCAGCTGCAACTGCCCCTACCTGCCTATCTTTCCTCCCCATCCCATCTTGCTGTGTCCTTTGGACCTACTTCCCATCTGGCTGGGTAGCCACAGGCCTTGGGCCTGCTTCCTGCCCTGCTGGGTACCACATCCTTAATTCTCCTCTCTGCCCCATCACACCTTGCTCCAATTACCTCTTCTGAAGATTGTGCTTCCAAAAGAGAATCAGCCAATGTGCATGTGGCCTTCCTATATAGAAGCCACTTGGAAGTGGGTGCCACCATGGAAGTGGGTGCCATTTTGGAAGCTGCAGAAATTCCTGGATCACCTGCTTCCAGGATGTCATGAGGCCGTATAAGAAGGTCATGCAGCACATCGGTTGATTTTCTTTTCAAAAGGCGATTCCCAAAGATCACATTTCTGAAAGAGGACCTGGCTGATGTGACATGCATTCTTTTACATAGGCCGCCTTGTGCCATTCCAAAAATGGCCGTTATGTCATCTCTCCGAAGGGTACAATTTAATCGCATCCTCCTGAGAGCTTGTGTGAATGGCAACCGCCTCCAGAATGTCGCAAACTAGCCTCTGCAGGAAGGTTGTGTGTCGCATTGGCTGGGATCTCTTTTGGAAAGGTGATCTTTGGAAAAGGCAAGTGGAGCAGGTGGGATGGGGTGGGATGGAGGCCCAAGGATGGGGCGGGTAGCTATACAAAGGGTCCTTCAAGAGGTGGGGGAGACCAGAGGTGGGTTCCTCCCGGTTTGCACCGGTTTGCCCGAACTGGTAGTGACCCGCTGGTGATGTCACAGTGACATCACGGAACCGGTTCTGTCGGTGCCGGTCCGTGGGCGCCGCCATCTTTTTTTAGAATTTTTTTTTTTATTTGGATCTGCTTCTAAGTAATATTACATAAAACAGCAAAATAGTGTTTCCTTAGTCGGTTATCTATAGTGAAACAAATGTTCTGAATAGAAATATTGACCAAATAATTTTTTAAAAATATTTATATTTTTCTTTAAAATCCTATATGAATTTGTATCTAAGAAAGTGTGTGTGAGTCTATGTGTGTGTTTACTTCCAATATTTTGAGGTTTTTTTCTTTTCCTTTTGTCATTGGCTTAAGTTCTTTAGTATATATTTTTTTTCATTTAGCAAAAGTAAAAATACTGGGGAGAAGTATGGCATTAGTATTGTTCCTTAAAGCACTGTGTATGAATGTTAAATATTGCTACCTGCATACTTGAGCCTTTCCTACTAATAAAGAAATAATAACCAGTAATAGAATCTAGTGATCACATTTTGATTTCTGATAGCATACAGTTTCATGTATTGAGATATTTTTAGCAATAACCCAGATGATTTTCAGTTGAAAATTGAGATTCCTGTGAATTGGCATAGTGAAGTCAGGATCCAACCAAAACTTGTGGAATAATCTCCACGCCTGATTTCATCTAAAGCTGGAGGTCATACATGATAGCACTTAGCACTTATATACCGCTTCACAGTGCTTTACAGCCCTCTCCAAGTGGTTAACAGAGTCAGCATGTTGCCCCCAACAGTCTGGGTCTTCATTTTACCCATCTCAGAAAGATGGAAGGCTGAGTCAAACTTGAGCCGGTCAGGATCGAACTCCAGGCTGTGGGCAGAATTATAACAATGCATTCTGAGCACTGTGCCACCACAGCTCTTGGTGATATCAGTGATATGAGTGTTTTGGTCTTCGATTTACATACAAAGTTTGTGTGAGCTGATAACTTGTTTTAATATAATTATAAGAGAAAGAAGGGTATAATTACTATTGTTTGGAAACAAAACAAACACACCAAAAAAAAGAGAAAAGAAATCAAAATGTTCTTCTTTGTGATCTCTTTATTTTCCTGGCAGAGATTATTGTCCAATGAAGAGGAAAAGAACAAAGCTATCATTCAAGAAGTCTGCTTCATGGTATCCTTTTGGAGACAGGTGAAATCATATTATGCTTGGACTGTCAAATCCTGGTTTAATAAGTAAGAATACAAAAATGGTTTCTTTGGTTCTTCATCAGAGCAAAACCTCCGTTTTATATTTACACTAGAAACGATCTGAATGTCTTTCAAACAGCTCAGAATTTGAAACCCGAGTTTGTCTGCGGCTTAAATATCAGTTAACTCTTGGGTTCCAGATTGTTTTGCTGCTCATATGACAGGAGAAGCAGAGGAGGCATGCGTAGCAAAGGACAGAACAATTAGTCTAAATGGGATCTTTGATTAAATGTATGAAACAGCAAATTTGTTTGCAGTTATAGTTGCCTCAGAGAGCACATTAGTTCTACCTGCCTCCTAATCTGTGTAAATTATCCTTGTTTGAAACTCTTAGCTTTCTTTTGCCATATTAATCCAGCGTCTTAATAATATTGTTACATCAGAAATGCTTTCCTCTGTCCTTTTCTCTCTCCTGCTTTAAATTATGCATAGAATGTGATTGTGTTCAGCTGACTGTTAAAAGTTGATCCTAATGTTAATTGGATAAGCTCAATGTAAGATACGCTTGACCGCATCGGAGGCAGGAAGCGCAGTTGTCAAACTTTGCCAATAGTGGCGGAATGCGGAATTCATTGAGTTTCCAGCATCCTGGGCTGGGTCAGCACATGTTTCCGACCATGGTCTCTCGTTCAGTTACTGGAATTATAATCCAACTGAGTAAACTGTAGTTCCGCTGCATGCCTGCAAAGAGGTTTTCCAAATAAACGAGAAACTTTGAAACCTTAACAGACACGTGATTCAGAAAAAACTATCTGGACACCCAAACATTGTCCAGTTCTGTTCTGCTGCCTCCATTGGAAAAGAAGAATCGGATACTGGGCAAGGAGAGTTTCTTTTGCTCACAGAACTTTGTAAAGGTAAAGTTGCAATTTTTTGTGTGGAATCACCTTGGCTTGACAGCCTCATTCACTGACTCAGCCAGGCTGGCTCTGTTGAGAAAACAAAAACATTAAGTATCAGCAAAGGGTTCTAGGGCTGCTATGCACTTTGAGCGAAATATATAGTCTTTCATTATCTGGAATTTGAAACTTAACTCCTCACTTTTCATTTCTGACCTTTCTGTTTCAAGCAATATTTTAGAAACAGAATGAAGAAAAACATTATTTTAAGTGTAGCAGAGGAATGACTAAGTGACTCTTCCCCATTTTAGGACTCTGAATTTTAATTAATGTTTTCATTGCAGATTAAAATTTTCTGACTAATTATTTGGTTTGACTAAGATTGAAGAATACGTTTATCTCCTCCTTCTCCTCCTCCCCTTTGTCCTAGTGTCAGACATGAAACAAATGCAAAATTAAAATGACTTTTTTTTTAAAAAAAAAGTTCTGGCCTGGGTACAAATAAAAAAAGAAAAACTTTAAGAAATGTTTTACGTTTCAAAATCTGCCATTTTTCTGGCCAAAAGAACAATAGGCTACTGAACCAAAAAGTGTTCAGTATTTGGTCTTCCCTGTTTCCCCTTTGTTTATTAGATTTTTATCCTTTACTTTATAAGTAAATCAAAGTGGCAAACACACCTAATCCTCCTCCTTCCTCCTATTTCCCCCACAACAACCCTGTGAGGTAGGCCGGGCTAAGAGAGAGAATGACTGGCCCAAAGTCACCCACTAGGCTTTAAAGCCTAAGGTAGGACTCCTGGTTACTAGGTCAGCACCTTCACTACTACACCAAACCTCACTGCACCAAACCTTTCCAAAGGCTGAGTAATGATTGGAGTGTACCGCAGTACTTATTTGCAGTCTAATATCATACGAAATAATGATAGAGTGTATTGAAGAAAAGAAGTATATAGCTGAGGTGTTGTTGCTAGCTAGAGGATACATTACGGGAGCCTTATTTCTCTCCAGCAAAATCCCAGAGTGCAGCTGGACTAATTTGCACATTTTTCTCCACCCTTTCTAACGGCACGTGCAGCAGCATACAATGTATTCACTTGGCATTAGCGCTGTGCTCATCACACAATCTCAGAATGAGCCAAAACACCTGAGCTTCAACTCTTATGTTAGAATATACCAAGAAAGTAAAGGGATCCGGGGGGCGGGGGGGGGTATTTATGGGCCTCTGTTGGCTGTCATCAAAATTAGCATTCCTATTGCCTCTTCTATAATGTGTGTGTGATTCATGGATTTTATGTTCATAGGGCAGCTGGTGGAATTTTTAAAGAAAGTGGAATCTAAAGGCCCCCTCTCGTGCGATACAGTTTTGAAGATATTTTATCAGACTTGCCGTGCTGTGCAACATATGCACAAACAGAAGCCCCCTATTATCCACAGAGATTTAAAGGTAAGGAATCCACATTTTCTTTACTCCTTATGAGATTGAAGCAGTGATACTTTGAGTTAGGATGGGCTTGAATTTGCCTGTAGTAGTCTGAAAGGTGAAGAGTAAAAAGTCTAGGTCAGTGATGGCGAACCT
>QLTV01004245.1:2209685-2229273 GCA_003457575.1 Thermophis baileyi | reverse complement strand
ATACGCATAACCCCCTACACACCCCACGCATGCGCAAAGGCCTCACTGAAGCCTGGGACGGTGAAAAACGGGCAAACCAGATGTTCGGAAAAACACACTTCCGGTTTGCCCGTTGGGCTGTTTTTCGCACTCTGGGGCTTCAGGAAGCTTCCCTGAAGCCTCCGGAGGGCAAAACGGCCTTCCCAAGGCCGAAAATCAGCTGGCCAGTGTGCACATGCGCGCTGGAGCTGACATAGGGCAACGCCTCACGTGCCCTCTGATATGGTTCCACGTGCCACCTGTGGCACGCGTGCCATAGGGTCGCCATCACTGGTCTAGGTTGTCTGAGAATGAGTTAGAGAAGATTAGGCTAAGTTCATTTTTTGCTAAAGTTTCCCCAAATCTGGACATTTTTTCATGAGCAACTTTGAAAGAGTTGATATTTAAACATTTTAAAAAGGGGAAGGGGACAAAACCGTACACCCCTGTTTCAGAACTAAAAAGTGGAAAAACTTTGAGAGTTGGTCATATGTGTAAAGTTCACTGAGGAAAGAAACAGAGCAGAAGAGACATGCAGAAGCTGACTACAGATAGTAAATGCCACCATTTTTTGTATAGGTTGTGGAGTTCCAAGGGATTTTAATTGCAATATAAATAATTATACTACAAATGACAGGTGACGTCCTTTGTCCGTCTGATACCTTCCCAGATTCCCAGGCAGTCTGACCACTTTCTGGAAGTTATCTTAGTACATCAGCAGAACCAGGCTGGAAAGCCTACCTAGAAAACAATTACCAGTATATCTTCTTTGTTAACATTATTTACAGTAGTGTTGACCAGGACTGAAATCAGACCTGGATTTAATTTTTCCCCTTGATTGGATAGTGACTAGATCAGCGGTTCTCAACCTGTGGGTCGCGACCCCTTTGGGGGTCGAACGACCATTTCACAGGGGTCGCTGCGCACATTAGCAATAGCAATAGCAGTTAGACTTATATACCGCTTCATAGTGCTTTACAGCCCTCTCTAAGCGGTTCACAGAGTCAGCATATTGCCCCCAACAATCTGGGTCCTCATTTTACCCACCTCAGAAGGATGGAAGGCTGAGTCAACCTTGAGCCGGTGAGATTTGAACCGCCGAAACCCTCTGCGCATGCGCAAAGTGCAGAGGGTAAAAGAAGCCAAATGGCGGCGTCCGGGTGAAGTCTCCCGCTGCCACGCTATCAGCTGTCCGGCGACCCACAGGCAAGCCCAAACCCGGAGCATTTCGCCCCTGGTGCCACGCCCCCTTTGTCACCTCATCCCGCGCGGGGAGGGGGCAGGGGGGTCGCGGCGGCGGCGGGGGGGTCGCGCCATTAGAAAGGTTGAGAACCACTGGACTAGATAGAAATCAAGGCTTAAAGAGTTTTAGAATGGTGTAAGTATTTTTTTTTTTAGGAATTTAACTGTGGATTGATGTCAGGTTAAAACATAAAGGAATTGTTTAGTGATGTTATTAAAATGACATGAACGTTGCAGAGAATCATAGAACTGTGGTGTTCTTTATATTGCATGGGGGATGAAGAGTATATATATATATGGGTGAGAAGGTGTGAGGTCTTGAGTCTCATTGCTTAAGCCCGTGATGGCAAACCTGTGGCACGCAGCACCCTCTCTGATGGCACGCGAGCCGTCGCCCCAGTTGAGCTCCGCTGCACATGCACACGCGCCTCCCGCTGGCCAGCTGGTCTTCGGGTCTCTGCCGCGCATGCAAGGGGGGCATGGTGCGTGGGGGGGCGTGCGTGCATGCATGGGGGCGTGGCACGTGCGAGGGGGTCCGTGGGCGCCGCCATCTTCTTTTTTTTTTTGATATTTTTTTTTGAAAATTTTTTTTTGAAATTTTTTCCAGGTTTTTTTCTTCTGCGCATGCGCAGAAGCCGAGTTTCTGGCACTGTGCATGCGTCGCCATCTTGTTTTTGGCTTTTTTGGGGGGGGGTTTTTTTGGGGGGGGGGGTAGGGCTTATATTAGGTGCCTGTGTAAAAACATGCTATGTCTTATTTTCGGGATAGATCTTATTTTCAGGGAAACAGCATTTCAAATTTTCCAGGTTTTTTTTTCTTCTGCGCATGCGCAGAAGCCGAGTTTTTGGCACTGCGCATGCATTGCCATTTTGTTTTTGGCTTTTTTTGGGGGGGGGATTTTTTGGCACTGCGCATGCGCGCACGGCCACGCGGTGCGGCCACGCAGCGCGGGAGGAAGCGAACCGGCAGCGAGGTAAGTTAGAACCCACCCCTGGACGGGGCGCATGCACGGGGGTTGCGTGCGTGTTGCGTTTTGGGGGTACGGGCATGCGTGCATTAGCGCACACACTTTGGGCACTCGGTCAGGAAAAGGTTAGCCATCACTGGCTTAAGCATTTAAAATTATCTTGTTCTCAGTAACTTTCCAAATGTTCTTTGGAGCACACGGTTTATGTACAAACAAGGGCTGTAAGGACAGAACATTTGAATTTGAAAGCAAGCTATTGAACCTTAGAAAAATGTTTAGTTTAATGAGCACTTTGATGATCTGTGTCTACCTTGGTGATGAGAACACAGATATTTATACTTAGAGGCCTTTTTAATGTAAATGTGTGTAACTTGTCTCTGCAGATTGAAAATACGCTGATAAGCAATCAAGGAACAATTAAATTGTGTGATTTTGGTAGTGCAACAGTTGTGACACATTATCCTGATTATAGCTGGTCTGCACAAAGACGGGCAACTGTTGAAGATGAGGTAAGACACCCAGCACTATATTTTATTTTCAACATGTTCCCTTTTGTGTTCCGTTTCCCCTGTCCAGTCGTGTCTGATATTTCCATGTCTTCGCTAAGGGAGACAGTGTTGTCTGAAGACATTTCCATGGTTATGTGGCGAGCATGACTATAGGCTGAAGCGCACAGAACACGGTTACCTTCCTGCTGAAGTGCTAACCTATTTATCTACTCGAATTTGCATTCTTTCAAACTAGGTGGGCAGAAGCTGGGGTGAGGATGGGCGCTCACCCCGTCATGCAGCACTTGGGTCTCGAACCCGAGCTGTCAACTTTCCAGCTGACAAGCTCAACAACTTCAAACCTTATTATATTGAAAATAATTCTTAGCTAAAAAAAATAGTTGCGTATCATTTATATGAGAATCTTACTTTTGTTGGGTTTATTCATTGGTCTTTTCAAAGAATTTCCAGCATTTAGGTGGCTTAGCTTCAGTTGCTACTGAGTATTGCATTGTTTGAAATTCTACTCTCTGAACCATGCTATTAAACACTGTGCTTTTTTGTTTCATTTATGCTTACCTAGCAAAACAGATGGATATATTCCATTTAAATAAACTCTGTGCCAAAACTCCATGCTGGGTTTTCAAAATGTATTCCCAGCCAAGCTGCATCTATTGTCCTCTCTTTGTACAGTTGTGTTTCTGAGAACAGCTATTCAAAGAGTTTGTCTGTTTCTGCCAAGGAGTGATAGTAAAAGAACAGGAAATTGAGGTTAGGAACAGGAGATGCGGAGGGGAAAATCAAAGAGCTTTGGATAGAGCCGAACCTCTTTTTCCTTATCATTAGAGTGTATTCTGCCTACTTGTAAAAAAACTGCTCAAACATATAGGAGTGTGTATGGAAGTTCTGTTTCCCTACAATTCCCATCATCTCTTCTTTGATTCTTTAGCTGAGCAATTTGTGAAGAGTCACATACCCACTTGATGTAGTAGCACTCTGTTGCCTACAGGGAGAGTTACATAATCCTATTTCAGCTGAAGACTGTATGTGGCTAAAAATTTTGCCCTGGGTCAGGACAAAAGTTAAACAAATTTAATTTAGTTGGAGAGATGGAGAGCACGAAGATGTACCTCTGGTTTAACAGTGATCTTTTTTGTCCAGAGTATCTGCTCTACCCCAGAAGTATAGCTCTTTCTCAGAAGGCTTGAGTAGTGCAGACTAGATCAGTTTTCTCCAAAAGACTACAGGAAAGTCGCTTGTTTTGTGAGATGGGTGGCTAGATAAATTAGACAAATAAATAAAATAATTGAATGTAACTAACTAAAGAGTTTCATTATTATACGTTATATAAGTAAGCCAGGGGTGAAATGCTCCCGGTTCGGGCGTGCCTGTCGGTCGTCGGAGAGCCGATAGCGACGGAGGGTAAAAGAACCCAAATGGCGGCATCCGGGCGGGTGGGCAACGCCTCGCGCTACCGTCGCTATCGGCTCTCCGACGACCGACAGGCACGCCCGAACCAGGAGCATTTCACCCCTGAAGTAAGCTCTTTGTTCTTGCAAACGGATCTACTTGCTGTAAAAGCTAGGATAACTTATGAAAAGGCTGAATGTTAACCAGCATAAGGCCGAACTTTAACAAATAAGTGATTTTGATGAAAATATATATATATATTTCTGGATTAACTATAAATCTCTTATTTTGTGTGTACAGGTCACAAGGAACACTACACCAATGTATAGAACTCCTGAAATTATAGATTTGTATTCAAACTTTCCAATTGACGAAAAGCAAGATATATGGGTATGCATTTTCTTTCTGCATAGGTAGATTTTGCATAGGTAGATTTGTCCCTATTGATTAGGCTTTCTCATTTATTTAGAGAGGTTCTCCTTCCTTCCTTTCTCTGATAGACTCCACCAGGTAGCTAATACTAATCTGTTACAATGTATTAACACCATTCAGTGTGGATGTTAAAACTGAAAAAAAGAGCTGCAAAATCTGAAATTGGCATCTAAAAAAAAAAAAAAAGCCCAAAGTGATGGAAGTAACTTGGGCAAAACCTTAGGGAAATAGGGAAGCAGTAAAATACTCTTAGAAATAGCAATGTTCCAACCAGACCTCTGAATTCTGTCCCTATAAGACTTATTCTGTTGTCTTAGTGCTCATCATCAATGAAGCTGCTTAACCTTTCCTAAGGTTTTCCACAGTTCAGAAATAGGACATTTTCTACCTGGAGGTTTAAACTCTAAATGATATGACACAGAAGGAAAAAGAGATATAGGGAGGGAGGAGGGAGAAGGAATAGGAAAACAAGCTCAGCATTGCTTTTAAAGATAATTGAATGGAAGGAAGCACCCACAGTTCTAACTCAATGGAATGGACCATGCCAACTCATGTTTGTTTCTGTTTTCTAATTTTTCTAAAACTGATTTGTTATTATTAAAACAATAAATGAAATCCCATATAGTTCATTGTGGGATCAGACCCAGTGGCTCTCTTTCAGAGTAAGAGTTGGAAGGAACCTTTAGAAGTCTTGCTTCCTGCTCAGGCAGAAAACCCTATAACATTTCAGACGAATGGTTGTCCAATATCTTCTTAAAAAACTTTCAGTGTTGGAGCTGAAAGTAAGATTTTTTCTTAGGGTCAGCTGAAAATATTCTGATAGAAGAGAATATATGTAGTCCATGAAAAGCTTCCATAAGCAAAACTTTATTCAACCATAATACCACATAACTATAGACAAAAAGACTACCTCACATGAGGTTCCTCTCAACGCTACCACAATAGCTTCTTTTTGATGATCCAAAGCCACGAAGAAAGTTATCTGAAAAATCTGAAAACACAAGAAACAGATGATAAGAAGGGCCCTTCTATGCTTTGGCTCATTTGATAGTCCATTTCCTCCGTATGCTTTAACAATTGCCTGTAAAACACAACGGTCCCAATAGTTGATTTAATTCTTTCAAAAGACTCCAAAACATAGTAACTTTTTAGAAAGCAGTATCCTATTTTTAGGCACCTGTTGGATAATCATGCTTGTTGATGAAGCACTTAAATCTCTTATCAGATGCTGAATTGTGTGTCAAATTAGCTCAAAATCTGAAACAACAACAACTTAAAAGGAAGGATAGTCATTATTACAATTGATTTGGCTAAACCTTGAATGATTTAGTCTTGTACTGTTTCTTTTCATCAACTCTTTGTTATTTCCATGCAGGCCTTGGGTTGTATCCTCTACTTGTTGTGCTTTAGACAACACCCATTTGAAGATGGAGCTAAGCTTCGAATAGTCAATGGAAAATACTCCATCCCACAGAGTGACACAAAATATACCGTGTTTCATGATCTTATACGTAAGTTTCAGACAAGGACACCAAATACCGTATTTTTCGAACTATAAGACGCACCTGACTAGAAGATTCACCTAAATTTAGAAGAGGAAAACAAACAAAAAAAAGTTTTTGGCTTCCGCACACCCCATTTTCGGGCCTTTTTTTCAGGCCTTTTGCAGCCTTTTTTCTGCCCGTTTTTGAGGCTTTTTTCAGCCTGTTTCCCCCCCCCTAAAAAACAAGACAAAAAAAGCCATGAAAAAGGGCCAAAAAAAAAAAAAAAGCCTCAAAACAGGCTGAAAAAAGCCTCGAAAATGGGCCAAAAAAAGCCTCGAAAACGGGCCCAAAAAAGCCTTGAAATCGGGCTGAAAAAAGCCTCGAAAATGGGCCCAAAAAAAGCCTCAAAAACGGGCCAAAAAAAGGCCCGAAAACGGGGCGTGCGGAGGCCAAAAAAACGGCGGGTGGTGTGCAGGCTTAGGCAATATTTGGTCTATAAGACGCACAGACATTTTCACCCCCTTCCAAAAAAATGGGCCAAAAAAAGCCTCAAAAAGGGGCCAAAAAAAGCCCCCCAAATGGGCCTGAAAAGGGCCGAAAAAAGGCCTGAAAACGGGGCATGCGGAGGCCAAAAAACGGCCGGCACTTCGGCAATATTCGGTCTATAAGATGCACAGACATTTTCACCCCCTTTTGGGAGACAAAAAAGTGTGTCTTATAGTCTGAAAAATACGGTACCTGGAGAGGTGGCATGAAAAGGAGGGGAGCTGATGATTTTGTAGAGAATTTTATGGTTTCCTTTTAAACTCACGAGTGCATTTGGTTTCTATACCTACTAGTGTATGTGAAAGGCCTCTCTATATCAGCTATTTCAACCTGCTACTTGACAAAGACTTGGAGACACATTCTCATCATTCCTGCTTCTCAGTGTCCATGCTAGAGAGCAGTAATGGGAGCCATTACAAGTACAACTCATTTGAAGAGGATAGACTAGGAAGAGCTGGCCCCCTCTTAATTCGGGAAGAAGACTAATACATGCAATAAGATTGTCTTTTTATTATTTCAGGTTAGTTTAAACATGTGGCTTCATTCTAGCTACTTCAGAGTTTAGTGCTAGCATTTCAGAGTTACATCATAGCAATGATCACAAGTCCTATCGGCAGGCTTTTAACATACGCTGATCTCTTTCTTGCATTGTCTTTAGGTTCTGCTTTGAGGGTGAACCCAGAAGAGAGGCTGTCCATCACTGAGCTTGTCAATCAGCTGCAGGAGATTGCGGCTGCTAGAAATGTGAATCCAAAGTCCCCTATCACAGAGGTAATAGATCCTGTATGGTGAAACCAATTCTCTGCTATATGGCAGCACTGTGTGTCACATGGTAAAACCCTAGGAACCCCAACAGTGTAGGTATGATTAGGAAGAAACCTGTATCGTATCATTCATTCATTTCTGCTAAGAAAGTATCATGGATGTATCATCAGGAATTGAACTTGATGTTTAGCTTTAGTAAAAGCCTATGGCAGCACCTTTTTTTTTTAAAGCTATCCTCTGTAGTAAGAAGAACAAGGAAATAATGTCATTGGATGGGACAGAATCAGTGGCCAGCTTTTGGTATTATTGGGAGGATTGCAAAATGTTGAGTATAGATGATGTCATTTTAGAGGGCTACTGGGAACTGCAGAAGAGATAAATACTACGATTGGCTTTTGGGAATGGGAATTGCATAATTCCTCCCCAAATCATCCATTTATTATGCTCTCTTTCTGCTCCGTACTATGTTTTCAAAGGTGAAGGAGAAAAGACAGTTGATGGTGATGATAGAACAGACTATATAAGCCGTCCTCCATTTTTAATAATTTGGCTTAGTGTTTTTCCACATTAATTAGATTATTGCTTCTTGAATGCTTCATTTAGAGCTTTATATTAAAATCAAAATTTGCAGCGATCCTTGTATTCTATTTTTACAATCAACCAAACATATTTAAAGTGACTATTACTTTTTTTAGTGCAGATGGGCTGTGGGTGGGGAAGAGTGGGAGTATATTTGTGTTCACTCCTGCTGTGATGCTTTTTCCCCCCCAGCTTCTTGAACAAAATGGGGGCTACGGGAATTATGCTCAGCCTAAGACATCTTTAGCCTTGGTGCCACAGAACTCAAAACCTGCTGGTCAGCTTAACAATATATATAATGCAGGTATGATGCTTAATGGAATTTTCTTCGTGTACTGTCCAATTCTTACTGTTTCTTTTAACGTTTCTGGCATCTTTCTAATGTAGCCTTTCTTGCAGTATTTGACCATCTCAATTCTTATTTATTTTAGTATTGCTACTAAACTTTTAAGTTTAGACTTTAAAAAGTTTTCCCAAACTTAGAAATCCTGGTAAGAAATAATAGTAATCAAGCTTTGAACAGAATGATGAATTCCTTACCTTCTCATATTGATAACGTCATATTTACAAGGTGTTAGATAAGAGACCAATTCATAGTTTATTCTCAGCCATGGATGTTGACTGGGTAATTTTGGGCCAGTCACACTCTCACACGCCAAACTCCTCCCAAGAGAAAAAAGGAAAGGGAAGCATTATGAATCCCACCTTGAGCTTCTGAAGGAAAGTGGAATATAAATATAACAAACTTCCAGGTTTGGAATAAACCATGGAATCATAACGAACCACAGTAGTTTGGGATGTTGGAGTAAAAGGGGGGAAAGTGATTCTGTTGGATGTAGAAAATTCAGTCTGATTTTATAGTCATCCTTCTCTGATGAAGAGTAAAAATCATATGTAGATTTTTGAATATTTGTTGACAGTATGAATTTGAGAAATGATTCCTGGAACACAAATTGTATTAAAAAGGAAAGTTTTGTTTCCTGACTTGTAAGCAAAACATAGGAACTTTAGGCTGGTTTCTATCTGTGCTCTAATGGACCGTCAGAATAATTACAATATTATAATTAACATTAGGAATATATTAATTACACTAGTAATATCTGACCATATTTTACATAATTTACTCTTTGGTATCTTTACACTCTTTCCATGGAGCAGATGATATGTATACTTAAACAACAGGGCACCTTAGAGACCAGGAAAAGTATTTTTGAATTTGTGAATTACAGTCACTTCACTGGATCAGATGTACCTTCTGATGTAGAGTTTAGTCAAATAGTATATCAGTATTGGCACTGGAATCTAAAAACCAATAGTGTCTGCAGATGAAATGAGTGATATTTTTGTGAAGTTAGTTGAAATGCCACAGTTGTTACAACTGCCAATGGAAGGTTGGTTCTCTAATTCTGGAGGTTTTTAAGCAGACCCTGAACAGCTACCTCTAGTGGATGGTTGAGATAGTTTTTCTGCACATTGTACAGCAGCAGTCTCTAATCTGTGGGCCGCGGCAAACTATTGGGCCATGAGGGGTTTGCAACTGGGCTGTGGAAACGGCCGGTGAGCGTACACATGCATCCTCACTTATGTGAGTAGTGGGCAAGTATGTGCACACATGCTCCATTTGTGTGAACAGCAGGTGTACATGCATGCCACTTGTGGAAATGGAGCTGTGCGTGCGTGCTTGCCAGCCGCTTGCATGAACCATCCCCTCCTGCCTCCTAGGCTGCACAGCTGGAAACATTGGGGAACTCTGCTGTAGAGGGTTGGATTATGAGACACGGTGGCACAGTGGTTAGAGTGCAGTACTGCTGGCTACTTTTGCTGCCTGCCGGCTGCCTGCAATTTGGCAGTTCAAATCTCACCAGGCTCAAGGTTGACTCAGCCTTCCATCCTTCCGAGGTGGGTAAAATGAGGACCCAGATTGTTAGGGGCAATATGCTGACTCTGTAAACCGCTTAGAGAGGGTTGTAAAAGCACTGTAGAGCGGTATATAAGTCTAAATGCTATTGCTATTAGATGGTCCTTGTATTTCTTTCTCACTGTATAGTCTTACCATTGTATAAGCATTTAAAACATACAGCAGCCCTCTGATCCCTGAAGGTAATAGCAGCTGGCTGCCATCTGAAATTGAATGCTTTGTTTATTGCAGCTAATAGTTTTGCAGGACTGTGTTTGCTTTGGAATGTGTGGACTGTCTTAGAAGAGGAACCATTTGCTGCTTTTCTGTTGAATTATTACAGTTGGCCGCTCTTCTTTGTGTAGAAAAATATTGCCTTAATTAAAAGACACAGACTAAGGTAATAATACATAAATAAAGACGGCAGCTAAAGTGCCCTGCTGAATTTGTTTTTAAATGGAAGTACAATTTAATGCAATTTCTAATGGAAATGTAGGTCTGTTTAGAGGAAAGAATAATGATGATTGCCTGCTTAGGTTATAATGCTGTGTTTTTGGCTTTTAGGGCTGATAGTGGCAGAATGTGACCAGTCTTCTGGTGGGTTTTTTGATATCCTTCGAGGTGGGACGGAAAGATTTTTCACAAATATCAAGGATACATCTTCAAAAGTTATTCAGTCTGTAGCCAAGTAAGTAGAAATGTGGCTGTATTGATATTTCCATTCACTGTATTGCAGTTTGCCATTCTCAGTGCAAAGGGCATTTTATGTAGTACCATTATTTTCCTTTGGGAGTTTTTATTTTGTAAGTTACAACCCATTTACAGTCTTGTGGACAGGAACACTAGGAATTCTACTAAGATCAAGGGATGAATCTCTGATCTGAACCCTATCCTTTCCCTTGCTTGATTGGGAGAATAGAATTGTTCCTTAATCAGAGTAATATTGATTAATATTGATATTGGGGAAAATTTGGAATTCCAATTCTGAAAAATCATACGGCCAGAATGACCCTTATTCACTAAAGAAAATAAAGTTCTAAAAGTCAGGTCTCATATGCAAATTAATTTGATTTGTTTAAACTTATTTATTTGTGGTCTAATACCAAGACAATAAATTTTAAAATACCGTGTCAGAATCATGTATAAAGTGATTGGGTTTACTAATGTATACTGAAAACATTAATCTATGTTTGTTGGTATTGTTTTAAATGTATTGTAAGCTTGTTAACTGTTATATAAGGAGAACAGGCTAGCTTGAGTCAGACTGACTGCCTGATTAACTAAAGAGAGTTCGTTTCTGCTCATGCTCCTGATAATGCTACAGAACTACAGAAAAACTACAGACGCTCAAGGATTCTTCTATTATATTTCTGTAGAAGATTTATCTGCTAAAGATTAATAGCTAAGTGCTAAAGTCTTATCTTCGTGTTAATATTTTTTGTTTTGGACATTGTTAGTTTAAGCAAGTAAATTATTTTTGAACACTTTGAAGATCTCTGTTTTATTGACTCTATGATATCAAACTGCAACCCCACATTCTGATGCGTATACTCATTTCCTTAACCAAGCCCTATATATAATTTATTGTCTAAATTACATTCAGTGTTCAAATTGTTTGCAAATTTGCTTATAAGTACTTCCTTATTCATTTGACACCTGATCTTTGAACATTCCTAAGTACAGTAACATTTTCTCTGAAAAAATTAATAAGACATATTGTAATTGGTCTATGGGGCTTGACTTTTTGGACATCCTGTATATATATAACTCTGGTTTGCCCATTAATACAGTAACCATACTTTCTTGAAATTTTTTTAAATTTATATCCCTCCTGTATTATTTTTACCAGTAACTCTAGGCAGTGAACAAACTATTGAAAGAAAGTGGTAACTTTAAATTATTACTAGGAATGTTAGATCTTGAAGCAGAATTGCCATAGTGTATATTTCAAATGTGGCCTTTCCTTTGAATAGTTTAAAAAAAAAAACACCAGACAATAAGCCAAATTTAGCCCCCAAAAGTCTAAATTTTAGATTGAGGAAAAGAGTGACTTCCCATTCATTAAATATGCCCAAATTTTGGCAGCAAAATCTTAGCATGGTCAGGTGATACAGGTTACTCTCTTTGAATTTCATAATCTGAAAAAAAAAATTCTTGTATATTACATTACATTACTTCTTTCAAGTTACAGTGGAATTCTTTAAAAAAATATTTCTTGTGTTTCAGTTGTTTTTACAGCATATTTAACTGTCATTTTGGAATTATCCTTAATGATTAAAACCTGTTAAATAGACTTTAAACTTGCACACCTAATTTACATGTGAAAAGCAACTAGAATCCAGTCAAATTATTCCCTTATGCATTGCAAATTACATCACCAATGGTGTGTTCAAGGTGGCAGGAATATAAGAAATCATAGCTGAGATTTGCTGAAAACAGGATTGTCAAGCTAGCTGGCTTTTCAGTTAGAATCATTTCCCAGTTACTAAAGCTATAGAATCACACTGTAAGGCTCAATATAACATCATTATTATTATTTATTAAATTTGTATGCTGCCCAACTCCCAAGGGACTCTTAATGGTCCCAAACACTCATTCATTTATTCAGTGAAGCTATGCTTCGTTTCTAATCTAGTTTTGGATCTAGCTCACATGTTAGATAAGACAGTAGTAACCATTCAAGGGTTGCTCTGTTCTGTGTCGCCTTAGCAACTCATAGTTTCTAAATCATGTGAGGCTGCGTCAATCATTCTTTCTTTCAGTTATTGTCTGAGAAGAAGTGTGGGCATGGGAACAGAGAGTTCAGAATGACCCATGTGATGTTTGCTTTCCAAAAAATGCCAAGACGGGATAGGGAGTAATGAGATGGATTCACATTTTTTTTTTTAGGCCTACAGGATTAAGCTACCTTAAGCTGACATGAGAAGCAAGCCCTGCTTTTTTGCTTTTGTTTTATTGCAATATTTTTTTTAATACAATAGCTGGTGCACAAGTGAAATTGAATTAATTGAATCCGTGATTGCGTTAGTCTGTTTTCTCCTAAAGCCGAGTAAAATTCTTTCGTTTACATACATTTTTGTATCTGCTCTAGACCAGGATTTTCAGGGGGGGGGGGGAAGGAGGTGAGTTGGGCCCATTTGAGATTTCGAATACCTGTAATGGTTGCCATGGTAAATCTGGCCAATCACAGAAGCCTCGTATGACAGATCATAAACAGACCCCAGGATTGGAATTACTTACTGTTTTATTTTCTAAATCTGACCAGAGGAACTGTAAGTTACGCTTATAGTGATTTGCTTTGCTACATGCTAATTTCCCATATATTTTTTTTAATGAAGGGCAGAGAACTGGACAAAATGCTAGACAAGCTATAGGTGGTACACTGTCACTCATTGATCTTAGATAGCACATTGGGGACCAGGTTTTAGACCAAAGTTTCTGTGATCTGTAGATCATTGATGCCCCTACAAATAATTGAATGAAGGAAAATTATATTCTAATAACATATTCTCGAGTGCCATCTTTTCTGTTATATTCAGTGTTGTTCTTATTGTTGTTATTATTATTATTATTATTTATTCATTAAACATGAAATTCAGTCAACTGAACATTTTAAAATGTGTCACATTTTTACTATTTATTATTTATTTATCACATTATTATTATTATTATTATTATTATTATTATTATTATTATTATTATTATTATTATTATTATTATTATTTGATTCAGAAATATCCTTGTGCTATGCTGCATTCTGTGAACTGAAGTATTGTTGCTTGGGGTGACTTCAATATAAATCAATTACTCTTTGCACACTTGATGGTCAGATCAATGGTTATTACCTCATTGCTCAAGAGAAAAGGTTTGTTTATATATATAGACTCTGATATAGGTTTTGATGATAGCGTAATGGTCTGCTTAAAAGAAAAGGATGGGAACTTCTGTTATTTAGATATCAGCGAAGAAATCTATAACATATTTTCAGTTTTATCAATCTCTCGATATGGTTTTATCTTAAATGTACAATTGCAAACTTGGAATGAAATAATATAACTTATTTGGGAACCCTGAAGGTTAAACTATTCATCATAGGTTCAAAGAACCTTATGGACTTTTTTGAATCTTTGGTAGTCCAGTATGTGACTGGTAGCTTTTGAAGGGTAACTACTGTATTGAAGAGATCAGTGGGAGAAAGAGGCAGAGTCCTCCATCTCGGGGTTAATGCATAGGAACAGTTTTCACATAATTCAAAGTCTTCATGCATTTTTACGCAAGGAAGAAATAACTAGTTAGACTGGAAAAAGAACATACTTCTTCCTCTGCTATTCAGCAGCCTAATCTGATGAAAAGTTTACGAAACTGATGTATAGGGAGATTCAGGTCTAGTATTCTGGAGGGATTATGACATCAGGATTAGGTTAACCAATCATAAATCAGTTAACCCACATACTGTTCCATGATGTCATTCTGTTGGTGGCCTGGAACCAAGACAATGGTTCAGTGTCACCGAGACCTCAAAATAGCTCACTTAGTTTTTTAGGTTTTCCTTTTTGCTAGTCACTCAGTGCTTGAATGCTAGCAGCCATATATTGTCAGAGGGAATTCTCATTGGGATGGACTGGAACCGTTTCTTTCAAGCGGGGCCTTTCCTGGGCAAGGTGAAGGACCTCAGGATATATTTTGTCACATTTCATGGGTTGATGTCTCTGATGGTTCTGAGCTTTTACAGTATTGGCATTTGGGTAGTGACAGTGGGGAAAAACATTCCACTTTAGGGGGGGAAAAACATTTACCATCAGTACTGTATTTTAGTTGGTGCTTTGTGGTTTGAGCAACAGGATAAGATTTGACAGTGCCAGAACTCAAAAGTCGTGGATCTTTAAATATTGACCACCTAATTCACTCCGATAATAGTGAAATTAATTCTTACAAAAAAAAAATTAGGAAACAACAATCAAGGATTTTACTAAAGTGACAAAATGATCATGTTAACTTCTTTATTGCTCACATGGGAATACGTGCATGTTTATCCTAACGGGATGTTATAGGGTATCTTTTATGTTTATTCAAGATCCAAAGAGTCACATGTATCCAGCAGAATTAGTGGTCTTTGCTTTCTTAATGGCTATTCTATTATACAATAGAGCAAAGTCTGTCCACTTGCATACTATATATTAACTTATATTTTGAATCCCTCAAAATGGGCTTCTCTGAAAATAATTTGATTTTTTAGGTAATGATCAGATGTTTTGGAACATATGCTGGCTGAGACATCTATAAATAATACTCTTAACATAACAAGAAAGCATAAGGCTGAGGAAATTTGTGGTATATAATGAGTGGTAACATAAATTATTGGATTGGAATAGTTTTTTGTATCTTCTGAACATTTGTAACTTGAGCCAAGCATTCTTAGCTGGAAATAAGCAGCATTTTAATTGGTAGAAATTGCAAATAAACATATGAAAAATTACTGTATCTCTCAGAATATGAGCAGTATTTATGAAAATAGTCAACTAAGTTTGGGAAGAATTGTGAGCATGGCTCTCACCTACATCCATGGTTCTTGTTATTCATAATGGTATCCATCTAACTTAATGTGGGCTAAAGCATTTAGGAAAAACAAAAGCAAAATTTGATTTGGAGAGTTCAGTTTTTTTCATCTTTGTTTTTTGGGTGACTTCTGTTTTGTTTTGTTTTGTTTTATTTTACGTTTTGATTTTGTGTTTGATGCTTCTTTCCTTGCCCATTTTCCCCCATTTTTCGTCATTCCATACTCATGTTCCTTAGCAGCCCAAGGTAAATATTTCTTCAGTATGTTAGTATTCATACTGTGTGTGCATGCTAGCAGCCAATATCAAACTATAAAAAGTTTTCTGAACTCTCAAGTTTTACCTGTGCCATGTGATCTCTCTGCTTATTGTTTCAGCACATGCATAAAACATGTATGTAAATCTATAACCTTATGAATTAAGACATTGCCATTAGTTCTCAGTTACGTTTAAGACATTGCCATTAGTTCTCAGTTACGTTTATATTTAGTATCATATTCTTGGTACATCTATATATTTTTTTCATCAGCCCACTAAATTGCTATATCTCATATTTCTGGCTGGTTTTTTTTTTCTCTTCCAGTAGGGACATAGATAGTAGGAAGCAGATTATTGTCAAGTATTGTCACTGAAATCTTTGATTTCTTAATTTCTGTGTTATTTTTAGGACTTGAAAGAATGGGGCTGTATTTTTAGGGGTATGTGTAGCCAGATAAAATAACCTCTGTGAACCATGTTAAGTTGAATTAACTCATTCAAACTAAAATCGTTCTCTGAAAGGCGTAATTCCAGTAAATGTATTGCAACAACTAAATTGAAATGTGCACACACTGTATAATGATCTCCATGTGGACTGTTACATGGTCAGATCTCCCCAAAATGGGGGGAAAAGTTGTTGCAAACACTAAAGAATAGATAAAAATGGCCCCATGTATAAAACTCTGGCTTTAGTATCCAGGCCCAATGAAAAATTTAAGCTAGTGCATAAATACCAAAACTCCCATTTAACTTACCATATCTTTGTTACGTAGGATAGGGAAGGGAAATTGATACCCCAAGGGCTTGCTGGGTTCTTGCCCTATTTTGCACACAGTTCTATTCAGACCAAACTAAGAATCCACTGACTTGGACAAATGTGATCCTCATACACCATTGTTAGGGAGATTCACAAAATTGGTCAAAGCTGCGGTGGCGCAGTGGTTAGAATGCAGTACTGCAGCTAATTCTGCTGACTGCCGGCTGCCAGCAGTTTGGCAGTTCGAGTCTCACCGGCTCATGGTTGACTCAGCCTTCCATCCTTCCAAGGTCGGTAAAATGAGGACCCAGATTGTTGGGGGCAATATGCTGACTCTGTAAACCGTTTAGAGAGGGCTGCAAAGCACTGTGAAGCAGTATATAAGTCTAAATGCTATTGCTATTGACATTATTAGCATCTCAAAAAGTGCTAATTAAGGTGCTCTAGGCATAGGCCAGCCTACCGGCTCCTTCTAAATAGTTTCAATTGCAATGCCCATAATTCTCAGACATTCCCTCTATTCTTCACCTATGTAGTCCATGCCACTGTTCAGGAAGAATT
This sequence comes from Thermophis baileyi, assembly GCA_003457575.1. NCBI lineage: Eukaryota > Metazoa > Chordata > Lepidosauria > Squamata > Dipsadidae > Thermophis > Thermophis baileyi. The sequence goes on along the minus strand of QLTV01004245.1, from coordinate 2,212,314 downwards.
TTGCTCAGTTCATAGCTTTGCTGTGAAGCAAACTGGCAAGGAGATTACGGCTCAGTTGGTAGCCCATATTAAAGGAAGATGGAAATCCTGAGCATAAATGTGGAAGGCAGACTTGAAATAGCTGGTTAAAGAATTTGTCACTTTTGTGTGTGGATGTGGGTGTTTTGTTTAACTTCTCTACCTTACTAAATCTGTTTTTCAAACCTAAAAATGCTATCCTCTTAAGCAGTCTTAAAACCATCTGTGCCGACTTAAATTAACCTTTTTTCTGCATAAAATATTAGTTATCTTCCTGCTCACTGCTTGAGACTGATTTACCATTATGTCCCGCTGCATAATTGATCGTTATTTTGTAGACTCTACTTCATTAAAGCTAATCTGTGTATTGTATAGCCTAATACGTTCACTACAGGTAGTCCTCAACTTATGACCGCCATTGAGCCCACAATTTCCATTGCTAATTGAGACAGATGAGCTTTGCCCCATTTTACGACCTTTCTTGCCACAGTTGTTAAGTGAATCACTGCAGTTGACGAGTTAGCAACACGGTTGTTGTGAATCTGGCTTCCCCCTTGACTTTGCATGTCAGAAGGTCGTAAAAAGGAATCACATGACACACTTCAACCCTCACAAATATGAGCCAGTTGACAAGCATCCTAATTTTGATCATGTGACCATAGGGATGCTGCAATGGTCATACGTGTGAAAAACAGTCATAAGTCATTTTTTTTTCAGTGCCATTGTAACCCCAGACAGTCATTAAATGAAAGGTTGTAATTTGAGAACTACCTGTACTATTCTACTTCTTCCTCCTGTTCCTTCTTTTTCCCTCTGTAGCTATTTAGTGTCATTTGTGTACAGCACAAAAGAGGTCTGGGCTAATGGAGGATTAAAAGCTCTGTAGTACCCGTTGTGTCTTGAAGGACTTTTTTTTGCTGTTGATGTAATAACAAACTAGACTATTAATTTCACAGAGCTTTGATACAATCTAGGAAGAGGAAACCTGTGACCCTCCAGCTGTTACTGAACTATAATTCCCAGCATACCTCATCACTGAGCATGCTGTGGGAATACATATATACAGTTGTAGTTACCAGTAGTTGAACAGGTGCAGATTTCTCCTGAAAAGAATATTCCCCCCCCCCGCCTGAAAACAATTAATTTTGTAAAGCCTGTTATCTAAGACAGTGATCAGAATCCTTCAATTTTGAGATAATTGTTTTTTCTCGAAAGAAGAGAATCCTTTAATAATGGTTCAGGCATTTAAGCTGCCATTTACAGTGTGTATTAACCAGGGATATTCTAGATTCTTTAGTTTATCTCCCATAGTTCAGATATTTGAGAATCACATTTATGACTATCTCTTGGGGAAAGGGAGATCTTGTTTGATGAACAAAAAGCCAGTAGAATTTAATAAGCCACTTGAAAATAATCATCTATTGAACCGACTTACATTCTAACTTTTAACTTGAGTTTTTTTTTTTTAATATATATTTCAGTTACGCAAAAGGAGATTTGGATATATCATACATTACATCCAGAATTGCTGGTATGATTACAAACATTTTATTAAACATGGTTTTCTTTAAAAGCAGATGAACTATATTGAGTTCAACCCTGACTGTTTCTTTTTCTTTCTTTCTCCCTTCATTCTCTAGTGATGTCATTTCCAGCGGAAGGTGTTGAGTCTGCTATAAAAAATAACATTGAAGATGTGCGGCTGTTTCTAGACTCAAAACATCCCGGACGCTATGCTGTCTACAATCTGTCTCCAAGATCATATCGGCCTTCCAGATTTCACAATAGGGTTTGTAAAGTAGTATTACTTTACTCCATTGTGTTTTGTGCATGACAGTATTGCACATCTCATTGTACACCTTCCTCACCTTGATGGGGAAAAAAGTGAGAGCGTTTATAGTATCAAAGAAGAATCTTCAAGCTGACTTCCAACCATCAATAAAGCCAAAACTTTTTTTAGCCTGAAGGCTTCATTCAATCTTTTTTTTTTGAATTTTTTTTATTTTTAATTCCATATAGACATTCCACATATTTATCATCTCCTTTTTCATTTCATTCTTTTATACAATCAATATCTTATATTTATCTTATTTCTTTATTTAGTTCAAGGTTGCTCTCTTTACCATCCCTCTTTCCTATCTTACAGCCCTTCCTTCCCTTTCTTCTTTCCTTTTCTCTTTCTCCCCCAAAACTACTTTTCCTCCCTTTTTCTCCTCCTCTTCTCTCCACCACACCCTATCTCCACATATTTATCATCTCCTTTTTCATTTCATTCTTTTATACAATCAATATCTTATATTTATCTTATTTCTTTATTTAGTTCAAGGTTGCTTTCTTTACCATCCCTCTTTCCTATCTTACAGCCCTTCCTTCCCTTTCTTCTTTCCTTTCCTCCTTCTCCTCCTAAACTACTTCCCTTCCCTCTCTCCTCTCCTCTTCTCTACTCCCCCTCCTACCCTCTCTTCTAAACTCTCCCCCCCCCTTCCCTCCTCTTCTTCCTTTCTCCTTCTTCTCACTCCCCACCTTCCCTTTCTTTGCTGTACTTTCTTCATTTCTCTGGGATGGTATTCCAGCAACCCCGAATTCATTTGCATGCTTTTCTATTCTGAAC
>QLTV01004245.1:2177653-2206720 GCA_003457575.1 Thermophis baileyi | reverse complement strand
CACCCGCACCATAGAGAAAATAAGGCTAACAAAATCTAACAAACTTGCCTTAAGAAACTTCTAAATCCAAAACAGCAGACACACGAGTGGTTAAATGAAATCCAAGAAATTTGGATTTGTTGTAGAAATTTGGTCAGCTGATCCAGATCCAGAGGCTAATCACAACATTTCAAGTTGGTAATCAAGGCACATAGAATCTGCATGAATAAATGGTTGTGGCTTGTTAAGGAATTGTGCAGAGTAAACTCTGGACCCTGAAGGTTTGCACAGTTCACCGTAATGTTGCAGTAGATATAACTAATGGTTCAGTCAATACACAGATACGTTAAAGTGTATAAAAGTAGTTTACTTAAAGAGATAGCACAGTCCAAATAACAGTCTGAATCATACACGTTCTATCAGTCAGTGTTCAGAAGTACAGCAGTCTTCTTAACAGTCTTTCTTTGTCTTAATAATCAAACAAAGATTGTCTTCTATCACAGATAGTTAGCTACACACAGAGCTTAATTGCAGACACGAAGTCACTCAGCAATGAATCAGCAAAAGCGAGAGAGAGAGAGCGAGAGAGCACTAACCATGTTCTCTAGCTCCCTCTTATGGCCGTTACTGCCAGTCAGAATGCACCAATGCATTTAAAGCCATATTACATATATACATTAAACAGTGATTTGTGGCTTGTTTATATTAACCAACCCAACCGTTTGGACAGAGTCCTAACAAACACAATCTCAATTCGTCACTGCACCTCCATCCATTGGCTATATACTTATACAACTGCAATATACTAAAATCTATAAATCATCCATTTTCTCTTTGACAACAAATCACATTTTATAAAAAACATAAATCTCATGTAAAGACCTTTAACTATAAAAAATTTATCAATTTATCATTATTGTTTTTCCACCCCTTCATCTTTCTGTTTTCATCATCAAAAATACTAAAATCTATAAATCATCAATATTCTCTTCAACATCAAATCACATTTTATAAGATACATAAATCTCATATAAACATCTAACTATAATAATCTTATCAATTTATTATTATTATTTTTCCACTTCTTCATCTTTTCTAATTGCATCATCAAGGATTTTATTTGTATTCAGATCTTGTATCATAACTAATATACCAAATTATCACAATCCCTTATTGTCACCAGCAATTAAATCATTACCGTCTTATGTAAAAATCTTATATCATAGTTAATTATACAATTAATGTCTAAATATCTATACAATTGTTACTATATCTTATTAACTCTCTTCCCTTCTATTCTTCTCATCATCCATTCTCCTTTAATCTCTTCATAATTTCACCTCCTATCTGTATTCCCTTTCTCCCTGTTCTTATCTTTTTCTTTTTTTTCTTTTTATACAAATATCTTCTTTTTATTTTCCCTCTTATGTATGATATTTGTTTAACTCTGCAATAAATTCCTCCCATGTTCCTCTCCTTATTTCTCCCCTTATTTTTAATTGATTCTTCTGTAACCAATACTTTCCTTTTACTCTTTTTTTTTCACTGCAAATCCCAGTGTAATTTTCAACCTGTATTTTATTTCCAGTCCCTTTTACATCAATATGATCTTCTTGTTTTCCATTTTCCTGTTCTCTCATAATAAATCCTATTTGTTCATTACGTTCCATCTTCCTTTCAGTTTTCTTATCATTTCTTAGTTCCAAAAGACAGTCTTTTATATCTTCATGTATATTTCTTAACATCCCAATCAGTTCTTCATAAAAGTACATCTCCATCTTGTCAAATTTCAATTATTTGCTCAGTTGAAATTAAAGCTTATTGTATATTTTTTAACATCCCACTCAGTTCTTCATAAAAGTGCATCTCCATCTTGTCAAATTTCCATTATTTGCTCAGTTGAATTAAAACTTAAAATCCATTTCAGTTCAAGTCCTAATTTTCTTCTCTCGCCAACAACAATGCTCCAACCAACACACTAGGGTGATAAACACTCCTTTGAACTCCTTTGAATTCCTGATCTCCTCCACAACAAAGTCAAATCAAATCTCCTGATATTAAAACAACTTTAGTTTTCCAGAATCTGTTGCAATATTTCCCTTTAGCCAGCAGATGGCGTTGTCAGCTCCCGAATATGACGAAGCAACTCTTTAACGAAGCAACTCTTTAACGCAGGTCTCCAAAATACTTTCAATCCACTTTTAAGAAGTTTTTTCCAAAACTATCATTCTATTTCAAGTTTCTTTTCAATTTTGCCAAGTCCAATTACAAGAATATCAGTAATCTCCTTGGGCTTTAGTCTTCATTCATTTCAGCCTCTCTATGGTATTTCCAGGTGCTAGATAGCAGCCAATCTCCATTTTAGAAAGTCAGCAACTAATCTTTTTTTTTTAAGTTTTCCCGTGCTTAAGTTGGCCAATCACTCACCCCACTCTAGCATTTTTCTTCTTCTCCACTCCTGCACCAATGCTTAGATCTTCTTCTCCAGACGATAGACAATCTCTGTTTCCCTCACTTCGTTCGTGGCCGCTCCGCTAGTGGCTCATCGCCCCTTTACAGCTGCTGGTCGAGAGGCTATTGCCAGCCTCCTGGGGGATTTGCCGAATCCCTCGGGCTGCTGACAGGTCCCTCCCTTCTTCACTCCCCCTCCAGGGGAGATCTGATCGGATCTAATAGATCCGAGACCCCCAAACTGCTGAAAGTTCGACGCCTCCCTCGGAGCATTCGAGGGAAGCGTTGTGACACGGAGCGTGGCCACCCCCTCTCTCCGGCTTCATTCAATCTTAAGGGACTGCAAAAGGAAGAAGGGATTGTCAGTAAAATGGGGCTGGATCAAAAGAAGAAAGGAATATTTCATAAACACATAAATAGACAAGGACAGTAGATATCGTAGTTACCGCTAGATGTCTCCAGAAGATCTATTGAACAGGATATGAAATCATTTACAGACAGAACAACATACACCGTCACACATATTTTTGCCTTTAGTAGTAGCATTTCTTTAAAAAAAAATAACCCTTTGCAAGAATTTGTATATGTTTGTATTCTACCAGTTTTAATACTTTGAAATTAAGAAAAAGACCATTCAAAATAGCAGCAAATCTGTTTCAAAATGTTAATGGATTTGATTTTATATAACTTATGCATAGGTTCTAAGTGCATATCATTTTATATATGCTTCTTAATTCTGAACTGCAATCACTTCCAAGCTATTTCAGTGCCATTCTATCCTGCTGAATTTTAGTGATAAATGAAGCGATATGGGGTGTTCTGAAGCCTTGGGGTGGCGAGGTGGAAGCACATGCAGGCTGTGAGCTGCCCTCACTATTGGATAAGCTCTTCATAATATTGAAACTTGCCGCAAGAAAATGCAATGCCCTTGTAGGATTTTTACCAGGTTCCCAGAAAGTACTCTCTGAATTAGGGATTTGCGGAATATTCCCTTTCAGAAACAAAACATTCCAAGGAACACTCAAGACAGTTTGTTGTTCCTCCAGTCCAGACCATGCTGATCTGGCTCTTCAGATATGATTTTGCAAAACCCAAATCATCATATGCCAGGATTCCATAAGAGGAAGTGTATTGCCATCATATCCTGTTTACAAATTTCAATTGGCTGCTAGCCCTGTGATGGACTAGATCACGGGTCGGCAACCTGCGGCTCTGGAGCTGCAAGCGGCTCTTTGGGCCCTCTGCTGTGGCTCCCTGTCTCCCTGGATGGCCCCACCCCTCGCCCTTCCCTCCCTCATCTGGCCTGAGAAGGTAAGGGCGACGGCGGGAATGGAGAAGCGGCCGGGACTGATTCTTCGGTGCTGGTTGAGGAATGATCGCCACCCCCGGCGGAGGTTTCCCTTCGGGAGACCCTCCTCCCCCTCTCGTGACTCCCTGGCTGGCTTGGTGGGGCCAGGAGGGTGTGCACGTGTGGGGAGACCCTCCTCAAGAGAGCGCCAAAGCGCAGCAAAGGTGCACGCGGAGGGCGGCCAGCCGCTCGCTTAAGGAGGGTCTTTGGACACAGCTTCTCTCCTCCTTTAAGGATCTGTCCATCACCTTGCCGTGTCCATCTCCCCCCCCCCGCAGCTCTTCAGCTGAGCAGTGAGGGCATAAGCTCCAGCCCGAAGCGGCAGGAAGCGAAGGCTGCCTTACACACAAATGTGGCACAAAAGCAGGTACAGGGCCGCTTCGCTCCTGCACTAAGGCTCCGGCGACCCTCCTCCCACTCCCACTCCTTCTCCTCTCATACGGAGGGGGGGGGCACAGCAAGGCGATGACGGAGCCTTAGGGCAGGAGAGAAGCCGCGTCCAAAGACCGACCTTAAGCGAGCGGCCGCCCACCCTCCGCGCGCGCCTCTGCTGCGCTTTGGCACTCGCTTGAGGAGGGTCTCTCCCCCCGCGCGCACCCTCCTGGCCCCGCCATAGCCAGCCAGGGAGTCGGGAGAGGGGGAGGAGGGTCGCCCGAATGAAAGCCTCCGCTGGGGGTGGCGATCGTTCCTCAGCAGAGAGACAGAGAAAGAGAGAGATGGGAGAAAGAGAGAGATGAGGGAGGGAGAGGGAGGGAGAGAGAGAGAAAGAGAGCAATGAGAGGGAGGGAGAAAGAGAGAGATGGGGAGAGAGAGGGAGGGAGAGAGATGGGGGAGGGAGAAAGAGATGGAAAGAGAGAGAAAGAGAGGGAAAAGAGAGAGAGATACCTGTTTCCCATAGAAAAGAAAATATAGAGAGCCACAAAACCTGGGTAGACGTGGCTGGGGGTCATGTGACTCGGAGGGAGGGAGTGACATTGAGTTGGCCATGCCCACCCAGGTTTTGTGGCTCCCGGTGTTTTGTTTTCTCTGGGAAATGGGTCCAAATGGCTCTTTGAGTGTTTAAGGTTGCCGACCCCTGGACTAGATGAACTTGTATTCTGCCCTGGTAGTGCTCGTTCTGCCTTCTTGCCATGAAGTTTCAGTTTCAGTGTCTGGAAATAGTCGGCAATGAATTTAGCGCAGCATTGTAAACAAATAATTTAAAATCTGAAGGAGATTTCAAAAAGCCAATTTTAGTGAAGCAAGTTAATTATATATATTAAAAAAAAACAATTTTGGGAGAAGTAGATAAAACGTAGCTTACTGTCTTTTTAAACCTCTATCCTAAAGGACCTAGAACAGTGGTTCTCAACCTTTCTAATGCCGCGACCCCCCTGCGACCCCCCCGCTGCCGCGACCCCTCCCCCAGCGCTTAGGCGACCCCTGTGAAAGGGTCGTTCGACCCCCAAAGGGGTCACGACCACTGTTCCCTCTAAGGTGCGCGGCCACGCGGCCGCGCACGTAACGACAGAATGCCGCGCGGTAGTTTCCAACTTCTGCGTGGCATTTTCTAATGGCAGAGGCTTTCCCTGCGCACAGGGAAAGAGAGTGCCGCGCGCCAGTTTCTAACTGCCGCGCGGCATTTTCTCCTGTTACAGCCCAAAGGGGTCGCGACCCACAGGTTGAGAACCGCTGACCTAGAATGACACACTTTCTGTGATTTTGCAGACACAATTAATATTCTTGCAATATCACCCTTTTTTATTCGTTTCCCTTTAATCCTTTCATTCAGAGGTTTCCAAAACGATGAATAGTGGACCCAATGTGCAATTTGTTATGGGGAAAAAGAAGTACCAGTTGCACCGGTTTAGCATTGTTAAATGAGATCATGCCCCAGTTGTTTCCAGGAAAAAAAAAAGGGCTTGATCGCTTCGGTGGGACAGGTTAAATTGAAAAAAAAATTGGCATTTTTAAAAAAAACTGTGATAATAATTGGCAGTATATTAGATTTAACAAATCAAAATGTTTCCTTAACAGGTATCTGAATGTGGTTGGCCTCCAAGGCGTACGCCAAACCTTCAAAACCTTTATAGCATCTGTAAGAACATGCATTCATGGCTGAAGCAAGATCCCAAGAATGTTTGCATTGTGCATTGCCTTGTGAGTAACGTTGAGCTTCGCTATGCATACTGGTCTGAAATAAATTACAGGTAGTCCTCGACTTACAACAGTTCATTTAGTGGCTGTTCAAAGTTACAACGGCTCCGAAAAAAAGTGAGCTATGACCGGTTTTCACACTTACAGCATCCCCATGGTCACGTGATCAAAATTCAGATGCTCATATTTATGACAGTTGCAGTGTCCTGGGATCATGTGATTCCCTTTTGCGACCTTCTGACAAGCAAAGTCAATGGGGAAGCCAGATTCACTTAACAACCGTGTTACTAACTTAACAACTGCAGTGATTCACTTAACAACTGTGGAAGGAAAGGTCGTAAAATGGGGCAAAATTCACTTAACAAATGTCTTATTTAGCAACAGAAATGTTGGGTTCAATTGTGTTGTAACCTGTACTCTTTTAAAATTCACCATGAATAGCTTGGGGGCGGAATGTCCTAAAACCATAAAGCAATATATATTGGGAAGATCTATACACGGGTGAAATGCTACCGGTTCGGCCCGGTCTGGGCGTACCGGTAGTGGCGGCCGCCGGTGGTTCAGAGAACCGGTAGCGGCAGCAGCGCGAGGCTCCACCCACCTGCCCGGATGTCGCCATTTTCCTGTTTTTAACCCTCTGTGCAAAGCGTTCTGTGCATGCGCAGAGGGTGAAAAAGTGTGCACGACGGGTGCACAAGCGGAGCAAGCGCTTCCGAACCGGTAGGGAAAGTAAGTAGATTTCACCGCTGTCTATACACCATGACATAGATCTAAGATTTTAATTCAGTGCTAAATATTTAAAATAGGGGGAGGAATGATTTCTTTTTGGTTGCTGTAGTTCAGGCATTGGTGAGGATGAAGAGTGTGTGGCTGCACCAGGCAAGTCTGGTTTTAATGTACTCTTGTTTTAATGTAGATGTATTTTTAATATCTGTAAGCCATCCAGAGTTACCTTATGGTAAGATTGGCCAATAGGTTTTATAAATAGGTAGGTGGTTGGGTCAGTGGATGGATGGATGGATGGATGGATGGATGGATGGATGGATGGATGGATGGATGGATGGATAGATGTTGTATCCTGGTATGACAATTCTTTTCCCTCCCAGATTCTGGATCATTCTTGCCAAACTGCAGAACTGATTTCTTAGCAGAGGAATTTTGAAATCATTAAACCATATGGCAGGCAAAACATGAGCAAAAATAGGCAAACAAAATGATTAGCAGATTGAGGAACCTCCTTTATAATAGGAATCTGAATGATTTGAAACCAGCTATTTATAGGAGTATACGTTCAGGAGAGAAAGTTGGCTGAGAGAACGTTCTTCCTAATAATATTAAATCTTGTGTCTAATTCGGATTTTCATATATAAATGCATTTCTGCAAGGCAACCCTAAGCTTTAGTAGTGGGTTTGGAAAATAACCTTGAGATTACAGTCCTTATTTTCTCAGTCGACAGATGAGGAGATTGATAGGCCTTTTCTCAACTATATGAAATCAAGTCAAATCTTTTGTTTGATGGGGGGGAGTGAATGGGGAGTGGGATATGGATAAATGAGCAATTCACAGAAAAGAGAGGACATTTTCTTGCTAATAGTCAATGCACATTTTGTTTGCTTTTCAGTAATTCCCCTCTTTGGTGGGTCTGTGTTTTTTCATAGGACGGAAGAGCAGCATCCGCAGTCGTGGTCTGTTCTTTCTTATGTTTCTGTCGCCTCTTCACCACAGCTGAAGCTGCTGTTTATATGTTTAGTATGAAACGTTGTCCTCCCGGCATTTGGCCATCGCATAAGAGGTACGTTGTTTGCAGAAACAACCGTTTGCTTAAAGACAAACCTTGCTATTTTTTTTTTTGGTAAAATTTTCAAAGTGGTAAGCTGTAAGAAGATCGGTGGAGTGTGTCTTCTTACAAAGGCATTTGGTTCCTCGGGGTTCTATCCTGTTCATACAGTCCACAGTGAGATGTTTTTATAATTGTAGTATTGGTGTTAATATTAAACAATGGTTAGGTCACTTTCCAATTAAAGCGTTCCTGCAAATCCAGCATAGGTGCCAGACCTGACTGGATTTTTTCATTTCCCCTTCTTTTTAGTTTAATATCCCACCAACCTTTTAATTGCCCATCATTTTCTAACATTTTATTTGTTTATTTTAATTGGAGAAAAAAAATAGAAATATGGCCACAGTAAAGTCAAAGCTGTTGTATGCAGACTGGAAGAAGGCGGACATCCCCTAACTCATTTGGGTTTTAAACATGGTGTCTGTCATGTCATTTTCTGCAGGATTAATGACTTAACTGACAGCTGACTGTTTGTCCCACATTCATACAACAAACCAAACAATGGTTAAGGAAATTTAATTCCTGATAAATTGGTTATAGCGGCCTGTAGTTTAGACATTTTTCCTTAACCACAATTTGACTCATGCAGCAAGCTAAACTTAACCACAGTAGACATAATATATTGTGTGAACCTGTTCATTCTACAATATCGCACTGACTGCTTTTTCTGTTTTCAGCTATTGAGAGCTCCTTGTTCTCGTCTATCATTCAAATGCTGCCTTACTATGCTGATAAAGTTCATGCCTTTTTAAATGTATTTAGATTTCTGAATAAATTTTGAGGCTTCTGATATACTTTTCATTGATAAAAAATTTGAACATAGAGATATGACAGAGTACAAAAAGAGGGAATATAATAATAAAACTGCAGAGATTATGACAACCCCACAAGCCTTACTAAAAGCACTTGTTCCTCAAACATTGTTCAGCTACATATTTAGACATGTCTTTAGGGCATAGGAAGCAAGTATGATCATTCATGGCTGATCCAGCTATATAACAAATGAGCCATTAATGATAAAGTTACCTTTTTTTCTAAAAAAAAAAATGAGTTGTTTCTTAGTATGAGTTTAATGATGCTCACTTAAACTAAACATGCAAAAAACACTCTTGTGGTTCAGCCATTGATCTACAGCAGTGTTTCTCAACTTGGCAACTTAAAGACGTGTGGACTTCAATTTCCAGAATTCCCTTCCAGCCATCCTGGCTAGAGAATTCTGGGAGTTGAAGTCTGCACATCTTCAAGCTACCAAGGTTGAGAAACACTGGTCTATGGCAAGCATGTCTCCCAATTATGGGATTATACAAACTGAAAGAAGATGCCTTTATTCTTCTCAGAGTATCTCTGTGTTACAATACTGTTTAACTATGTACAGCTTAAGAGTAGTAGGAGAAAGAATACATGCCTTTGCACACTTACTGATGAGATTGACTACTCTGATATGTATGTTTGAAGCTGTATTGCATTGACTTGGCTCATGCAGCCTTCTTTGACTGTATACATTGAGTATGTTCTTGTGTGCTCCCAGATACATTGAATATATGTGTGACATGATGGCGGATGAGCCCATTATTCCTCACAGCAAGCCAATCCTCATAAAGTCAATCAACATGACTCCAGTTCCTCTCTTCAGCAAGCAGCGTAATGGCTGTAGGCCTTTCTGTGAAGTTTATGTTGGAGATGAAAGAATAACCACTACCTCACAAGAATATGATAAAATGAAGTAAGTGGGATTTCCTGACAGCCACCATTTTGTCTCTTGCAGTGATGTGGTGTAGGGTGGGCAGGACAGAGGTGGGTTCCTCCCGGTTTGGACCGGTTCGCCCGAACCGGTAGCGACCTGCTGGTGACATCACAATGACATCATGGATCCGGTTCGGTCGGTGCCGGTCCGTGGATGCCGCCATATTTTTTTTTGAAATTTTTTTTTTGAAATTTTTTTTCTTCTGCGCATGCGCAGAAGCCGAGTTTCTGGCACTGCGCATGCATCACCATCTTGTTTTTGGCTTTTTTTTTGTACTGCGCGTGCGCAAAGCGCGCGCACCCACAAGGCACAGCCACGTGGCGCGGGAGGTAGCGAACCAGCAGCGAGGTAAGTTAGAACCCACCCCTGGGGCAGGACGTCCATTGGTGCCTTAATATCTAACACAGCTTTATGGCTGGCATAGTCAATTAGAGTTGACTGTCAGATGCAGGTACTAATTCATGCAGTGGCTATTTTATTAGATGTTTTATTTGATTATTGTGCAGAAAGGCTCCCTGGATTGATTCATATTAAAAGCATCCCTGTCTTCAATTTATGAAGTAAAAGATGAACATAAAGGGGATATGGGGAGGAAGAAGAGAAATCCCAGAGTTCTGAAGGTTAGAAAGAAAAGGAGAAGTTGGAATTTTATCAAGGCTGGTGGACTGGCTTTATTCACTGCCTTCCCCTGTTTTAGCCCAGAGGCTAAGCTGGACATCAGATGAAAAAGAGCCAGAGGTGGTCAGTCTTTCAAGTTTTAGGTGTTCCTTTAAAGTAAAGCCAGATTTGCCTTAATTTTGTTCTCTTTGGAGTTCAGATATGTTAATCAGCCATTTCCATCATCCAGTGGTCATGCAAGCTGAGGGTTGATGGGAGTAACACATATGGTGGGCCATGTGATTTGAGAAGATTATCCTGCAGCATGGTATGAAATGGCTCTCAAAAAAAAAACCCATTTAATGTCGGTATGTTTACAACTAGAATCCAGTGTTAGTAAGTAACAGGAAGTTATAAATACCTGCTGCAAATATTAATACCTAATTTTAGAACAGGAGTCCCCTGAAATGTGCTTGTGCAAGGAATGTTTGTGTTTTTGTGCTTTGTTGATCAGTTCGCAAGGTACTTAGCCAGACTTTCATAGAAACAATTGGCCACGTAATTTGGGAGTTCCCAGATCGGTTCATGGTCTGATTTTGGGTTGAGAGAGAGAGAACTCTTGTTATTTAATGACCACACCAGAATAAAATTTTGGGTATGGCTAATCTTCATCCTTGTTTACTTTTGCAAGGCAGGCGGGACCATCCCAAAAGTCTAGCTTTGTCATAAATGTAGGTAGACAAAGATGGATTTGCTTTTACTAATCTTAGCTTTTAATACTATAGCTGTATGAGCAATCCTTAAGCATTTTTTGAGAGCCACTTTGGTGCAGTGGTTAAAGTACCAGGCCAGAAACCAGGAAACTATGAGGTCTAGTCCCCCTTAAGGGATGAAGTCAGCCATTGGCTTAGTTCCCCTCTCTTAGCCTTAGGAAGAAAGCAATGGCAAACCACTTCCAAAAAACCTTGCCAAGAAAAACTGCAAAACTGACTTGAAAGCACACACATACACACAGTCCAGCTTTAAGTAAAACTTAACTATATTGTTTTTAGTCTATGACCATATCTTTTAATAAACTAAAATGAATTAACTTTGACTTTGTACACCTATAGAAGTCAACATCAAATTAGGGAGTATTAATTTGACTTCTGTATGGTGTGCATGATTGCCCCTGAGTCCAGGTGCAAGAGAGCAGATGTGTTGGAATATCTCCATCATCGGTACTTTAAAAAGGGAAGCAATGAACTAAAAACCTGGCAGAATGAATTACAATTGCATTCAGATCTTAAAATCACGGCTATGCTTTTCCTCCTTAGGGATTTCAAAATGGAAGATGGGAAAGCAGTCATCCCATTAGGCATCACCGTCCAAGGAGATGTCCTCATTGTGATATATCATGCCAGGTCCACTTTGGGTGGCAGACTCCAAGCCAAGGTAACACTCAAGCTGGGGACTCTGTGCTCGTAAGTTCTGAAAATGTTGTTGAAGCTCTACTTCAGGGTAGAGCTTTGTTCTTACCAGTTGGTTGGATTTTTCCCCCCCTTTTTAATATTCTATAAATAGGAAACCATTTCCTCATTTTCACTTTGCTGCTTTCCTGAGTTCAACTGATTTTTCTAAACAAAGTTGTATAAGTATACGGTAAATAAAAGAATTATTGGACATTATGTAACCGAAACAACTGCAGAAAAATGTCAAAAATTAAAGTGAAATTTTAGAGTTAAGTGCTGTGGTTTGATCTTTGAGAACCAGCTTTTTTTAAAAAAATAAATATTAAACATTTAAAGAGAAATATAAATATGAATTTTCTGCAGATTGCTGCAGAAAATTCAGATTGTTCTGTATCTACAGTAATTGAAACACTTGAGATTTATTCACAATAACACTTAGCTACTAATTCAGCTTATTTGTTGGCCAAGATACCGTGTTTCCCCGAAAATGAGACCCTGTCTTATATTTTTGAACCCTGAAATAAGCACTTGGCCTTATTGCCATGCACTCAAAAGCCCGATTGGGCTTATTATCAGGGGATGTCTTATTTTGGGGGAAACGGTAGTTCTGGCTGACTTTGATTCTAGCTGCTCTGAGCCTAGGGAAAAAAAAGGCATGGCTTCAAATGCTATGAATAAATGTATTGACAGCAGGAAATCATTGAGATGCAAGATAAACTGTTTCAGGGCCAAAGGCCTTTTAACACAAAAGATTGGCAGTCAGAAAATATATGTAATGAAATGCTGAAGGTGGTCAGATGAGGATTTGTGTCTTCAGGGCATGTTGTTTCACTAGCACATCTTAATTCCTTTGTTGTTGTTGTTGTTCCTTTTCAAGATGGCATCAATGAAGATGTTCCAGATCCAGTTTCATACAGGATTTGTACCTCGCAATGCCACTACTGTGAAATTTGCAAAGTATGTTGATCACGTCTCTATAGGAAATGCTTCACAACACTTCTTCTACTTGCATTCGTATTTGTTTGTTTTTTAAATACAGGTAGCCCTCCACTTAACAACAGTTCATTTAGTGGCCGTTCAAAATTACAGCGGCACTGAAAAAAAGCGACGTAGGACCGTTTTTCACACTTATGACCATTGTAGCATCCCCAGGGTCACGTGATCAAAATTCAGATGCTTGGCAACTGATTCATATTTATTGACGGTTGCAGTGCGCTGGGGTCATGTGATCCCCTTTTGTGACCTTCTGACAAGCCAAGTCAATGGGGAAGCCAGATTTCACTTAACAACCGTGTGACTAACTCAACAGCTACAGTGATTCACTTAACAACTGTGGCAAGAAAGGTCATAAAATGGGGCAAAATTTACTTAGGTGCCTCGCTTAGCAACAGAAATGTTGGGCTCCATTGTGGTCGTAAGTCGAGGACTACCTGTATAGCATCCTCCAATACAGTTCTTCAGCCTTTTTTCAACCCAGTGGACAACATAATTGCTATTTAAGTGACCAAAGTACTGGAGAGCACCAGGCTTTTCTCCTTCAGCCATAGCTTGGACTCTTACTTACATGTTTCTGACTGAGGCATTTAGTGTGGCTTCTGATCACTTCAGAGTGAAGATAAAATAGACACCAAATGCTGGGCTCTGAAGCAAAATTTGAGTTCTTCTAGTTTGGCCAGACATAATACAGGTAGTCCTCGACTTACAACAGTTCATTTAGTGACTGTTCGAAGCTGCAACATCACTGGAAAAAGTGACTTATGACCGTTTTTCACACTTACGGCCATTGTAGCATCCCCATGGTCACGTGATTTACATTCGGATGCTTGACAACTGACTCACATTTATGACGGTTGTAGTGTCCCGGAGTCATGTGATCTCCTTTTGCGACCTTCTGACAAGCAAAGTCAATGAGGAAACCTGTATGGGTGGGCTGCCTTTGCAAGCCTCACGGAAGCAAATGAAGTTTGTTTTAAGGACTCTATCGTCTTGCTTCAAGAGGTTTCCCTCTGCAATTTCCTTTTAAAAAAAAGAAGTGCTTCTAACTAATGCCATATTACTACAGGTATGATCTGGATGCCTGTGATATTCAAGAGAAGTATCCTGACTTGTTTCAAGTGAATCTAGAAGTAGAAGTAGAGCCACGAAATAAGCCCATCATGGAACGAGCTCCCTGGGATAACTTGAACATCAAAGGTCTAAATCCCAAGATCCTTTTTTCCAGCCGCGAAGAACAGCAAGAGATTTTATCGAAATTTGGTAAGAAAAAGAAAAAACGCCCGCTTAAACTCTCCATAACTCTTCCTTTTCACTCTCTACTTGAGTAGCTTTTTCCTTTTTAAGCACTTAAAGAGAAAGCCAGTTCCAAAAGAGGCGGGGGCTTAAATAGGATGTTTTTATATTCCTTGGGTTTGAATTTTATTTTTTTATCTGATAGGTAAGCCTGAACTGCCTAGGCAGCCGGGATCAACTGCCCAATACGAAGCAGAAGCATCAACATCAGAAGCCTCTTCTGAAGATCCACCTGTGGAGCCAGACTCTCCAGACAGCGGCAGTGCCGAGGCAAACTTCTTTCATACACTCGACTGGGAAGGTAAAGGGAAAGTATCTGTTACTAGCAAAAGCTGTGTTGTCGCTCTTCATTTTTTCTAAACTCCCCTTTTATCCTTCTCTTAGCCTCAAAGGTTCTCAGAGCAGCTTATGGATGATTGATCTCACCCTTCCCCATAACCTTATAATCTAAATTCAGGCAGGAGAGTGGGAGGGAAGCAGGAAAGAGAGAGGGGAAAACCCCCCCCACCTGTGCTGAGTCCTTATTCTTAAATCTAACCAAGTCAACATAAAAACCCCAAACTGATCTTTCAACGTAGCTAATGGAAGAGCTCTGCTTTCTAGTGTGCCTTTTGTTTTAACCACACCTGCTTTGCTTCATCCATTATAGTTGCATAAAGAAAGCAAACAGTTTTTGCTTCCTTGGTTCCTCTTGATTATGATGGATATGATTTTCTGAAGCAGTTTCTCTCAATAATGTCCTTGGCCAAAGTCCTCACTTAAGTTTTTTTTTCAAGATGGAGAAGCTTCCGCTACTGGCCTTTTCACTTTGTCTGACCATTTCCTTCTGTAGCCTTTGCAGAGGCAAAAAAGGTCTCTGGACTTGGTGTTGGTTGCACTAAGACACTCTTCCTCAAACTGGGCAGTCTCAAAATGTGGGACTGTAATTCCCCAGAATTCTCAGCAGTAATCATGCTAACTAGGAGGTTCTAGGATGGGGGTTGGCAACCTGCGGCTCTGGAGCCGCATGTGGCTCTTTGGGCCCTCTGCTGTGGCTCCCTGTCCCATCACTGGTTGGCCCCGCCCCTCGCCCCTTTTATTTCTTTTTGGGATATTTTTGGAAATCCGGGCTGAGGAACGATAGCCAGCCGTGGCGGAGGCTTTCCTTCGGGTGACCCTCCTCCTCCCCCTCCTCCCCTCGTGACCCCCTGCCCAGCTGTGGCTGAGCCAGGAGCATGCACATGCGCGGGGAGACCCTCCTCAAGCGAACGCCAAAGCGCAGGAAAGGTGCGTGCGGGGCGGGCGGCTGCTCGCTTAAGGAGGGTCTCCCCGTGTGTGAGCACACTCCCGGCTCAGCCACAGCCGGGCAGGGGGTCATGAGAGGAGGAGGGGGAGGAGGGTCATCGGAGCGTGCAGGAGCGAAGTGGCCCTGTACCTGCTTTCGCGCCACATTTGCGTGTAAGGCAGCCTTTGCTTCCTGCCGCTTCGGGCTGGAGTTCGCGCCCTCCACGCTCGACCGAAGAGCTGCCGAGAGAAGCCACGTCCTGTTAAGACCCTCCTTAAGCAAGTGGCCGGCCGGCCCACACGTGCCTTTGCTGCGCTTTGGCAACAGCTTGAGGAGGATCTCCTCATGCGTGCGCATGCTCCCGGCTCAGCCACAGGCAGCCAGGGGGTTGCGAGTGGAGAAGGAGGGGGAGGAGAACGGTCGCCCGAAGGTAAGCCTCCACCGCTGCTGGCGATCGTTCCTCTGCCAGCCCGGATTTCCAAAAAGAAGAAATAAAAGACGTAGCAAAGCGCCCCAAGAAGAGCTTGCTGGGTTGGCCCAGCCGCGGCAGAGAGAGAGAGGGTGGGGGAGAGAGAGAGACATAGACACATACAGAGTGCTACACAGGGTGTGAGAGAGAGAGACATAGATACACAGAGTGATACAGAAAGAGGGTGTGAGAGGGAGACATAGAGAGACACACAGTGAGACACAGAGAGTGTGAGAGAGAGACATAGACATAGTGATACACAGAGAGAGGGGGAGAGAGAGATACAGAGGGAGAGAGAGTCAGAGTGGGGAGAGGGAAAGATAGGGAGAGGGACAGAGAGAGAGAGAGAGAGAGAGATACAGAAAGGGGAGGAAGAGGGAGACACAGAGAGAATGGTTTTGTGGCTGGGTAGGTGTGGCTAGGGGGTCATGTGACTGGGTGGGAGTGAGTGACATCGAGTTGGCCATGCCCACCCAGGTTTTGTGGCTCCCGGTGTTTTTTTTTTCTTTGGGAAACGGGTCCAAATGGCTCTTTGAGTGTTTAAGGTTGCAGACCCCTGTTCTAGGAGTTTGCACTTGTGTCAGAAGCACCGAGACATTTCTGTGTTGAAAGGACTAGCCAGTGACATCACTGTTTCCCAGGGGACGCCCAGTTGGGGGGTTCCTTTCATGTCCCCGGCAGGAGCTGGAGCAAAGGATGGGAGCTCATCCCACCGCACGGCATCACTTGGGTCTTGAACGCAGGCTTGCTAACCTCCAACCCAGCGTCCTAACCACGCAAGCCACCATATTCCTGTTCTAGGAGTTGAAATCCACGTTTCTCAAGGCTGTACTAAGACTTGGCAGCCATGGCAATTTGAGGAGTGCTGCTTGGAGCTTTACAAAAATGCCCCTTGGGAAAAGTGGTTGTTGACATATAAAGTTATATTCCTCTGAAGTCAGCCATTTGAGTTCAGCAGGTGCCTTTGGATGAATTGTTATGTTGATAAGAGAATCCCATATGCTTTGCATTGAATTCTTCGGGGAAAAGGCGTATGAATATTAACAAACTACTTCTTCTTTTTCTTCTTCTTTTTTAATAAACAGAAGGAAAACAATCTGAAACCGCTCCTGAAGATTCCTTTTCTCAAGAGAGTCTTGATCACGTTGAGGAAGAGAAAGAGAATGAACCTTCCAATGAGGAATTCTCTGCATTCCCCGATGACGTTAGACCTTCTGAGGATAGAGAGAGGCACCTCCTGGTAGAACAGAAAGATGGCAAACATTTTTTTGAAGCTGGCTTTGATGTACCAGCTGCTCAGTCAGAAGAGGCTCCTGAAGAACACAGCATTGACTTACTTGGGCTGGATTCAGAGGCTACTCCTGAACTGCTCCAACCTCCAACGGAGATGAAGAGTTCTTCCAACAATGCAGACTTGCTGAATGGACTCTTTGTTGGTAGCACTCCAGAAATTTCAGAAGATTCAACTGCAGACCTCCTGGGTGGAGGAGCAGAATTCTTTTTTGGTGGCCAGCCCCAGGCCTCAGCAAATCCCCAGGGCAACAGTTCCTCAGCAGCCGCCACCTCTTCTTCTACAGGTAGGTACCTTGAGCTTCCTATTCATTACAACTCTGGCCTGCAGAGCAGCTGAGTAAAGATAGACAACTTTTTGTTTCTTTTGGCATTTGTGCCAAATCTGTGATTAAGAGGGCGGGGCTTCTGAATGTCATCTGACAAGCCCCGCCTTTTCTGCCGTTCTTTTGTCCCTTCTAGAGAATTTTACCACCCCCACCCAATACCTTGTGAAGAGTTGTTTCTTCCATTAGTCTTTCCACGGAACCCAGTTTTGTTTTTGTTTTTGTTTTTAAAAAGAAAAATCTGCTCTAGAGTATAAAATGAAATAGATGCTTGATCAGCTTTTTTAATTTGATTTTTTTTAATGGTACAGTTCTAGCCTTTGTGTTTACATCACAACAAATCCTATATAGGTTTGTTAGGAGGTTTATGGAGGAGGAGAGAAATGAAAACAGATTACACTGATCATTAATATAGTGATTGTTTGGTTTAATCTGTCAGTTGTTCCTGCTGTTATTACATCTTGTTACCTTACCTTAAAGACAAAGGCAGGAGCTGAAAAGCAAGAATGGTTAAAATTTGGTTTAATAGCTAAATCTTAAGAGGTATGTACTTACAGTTTAATATCATCCAAGAATAATGGAATCAGTATTAGCTTTATTCTTGGGTACTATCAATGTTAGCCATTACCAGTAGTCATTGTTTACCAACTGCCTTGTTTAGTGACCAAAGTTACAACAGTTTTTATTTTTTGTTTTTTGTTTTTTTTACAAAAAACAGCTTTACAACCAATCCTTGCATTTACAGCCATTGACAACATCCCACAGTTATGTGATGCTGTTGGGCACGTTAGGGCACAGTTCTGCTTTTTGGAAGCCGATTGTGAAGCCATTTATGAGCTTCACATTCAGCTTCCAAAAAAGCAGAATTAATGGAAAATGCAGAAGTGAAATCTCATGTCATAATCCTGAGATGTCTTGCTTAACAACCATGGTGGCTCATTTAATGATGGATTTGTTTAAGTCTGGGATGGTCACATGGTTTTTCACTTAATGACCAACTTGCAAACTTTCAAAATTAGAAATTATTGATTTTGTTTAGGAAATAAGAGTTTTATGCAATAATATTGGGCGGCATAGTGAATCAGTGGTTAAGACGCTGGGCTTGTCATTTGGAAAGCCAGCAGCCTAGGTTCAAGACCTGAGCGCCACATGACAGGCTGAGCTCCTGTTACTTGCTCCAGCTCCTGCCTACCTAGCAGTTCGAAAGCATACAAATGTGAGTAGATAAATAGGTACCACTTCGATGGGAAGGTAACAGCGCTCCGTGACATCATGCTGGCCACATGACCGCGGAAATGTCTTCGGACAGCGCTGGATCAAGGCCTTGAAACAGAGATGAGCACTGCCCCTTACGGCAATGACTAATTGAGTAAAATCTCAGGGACTCCTTTACCTTTATCTTTTTATTGGAAAGATAGGCCAGTGCTCACATTTTTTTCTACCCTGTTCTTATCTGTAGTATTAGTGTTCCAACTGGGTTCTGGCTGCTTGTTTTTTCCTGTTTAAGGGGTCTTATTAATACCACGGGCTATTTCCAAATGGAAAGAGATTACAGAACAGGGGTGTCTTATGGGTTAGGACTGTTCGACAGTATAATGGCACAATGAAAGCTCCGTATGAGCCCAAAATGCCTCTTCTTTCATTCTTCATAAGGTTTAAAAGTATCTTACAATGGTAAAGTGGATTTCTGTGGAGTTTTGTGCCAAATTGTTTTAGTTAGTTTCAATCTGGCCCCTTCCAATGTGATGGGAAATCTGGTCCAACACATATAGAGGGTGCCATGTTCTTGAAACTAATTGTAGCATAACAAATTTATTAAATTCAAGCAGGGGTGTTAGCATTTTCTCTGAACATTATATGATTTGTTTAGAATTTGGCAACCGAGGAGGAGTGCCTGTATGTCAAGAGAGACATTTAAGGCAGTCCCATCCGCCCAAGTCGTTTCGTTCTTGATCAGTCTGTCTCCTTTCTGAATTCTCAATCACTGCATTTGCTCTCAGAATCTGACTGGAGAAAGGTGTGGTGTGATTAGTTGCACATTCCTAGAAACTATAAAAATGGTATGTTCACCCTTGCGGTTTTCACTTTGTCTTGTATCCGCTGCAAAGTTTAGCCACCTTATATGCTCCCTCCCTCAAAATCTCAGCAGGATATAAAATTAAGGATGGACTCTCCTAATGGCTGGAAAAACAGTGGGAACTTTCATTCAAACCTGATGAAGTTTGTGTGTAGTATGGTTTTACCTGTTGAGATCCTGCCCTCTCAATCTGTTATAAATGAAAGTTTGCCCTTGAGAGGAAGCAAGATTGTTCTAATGATTGCAATACATCTTGACATCAGATGAGGGCAACTATGCTGTAATTGTTTGGAACAGGATTGCATGCTGGGTGTTTATGAAAAATGTCTCGTTTATTATTATATTCATCTACTAATGTGTGATGATGAAAACGATCAGAGACGAGCAGGTTAGTTTTGCTTGAAATGATGAGAGGTGGTTGGAAAGGGTGGCTAATTCGAGCAACTTTGCTGTTGTGTTCCCAACGAACATTACCACATCTTAGTTTCTAGGAGCCTTGACTCTTAAAACCTTTAAGTGGCAAGGTGGAGCATCTGCCAGATTTCCCGCTGGCCACAGTGTGGCGTTCCCTGCTGGATATAAATACGGTTCCTGAGCAGTTGCAGTCAGTTTTTGCTTGACAGTAGGCAGTGAAATACCTTCAGGCTGGGAGCTGCTCTTCTGTTTATTTTTCTTCCCTCCCCTTTTGTAGCTTCTTGTGAAAAAAACAAAACAATAATGCCTTCCCTTCTGACTGGTACAGTATGACTTTTCTCCTTCCGTTCGGGTCACTAGGCCACAGGGGTTTGGGGTTTTTTGTAAAGGAAGCCCTGTTAGGTTTCCTTCTGCTGATGAGTCTTGTGCTGATTTCAGTTTGCCGGCCGACTTTCTTTTAGTATAAAACTTAGTTGGCTTTTCTGTGTGTTTCAGAGGTTGCGGCTTTTTCTTTATTGAGAGTCAAGAGACTTTTAAGAGGCTGAATGGATACAGATTATCTGAGGCATTATTGCAGAAGACCGTTGCTCTTTCTGATGATAAAGAAATCCTTTTGTTATATAATAGCAATTAAGCCCTAATAATAGTCCAGGTTTGTGTAAAGCTCAGTCTTAACATCTAGAAAGAATTTATCCTTAATATGCCTTGTGTTGGCACTTCCTCGGGCTTGCTATATTTGCCAGAGCAGAATCTTAACTTTTTGCTTGCCTTATTTCTGGAAGCATCTCAAGTAACACCAGCAATGTTGTGTTGTGTTTTGTTTTATCTTTAGCTGACCAGTTTGACCCATTCACAGTCAATGCAGACAGTCCAACTCTTACCGGTCCTGATCTCTTTGGTGACTTTCTTAGTTCAAATGCACCAACTGTACCTGCTATGTTTCCTTCCACACACAGTGCACCGCCTCCTTCCTCTAGCACAGACGTCCTTAATTTGGGTAAGTGGATGTATCACCTGGTTTCCTGCCTTCCTTCTCTCTTTCCTTCCCTTTCTCCCCCCAAAAATCACATGGCCTGTTGAGTGAAACCTGATAACTTAGATTAGTTAAGTTGGATTAGTGTCCAACAAGCGTTGTGATGGCACTGCTATGGACAAGCCTTCCGTTGTCGATATAAACTTGTAACTCCCAATATAATCTGGGGAATGTTTTGCAAACCGACATCTTCTTTTACCTTCAGATTCTTTTGGGGTGCAAAGGCAGAGCTACATTGGGAAAATCATCCCATAGTATAAAATTTTAAAATATAAAAAGGCACTCAAGACTCTCTCCTTTTGTCCAGCTGGCTGTCAGAAGGCAACATCTCTTCTTTAACAGCCTTCGTGGTTCTTGATGTTCTGTTTTGCGTAACTTAGAAATACTGTCATTTTGCCTTAAAAACGGGAGTGGGCAACCTTTCCACAATCCTTGCGAAAAAGGGGGGAGGGGTTAGTAAGTGCTTCAGGAATCACAGAGGTCCACTTTTGCTTAAGAGTGAAACTGTAAGAACTAAAGACATGCTATAAAGTTTTTTATAGGCCCGTTTCTGAAGGCCTTCGCCTCATCAGTCATCCTTAAGGGGCTTCTGATTGGTAGTTAGCTATGAAACTTCTCGATAGCCAATAAGATGATGGAAAAGATGGAGCAGGCTTGTTTTGAACACCCTACCTTATACCCTACCTTATAGCAATCAGCTTCTTGTCCTGTTACTGCTTAAAGCTGATGCATACTCTTGAGGTAAACCAATTTGCTTATGATATTCTGAAGAGTGATAAAAGTCTCCTGTAACTTTCTCTAATTTAAATGTGCCATGTTAGACATGAAGAATATAGTGGTGAGTTCTATAATAGAGAATTGTGGAGTGTTGTGTTGATGGCTCCTGAGCTGGAATCCAGATCTCTACCAGGATGATACTGAATTTCATTGTCCTTGATTTTTTGTTTTCTCTCCCTTTTCAGCTGCTAGTCAGAATTCTATGGATAGTGGGCATGTCTCCCCCCCCCCCAATGGTGTTTACTTCCTGCCAAGTATTTTATGCTTCTGAAAATCTTGGTGCTCTTCCACCTACCCCCAGCCAACTAAATTTTTAATCATAGAATCGCTGAGTTGGAAGACACATTTTAGGGCATTGATTCAACTCCCTTATTCAGTGCACGAATCCAAATTAAACCATCGTCTCTATTCAGTATGTCTGTATATTGTTTACATATATTAAGTGAAGAAGACCACACCGCTTCCTTAGGTAACTGATTCCATTTCTTGACTGATCTTACTACATTGTCTTTTAATTTACAATCATTATTCCATGTTCTGCACAATAGGATATTTTTATTCCATGCTGGTACAGAGAAATATTGTCTTGGCTACCTTTCTGCATGATATCTCATGAGGTATTTGATGAATCTTGGAGCATTGCTTCCCATGTTCTCTTTTCAAGAGTTTATATTACCATTTCTCTCAATCTCTCCTTGTCAGATCTAATTTCTGGTCCTCTTATCATTCCCATTGCCCTTCATTCCAATTTGTTTCAAACTTTTTAAAAATATGGTGCATAGAATTAGATGTAACATCTGAGATGATATCTGACCAGTATGGAATTCTTCCATTTTTCAAAAACTTACGTTAATACAGCCTAAAACCCAATTTGCCCTGTTTGCAACCACATTACATTGCTGTTACGTAGGCTTGGGTTAAAACCATTTTAGGGATGTAAGAGACAGTATGCAGAAAAATAATACGAGTACAGATTATTTCTGTTAGATTGCATATCTAACCTATGAGAACCAAGGATACAAAGTATTTAATTATACTCAGCAGCTCATTTGAGTTCAAATTCTCTGGAGTCTAAAAAGAAGACAGACTAAATGAATAACAGCTCACTGTATTAAAATATAAATTTATTCTCAGTGTTAAGTATCTAGAGAGTTACCTTCTTCATTTATTTATAAAGAAAAATAAGTGCTAGGGAAGTAGGTGTAGACTACTGTGTTGGCTATGATTCTATATCCTTTCTTCCCATGTTGACAACAACACAATAAACTCTGATCTTTACCTAACTCAATGTTCCAGTGCATTTATTTTCCGGTAAAGTCTGTTGTACTTTTTCATTCTAAAAAAAAAAAATTGAGAAAAAAACATACACATCGTAAGCAATGAACCATCTTTGTAGTTATTGCTCATTTGCATAGATTGTCCATTAAGCAGTGAGAGGGCTGATAGAAATATATTTTCCTTTTTCTTGGCTAGTTCACAACAATCTTATGTATCTTAAAGTGTCTTGTGAATAAAAACATTCAGTTTCTATAACTGTACATAGGAGTACCTCTCATTGGATGGGTGTCTGTTTAAATAGGCAGAGGAAGAAAAGCAAATACAGAAAGTCTAATGCCCTTTTTGTATTACGTCTGAACTGAGGTGGCACCACACGCAGTTGTTATTCAGGCTCCTCTCCTGATTAAATCTATAAATAACGGTTTGTAGAGTCCGGAAAAAGATCTCTCTTGCCGGCTTAATAGCACATCTGCTCCATGCTTTGGATAAAGATGCCGAGAGCTTTTCTAAAATGATTGCGTCATCTGTTAGAGGGCTTTAGTAGGCTTGCTGTAAGACTGGGTTGGACAATGGCTTTTTGACCTCAGTGAAATCTTGTGTAACCAATATAATAATTTAAACTTTTGTTGCTGTCAGTTTTTTTCAACTTTTTTTTTTGTTGCTGTCAGTTTTTTTCAACTATCCAATCTACATGCACGTGATTTTTTTTTTTTTTTAAGAAAGAAACCATCCCCATTTCTGTTAAAACAGCAGGCGCCTTCTGCCTGGATATTTACAGCAAATCTTTTAGTGTAACAGCCCGTAGGGGGGGGGGAAAGAAACAGCAATAAAGTCAAAATGTCCATTAAATTTAAATGGGCATTACATATCTGCATAAGTTGATGAACGGGGATTTTCTACCTGCAGAAAATGACAAATGAATACCATGCAGGAACAGAGGGATACATTGTATGAAAAGATTTTGGTCTGTTAATCTGTAACTGTTAAACCAA
The DNA here is from genome assembly GCA_003457575.1 of Thermophis baileyi. Taxonomy (NCBI): domain Eukaryota; kingdom Metazoa; phylum Chordata; class Lepidosauria; order Squamata; family Dipsadidae; genus Thermophis; species Thermophis baileyi. The sequence continues at coordinate 2,182,967 of QLTV01004245.1, read as the reverse complement.
GGGTCTTAAACAACCCTGAGTGGGTATGTAAACGATGTGTTACAAAATATTTCACTTTAATGGTGAAATAACTTTCACAGTAACCTTGGACAGAAGCATATAAGGAAATAAAAATAGTCTTCAATGCAGTTGTCTTTTTCATGGAATGGATTAAGGAATGAATTCTTATCTTACTGTTGAAGCTGTCCTCAGGTTGACAAAGGCTTTCATAACTTAGATTTCTTGAACTAAACTCTTAAAATTGCCAGCTGACGTGGGTGGAAATATTGGGAATGCTGGTCTATTGTATATGAAAGTGCACCAACTAATGAAGGTTTATCTTCTGTCTGACTTTGACTCTGATAATCATTTAACATCTAGAGCAATTGACTATTGTTTTTTTTGTTTTTGTTTTTCCAAAATTCACTCTGTTCATTCTCAGAGAATAAGGCCTTCTGGACACGAAATCTGAGAATGGCAGTAGATCTGGCTTATGCTAAATTTGGAAGGTAAATTGAAAACATTAAACCAGCCCAACCAGAAATCTATTTGCATTTTTTAAATGCAAATTAGTACTATTAAAAGTCAGAACTAAATGTTTGAGTGTTAAATTGGGGAAAGTGGAACGTGCAGAGACCTCAACTATGTTAGCTTAATTGACCTGAATAGATGCTGGTAATTGTAGAACTTGAAAATTCAAAATAAGACCCAGGAAGGACTCGCCTGTTTACCAGTAGAACAGTCGCAGTAGCAACCTCTTATACTCCAGTTATAGTTCTTTTATTGTGGATAACATTGTGACACTGTAGTTGTTATTCATGCAGATACAGAATAGAGCAGGTTTTTTAGTCCAATATATCCACCAGCCACCAGATTGGGATGGCTGCTTGAAATGAAGCTCAGGTGTAGATGTAGATACAAATCCAAAATCTGAAAAATGCAGTTTGAATTTAAATCGAGGCTTGGAATTGTTGCTGAACAGAGAGCAACTATAAAAGGAAATTGTCAAAAGAGGCAGCTTAAGGTACTCTTTATGACTTGTCTTGATTAAAATATGACTTGTAAGATGCTACCCAGAGTCTCAATCTCATGACTCTGGACCAGGGATGGTCTTCAAAAATTTTAGCAAGGGGTTCTCTGCCCGGTTGCTGGGTGGGCGTGGCCATGGTGGGCGTGGCCCAGTCGGTCTCCTGCACCACAATGGGGAGGGGACGTTTTTGCCCTCCCTGGGCTCCGGAGGCTTTCCTCGAGCCTCCGGGAGGGCAAAAACGGCCTCCCCAGGCTCTGGAGGCCGGAAACAGGCCCATTTCCAGCCTTCCCGAACTTCTGGTAGGCCCATTTTTCACCCTCCCCGAGTCTCCGCGCGCACCCTGCACTTATCTGCATCCAAAACGGGCCGCGTGGGGACTCCTGGGAGGGGTGGGGTGGGTGTGGCCAACCATGAGTGGGATTTGGGGGTTCTCCGAACTGCACAGAATCTTAGCTAGAGGTTCTTCCGAACCCCTGAGAACCCCCAGCAGCCCACCCCTGCTCTGGATGGCAAATATCAGTTAACTTACATAAAATCATAATAGTAGCACAATAAACACAGATTGGCAACCAAGATAAAAATTTCCTATGAGTGGAACAAAAGAAAGTTTTTTGGAAGCCAGACTAACATTGAAGTGAAATTGTATAAGGATGTTAAACCTCATCGTATTCCCCCCCCCAAATGCTAGAAAATTATTTAAAACAAAAGAAGCCAACCACAAAAAAATTGTGTGTGTTTTTCTTTGTATATTCAATGGGGCAGATGTCTATTACTTGAGTTCAGGTGAGACTTTTGGGGGGGGGGGGCTTAATGGGGAAGAGACCAGAAGCAACAATAGCATTTCCTACAAAGTATCCTGCTATTCCTAAGGATTACATGACTCAAAGTGTGCTACTATAACCAAATTCAGATCTATAGGTAATCCTCAACTTATGATCATACGTTTAGTGGTATGTTTAATGACAGCACTGAAAAAAGTGACGTACTACCAGTCCTCACCCTTACAACCATCATAGTGCCCTGTGGTCACTGAGATTGCTACTGTTAGGCCCCTTCATAGCTGCCAGCCCTACGTGGTTTCCTTAGTTTACTGAGGTGATGAGAGAAATTAAGCAATTGAAAAATTGCCAAGAATGAGGGTGGTATAAAACCAAAAGTTGGTGCAACTGAGAACTAGAAGGAATCTATATTCAAACTTACGTTATAACAATAAGAGCAAAGTATCCCTTGTAAGATTCCTCTAGCTTTAATTTTACACATTAATGTACTTGACCTGCAATATATTCCCAGTATTCACTTCTTTAAAAAGTGTATACTGCAGTGATGGCGAACCTTTTTTGGCTTGGGTGCCAAAAGGTGTGCGCGCGCCCACACCCATAATGCAATGCCCTCCCCTGCGCATGTGTACAATCCATGCGCTGTTCCCCTGCCCTGTGCATGCACGCACTTCCCCCCCGCGCATGCGCACAGGCCTCACTGAAGCCTCCAGACTTCCGGTAGGCCCATTGGGCTGTTTTTCGCTCTCCCCAAGGTTCAGGAAAGCCTCCTGAAGCCTGGGGATGACGAAAAATGGCCCAACGGGCCAACTGGAAGTTCGGAAACGTCATAGGTTCGCCATCACTGGTATACTGTATATTTATAAATTTTTTAAAGTTAGAAAGCTTTCAATTACAGACTGAATCTGTGATCCTTAAATGAGACAATTATGTATATTGAACCTGGGTGCAAAACTGTTGCTCCTGTCACTGATTAATGAAGCCTTTTCATTAATAATTTTTGTTCTCAACTATATTGTTCTATATCAGCGTTCCCCATCCTTTTCGGCTCAACGGACCGGTATAGACAGTGGTAGCAGAGGGTTGGGTGGAGAGGGGATGGTTTCATGTGTGTGCGTGCGACGCTTTCACAAATGCAGCTCTGCGCATGCACAAACACACACACGCATGCTCACCCACCACTTCTGTGGCCTGGTTCCAAATGGGCTGCAGCATGGCTTCCAAAAGGGCCACGGACCAGGGGTTGGGGCCCCCTGTTCTATATGACTGAGGCATCGGCTATGTCATTTTGGTTTGTTTAATTGAGTCTCTGTTCAAATGCAAGAAGTTAGACTTTCAAAACAAGGCATTTGTGAACCTGCCTGTTTGACTTGGAAAAGTTTTAGGAAAGATCTTGACAGTGAAATTTCTAAAAAGAGAGGCCCTGTGATCTGTAGAAGGGGCTTAAGGAGTCCAAAGATGATAGTGATTTAATGCAAGCAGGCAGCTCTGCAATTGAATTCTGATGACTTTTCTAGCTAATTAAGAGATGCTAAACATGGATCTGAGGCAAGCTTAAATCTGATGTCATGCCAAACCTATATCTTATTTTGAGGAAATCTCGACTGCCATCTTTAGTTACAGAATTAAAGGATCTTCTGAGTGCAGAAGACATCTGTTTGTACAGTAGCAACTAGAAGTTTGACAGTTGAGGCTAATAATATAGACATAATGCCTGGTGTTTTGTAGAATCTGATACCTGCCTGTGTTAACAATAAACAGCAGTTCAGTTTTATTTATACTTTTATTTGTGTCTTTGAGTCAGTTTTGACCCCTGGTTTTGACCCCGCCTGGACAAGTTCCTGAAATTTTCTTGGCAAAGTTTTTTTTCTGAATTGCTTCGCCATTGCCTGCTTCCTAGGGGTGAGAGAGAGTGACTGGCCCAGGGTCACCCAACTGGCCTTGAGTCTAAGGCAGGACAAGAACTCAGTCTTCCAATGCCTTAACCACTACACCACTGGCTGTACATCTTTTACAAGTGCTTTATAAAAATATGTCAGTTATGCTAGTTTAGCAGGCATTTTAACTGTTATTGTGAGCAGGAGTTTTCATGTATTCAACATTTGGTTTCTATGTAGAATGCTTCAATTGACAAATCCATTATACTGAGATTGCACAGTAATCTTTACGACTGCGGAGCACTTCAAATTCGCTTTCCAAAAGGTGATTTAATCCCAGAAAAGAAAAAAAATACAGCTATTTTGTTGCAGACAAGCGCTTGTTTTGGTCGGCGTGTTCCAAAGCAACTTTCGGGGATCAAATCTGAAACTCTGCACTCTCCAAATAATCATCATTTTTAAATAAATAAATAAAAAACAATGGGGTGAGGGCACTGCAGTTCTCAATATCTCATAATATGAAATGTCCATCTTTCCCCATGAAATACGCTTTTCTGCTCTTGCCTTGACTGCTAAGTACTACCCTTGTAAGACCCAATGTGGATCCAATTGTATTGGACACCATTTGATATTCTCTGCCCCGCTCTTTCCCAGTTCCTCAAGTGAAGGGCTGAGAACCCTTGTTCCCAGCCATAATTATGGCAAAGAAATAAGTTGAAGAAACCTAGTATTGAGTGCGACATAGGAACACTATGACAATGTCTACTTCCTTGTTGAAACTTTTCCCATCTTGGCATACTTATTCCAGAAATATTCAGGACTTCTGGAAATTGTAGTTACAACTATTTGGAGAGGGTGTATGTGTGGTGTGCGCACAGGATAAGGCTGGGCTAGGCGGTGTTCATGGTGATGATAAGGTTCTGCAGTTGTCTTAACAGAGCTTTTCTTCTGGTAATTTGGGGATGTTTAAGCTCCTTATCAAAAGTAATTTGATAAGATATTCTAAGGTTTCAAATATTCAGAGAGACGTTTAAACTGGTAACATCAAGGAGCTCATGCCTGCATTGCTATTTTAATGCCTACTCAGAAATGAAGAAAAAAGAATTCCTTTCTTTGACATTCAGAAAACTTTTATGAGAAAACCATGGTTTTTTAGAATGCAGACCTAAATATACCCATAACTATTCTATGGGTATATTTAGGTCTGCACTCTAAAAGATCATGATTTCATACACAGGAAGGCAAGCTAGCTATTTTGGACTAATCTCATCATTAGCTGGATGATTATAGAGTGTGTGTATTGCACCAGATTGTCCACTTCTAATTTAATATTCCTGTATCAAAATAGCACAGTTGAATAGCACTGTAACAATTATTAGCATAACTGCTAAAGTGATACTATGATTTGTTTTAATATACAGTAAATATACTATAATATATAATATACATAATAATAATATAATATAATAATATATAATATACATTATATATATATGTTTCTTTCTTTACAAATGTACCTGGAACTCGTATTTTTAGAATAGTTTGTAATATATATATATATATATATTTACACACACACACACACACACACACATTAGGCTGGGCTGACAGAGTATGACTGGCCCCAATTCACCCTGTGAGATGTCATAGAT
>QLTV01004245.1:2121291-2140493 GCA_003457575.1 Thermophis baileyi | reverse complement strand
TATGTGTATGTTTATGTTTATTTCTATGCCGCCCAACTCCCAAGGGACTCTGGGCGGCTTACAACAATATAAAAAAACTTAATAAAATATAAAAAACTATTTAAAAAAGACATAATAAAAACATTTAAAAACAATTAAAATACCCATACACACCTTTTCATGGCCGGATCTCGCCAAATTGCAGAAGCGAGATCAACAGCCCCAAGCCTGCCGGAACAGCCAGGTCTTCACCGCTTTCCGGAAGGCCAACAGTGTGGGGGTAGTCCGGATCTCAGGAGGTAACTGGTTCCAGAGGGCCGGGGCAGCCACAGAGAAGGCCCTCCCCTGTGGGCCTGCCAGCCGGCACTGTTTAGCTGACGGGACCCGGAGGAGCCCAACCCTGTGGGATCTTACCGGTCGCTGGGAGCTATGTGGTAGGAGGCGGTCTATGTGGTAGAAGAGCTTGTTCTACATTATCCTGAAATCTGCTGTCAAACTGTTTACAAAGCAATCATTTCCAAGTGTGTCCACAGTTTCAATAGAAATGAAATGGAAATGACAAAATGATATGGATCTTAGGATGTGTTGGAAAAATGAAACATCTTTCATTGAGACAGTTGGGGATTTACAGATTTATGCTTTTGTCCTAGGGTTGAAATAATTACATGTTCAATTCAGAATCTAGATGGTTTGAATTTATGAAACTCAAAATAATGTACAGTACGTATTTTTGCACCACAGGTAGACAAACCAATACTCTAAGTTTTCCTGGGAACTGTAGTTCCTGTAATGGATGCAATTTTCATTATAATTTGAAGAATACATTTCCCAGGTTACAATTCCTAGGATATAACAGTTGTGTATAAATTTGAAATGTGACTGTGCCTTGAATGACCCAAGCCTTCTTCCTGTATTATCAATATTGTAATTAGGGCTATTATTGAATGAAATAAATATTACTTAATTAATTANTATATATAAAATGGCACAGTACAAATGATAATGATTTATTTATTACATTTATATTCTGCCCATCTCACTATCTAAGGAACTCTTAGGTATGATCTCTTTTTTTGAAAAACAACAACACCAACACTGGAAAAGTTTTATTTATTTATCTATTTATCTAATTTATATAGCAACCCATCTCACAAGTAGGCAATTCTGGCTGGTGTACAGCAAAATTAAAACAATATCTAAAATCATTATCACTGACAAATATTAAAAACATTAAGAAAACATAAAAACAGCTAAAACGAGAATAATAGACAAAGAGATGTTAATATCGTAGTAATGGAACCACCTCATTAGTTCACCCATCCCTGGGATCCCCAGGCCTGCTGGTATAATTAGATCTTGAGAGACTTTTGGAAGCTTGGAAATGATGAGGCTATCCTCACCTTGAGGGGAGGAGATTCCACAGCGTGGGGCCACAGCAGAGGCAGCCTGCTGTCTAGAGCCCACCAAATGTAGCTTCCTAGATAATGGAACCCATAACATGCCCATTCTGTTAGATCAGATGGGATAAACAGATGAAATCTGGGAAAGGCAGGACCTCAAATAACCTATTCCCATGTCATGAGGCCCTCAGGATCAACACCAGGATCTTTTTTTTAACATTTTTTATTTTATTTTTATTTATTTTATTTTTATTTTATTTTATTATTTATTGTAATAATAAAGTAATATAATGAATAAAAATAAAATATTATAAAAATGTATTTGATTATATTATGCTCATGCCCGCCCCCTGGTGGCAGTGATTAGGTTACATTATTCCATGTCTGTCCTATCTACTAAAGTCCTTCACGTGGCTTTTCCATACTGGAGCTGGGGAATCAGGAGGCCCAGCAGCTTCCTTTTTATAAATAAATCTACATGGAATAATTCCAAATTGACACCACAGTAACAGAAAGCAAAGGATGGAACAAAACTTAAAAAGGCATGAATGGGACAGCTTTTCCTCCTGTCCTCTACAATACGTAGTTAAAGGGAAGGTTGCAGCTTTGGGGAGCATGGTCTTTCACTCTACTCTTATTTGATTTTGTGCTACGCTTTGCAGGGTATAACTCATGAAGGTGGGGAAAAGAATCCTGTTGCAACATACCCTGATATGTTCCTATTAAGTAGTTGGTTTCATTCCCTGAACTAATTCATAGTTCTTTATTATGTTCAGGCATGATGAAGTTTTCCAATCTTGGAACACGGATGCTCAGAATTTAATTTAATTTAATTTAATTTAATTTAATTTAATTTAATTATTTAATTTAATTTAATTTTACTCCAAAGTTAAAATATAGAAGAAGAAACAATCTAGCAACCACCAGACACGAATAGTAAAAATAAAAAATGTGTACAAAAAAATATTATAACAAATGATGAATGTCTCATTCACACCGACATTAAACATAAAAAGTCCACCCTGGTTGAATGTTGAAAAATATATCAGAAATATCAGATTCTCCTCTCCTTACATAGCAGGTCTATAAGTAATTATAAACTTTCCTATCTATATTTATTAATACCAGCATCTTGAATTGGGCCCAGAAACAAACTGGTAATCAATGGAGCAAAGATATAACATGTTCTACCAGAGACACACATAACAGCTCCTGCTGCTGCATTCACACCAGGGGTGAAATCCAATTTTTTTTATTACCGGTTCTGTGGGCGTGGCTTGGTGGGTGTGGTGTGGCTTGGTGGGCATGGCTTGGTGGGCGTGGCAGGGGAAGGATACTGCAAAATCCCCATTCCCTCCCCACTCCAGGGGAAGGATACTGCAAAATCTCCATTCCCACTCCACTCTGGGGCCAGCCAGAGGTGGTATTTGCAGGTTCTCCGAACTACTCAAAATTTCCTCTACCGGTTCTCCAGAACCTGTCAGAACCTGCTGGATTTCACCCCTGATTCACACCCAGTGAATTTTGCACCAGCTGAAATTTCAAGATACTCTTCAAGGCAGAAAAAGTTATGAGTACAGTGCCCTTTGCTGATCACCTGAACCAAAATAAATTCAGCCACAACAGCAAAAGTAACAGTAATATAATATTTAATATAACGTCAACATTTATTTTGCAGCAATCTGTGAATTTTTATTTCCATTGAAACAAGATGTTTGTGTGTGTATGTGAGAGAGAGAAGAGAGAGAGATAAAACGATGTAATGCATAAATTAGCACATGGCTTGGTTGGGTTAACCATCAGCTGGCTTCATAAGATGTAAACCATAATATAATTTGTTTGGTTCTGTCTTACTATATAGTGTGAATCCAGCAAGTGTAGTCTATAAATCAGGCTTTATAACTTTAGCACAACATGCAAACACAGCCAGTTTAAGGTTATTCATGAGACAATGGCTTAGTGCAATGTGTGAACCCAGCCTTTGAACGGTAATTTTGCTGATATCAACAAGCTCTGAAGTTGCAACTACTCCAAATTTCATTTAAAAAAAACACACCACCTTGCTGGCATTATTGTTTTCTGTGCTCTCAGTCGATGCCCCAGGAGAAATTGTGTTTGCAGGTAATTGTTTATTATTTAAATAAATAAATTATTTATTAATAAATTATAATTTATTATAGATTATGTTTATGATTATACCTATACCTGCTATCTTGTACATGTTTGACAAATAAATAAATAAATAAATAAAATAAATAAATTGCTGCATCTCCGTTCCAGAAATAAAGTTATTATCTGCTCATGGAGTGTTCCAGGTGTGTCACAAACAGCTTGGAAATGAGAGTAGTCGGTGACAGCCTCCTTGATGTGAAATGTTGCCTGGCAGACCATTCTGACATCTTTGGCTCTTGCTAGCCCTAAAATCACTACACATAAACTTGACAAAACCCAAAATGCTATCTAAATGATAGTTTACCTCACAACCCACTCATTATTTTTTTTATTACGTTTTTGGTTGATCTGTAAGTTTCTTCTGTTTCATATTAAGCCAGCACAAGGCTTGGGAAGGTGCTTATTTTAGTACAGAACATTCAGATAATTTCAGCATGGTTACAGAGTGAAAGGCAAGGAGTGGGATGAAGTGGGGGAGAAGGCTCAAATAGGCCCAGATAAGCAGACACATTTCTAAATTAAGTTGTGTTTCTTCTCAGTATCTTAGAGGACTGCTGCAATGTTCCAAACACTACAGAGTATTTTGAGCAACTTGATGTCCCAAGGTGAAAGCAGTCTTCAAACTCATTTGATGGAGTAGCTGGATTAACTCTAAACCACTACTGTCAAAATGCAGTGAAATCGTTTCCTGACCCCTTGAGGCACTGGTCTTCTAAGTGGCAGAATTAGACAAGTTACAGATGGACTTAATACTGTATGCAGAAGGTATCCCTTGTCTGTTAAGAGCTAAAACTGGTAATCAGCAGTGGGAGATAGTACTAAAGAAGTAATCAAGTCCAGACATACATCATAAAGTTAATATTCAGTTTACCATGTAATCACAGAATTACTAGGTTCATTAAAGTTATTTTCAAATACTGGGATTTGGTTCAGAATATTCCTAGGTGCTTAATTCAAATTGATAATTGCTTTCAGCTGCACTAAGAATATTTCTTACATTGGGTTGTAAAAAACCTTCTGTTCTCATGGAACACATCGTTTCTGTATTTGGATGAAGTCCCCTTCAAGGTCATGTTCCCTGTGAACAGAAGGTTTATTGTCCTTACCCTTTGAAACTCATGGAAGTTATCTAGATCAGTTGATAGGTCCTCTTTTCTTTGATCTTCTACATTGATAATCTGTGTTTGGGGCCTTCAAACTGGGTTCCATAAGGGATTAACGGGGAGGGATGAGTGAAGAGAAACCCCTCAGACACACTCCACCATCTGCTTCTGCCTCAATGTAGTTTTTCCTTCATCATATACAGATAGTCCTTGACTTACAACAGTTCATTTAGTGACCGTTTGAAGTTACAATGGCATTAAAAAAGTGTTTTATGACCATTTTTCACACTTATGATGATAGTAACATCACCATGGTCATATGATCAAAATTCAGATGCTTGGCAACTGATTCATATTTACTATGGTTGGAGTGTCCCAGGGTCATGTGATCATCTTTTTCAATCTTCACTTAACAACCATGTTATTAACTTAACTGCAGTGATTCACTTAATCGCTGAGGCAATAAAAGTTGTAAAATGGGGCAAAACTCACTTAACAACTGTCTCGGTTAGCAACAGAAATTTTGGTTTCAGTTGTGGTTGTAAATTGAGGATTACCTGTACACGTGCACAAAACCTGACACGCTGCCTACCCTCAAATTTGTACAATCTCTTTTAGCTCTGTAATAAGTCTTTCCCTCCATTTTCACACATTTTTTTTCCTGACAATATTTGTATGCATATGTCTATCCCCAATAATTCTTCCGAAAATCAAGGTGACATGCTGTGCATACTTACTAAGAGTCAATCTCACTAGGTTGTGGGGGAATTAATACATTTAGGATTGCATGGCTCAGTTGCAGTGCACATATGCTTCAAATCCAAAATAACATACATGAAAGGTATATCTTCAGAGAGGCATTCAACATTTAAAATATCCATACATCCACACTCACTCTATTGTACATATTTTAATCTTGTATTTTATATTTTAAATTTTATGTCATAGTATGCCTTATTTTAATTGTGATGCTTCTGACACAAATAAATAAACTCTAGGTATATACCTTTCTGCACATGCATATGGTTTTTAATTAGCATTAATATTTTCCCAAATATGGGCAATCAATTATCAACTGGGTACAATTGTAGATGTTATGGAAAAAGGGGAAAGCAGAAAAATCAAAACAAATTCCAGTTATGTTGCAACGGCTTCTAATGGTAGTTAAGAAGTGAAGCAGAAGTTAAGAAATGGGGAAACTGTATGATCAGAACTTTATCAACTTTGGTATTACATGGACTGGTAACAAAAACAAATAAAATGCACTGTGTGCTGGATGTGAGTGATGGATAACAATATGAGCAAAATTATTAAGATATCTGGAAACCAAACATCTCAACCTGAACAATAAACATTCTGGGTGTTTCAAAGGAAAATGAGCAGAATTTTCATGAGAAGAAAAATGGCATTTCAGATAGCTGTGTATAACAAGAAAAATGTCCAAGGCGTGAATTGGTGTGGTTAAAACATAAATTTCAATTTATATTTTTTGTACATGAGAAATATTTATTGGGCATTTACAATAAACAGTTTACTTTTCATTTTAACACCAATTTTCTATCACTGGTGTTTTGACTCTTGATCAGAGGTTTAACTCACAGATTCTGTGGCCTCAAAAAGTTTTATAAACCCCTGATCTATATCATCATAAGTAGGTAGTTCTCACTTAATTGGAACTGGAATTTGTCGCTAAGCAAAGTGCAATGTCACATGATCACGTGGATTAGTGATGGCCATCCCAGCAATCCCTGATGCTGTTGTTAAGTAAGGACCAGCGACCACAACTTGCAACTTCCTGTCAGCTTCCAACAAGCAAAGACAATGGGGAAGCCAGCAGGAAGTTGCATGTCACAGTGATGACAAGCTTTCCTAGGGCAACTTGCAAGCATGCTGGCAGGTAAATGAGTACCATGGAGTGTAGAAGGGCAGCGGGTGAGTGCTATGATATACTGCAAGTGTGGCTAGACAGGCCTGTGCTATGGAGTGTGAACAGGGGAGGTACTGTGGGTGGGCATGTGCTCATACTCTGTAATGGCAGGAGTGGGAGAGACTTGCAACTTACTTGCTGGCTTCCCCACTGACTTTGCTTGTGGGAAGCCAGCAGGGAAGGTCACGAATGGTGATCATGTGACCACAGGACAATTGCAACTCTCATTAAGTGTGAGCCGGTTGCTAAGTGCCTAAATTATGTTCGTATGATTGTGGAGGTGCTGCAACAACTGCAACTTTGAGGACCAGTGGTAAGCACCACTCATTCAGCACCATCACAACTTACAACAATAGCTGAATGAGTGGTCGTTAACCAAGGACTATCTGGAAGCATCCATACCATTTTCTGTATGCCACAGGAAAATTTAAAAGAATTGGCAAATGTTTGTGAAATATTATATATAAGAAATAACAGAACAGAACAAGAGAGTTGGAAGGGTCCTCAGATGTCTTCTAGTCTAACTCCTTGCTTGAGCAGGATACTGTGTAACAGTGATGGCGAACATTTTTTGGTACGCGTGCCAAAAGGGGGGGAACACGGGGGTCACGTGCGCACGTGCCCACACCCATAATTCCATGGCCCCCCCGCACATGCTCACGTGACCCCCCCCCGCTCCCGGCACGCGATGGCACGCCCGTTTTTTGCTCTCACCAGGCTTCAGAGCCTTTCTAGGAGCCTGGGGAGGGTGAAAACGGCCTCCCCCCCCGGAGGCCCTCCAGAGGCAGAAAATCCCAGGCTTCAGAGCCTTTCTAGGAGCCTGGGGAGGGCAAAAACGGCCTTCCCCACTCCCCCGGAAGGCCAGAAATGGCCCGTTTCAAGTTGGGAAACGGGCCATTTCTGGCCTCCGGAGGGCCTCCGGGGGTGGGGTGGGGAAGGCCGTTTTCGCCCTCCCCAGGCTCCTAGAAAGGCTCTGAAGCCTGGGGAGAGCAAAAAAAATGGGAATTCCGGTCCAACCGGAAGTCGGCAAACGGAACGTTTCTGGCCTCTGGAGGACCTCTGGGGGGGGGAGGCCGTTTTCGCCCTTCCCAGGCTCCTAGAAAGGCTCTGGAGCTTGGGGAGAGCAAAAAACGGGCCTTCCCCACCCCCTCTGGAGGCTGGAGACAGCCTGTTTCTGACTCCCAGTGGGCCCAGAAGGCCCGAAAATCAGCTGGCTGGACCTGAGCTCACGTGCCCACCGATATGGCTCCACGTACCACTTGTGGCACACATGCCATAGGTTCGCCATCATGGCTCTATAACATTTCAGACAAATGGTTGTCCAGTCTCTTCTTAAAAGTCTCCAGTGATGAAGCACCCACAACTTCTGAAAGCAAGCTATTCCACTGGTTTTCACTGACAGGAAAGTTCTCCTTAGTTCTAGGTTGCTTCTCTCCTATATTAGTTTCCATCCATTCTGTCTCGTCTTGCCTTTGGGTGCTTTGGAAAATAGATTGACCCCTTCTTCTTTGCGGCAGTCCCTCAAATATTGGAAGACTGCTATCCTGTCGCCCTCAGTCCTTCTTCTGGAGGAGGGAGCAAGTGATGACGTGCAAGTAGAAAAGATAGAAGGTGCATTGCAATGTCATGACATACATTTCACAACTTTGTCCCATTGATGGTTAGGAATGGATGCCTGTGAATGCAGAAGCCCCTTGAGTGGTTATAGCTGACTATTTTAGAACCTTCCTTGGCAGATTTAAAATACATCCCAGCTTATAAGGATAAGATTCTTCTTTAAATAGAGGCTAGATGGGATAATAAGATTAAAATAAATGGCCTGTAAAGATCTTAGTGAAGTTCCTCATTTTACTGCATCACTCCAATTACTTTGTTATTCCATGTTTTTGTGATTAGGATGTGTTTGAGTTTTAGACACAATGTTTATATTTGGTATTTAGAATCTGGTGGTTGGATTTTCAAGTACATGTACCATTAAGTGCAGCACTTAAGCTTTAAATGCCTTTTCACACACACAGTTATTGAGTTTTAAGCATTCTGCACCTGCAGTTTTCCTCCTCCATATGTAATTGATTTTGGGGGGGATTTGTTTGTTTATGGAGTTTTCTTTTTTTAACTATAGCTAACAATTTGAATGTAGCCATATGCTCCGCATGTTCTTTGTGCAATAACAGTTTTAAGATTTAAAAAAAAATATATATTAGTGGTTTATCTTGGTAATGTTATGCTTTTTATCTTTGGCACATAATTATGTCCTTGTGTACCATGTGTAATCAGAAGCGATAGGAGGGTGAATGCAGGATGCAACTTTTTTTTTTGTTAATTATACAAACTGTGTTTAATTGCATTTATTGTGTCAATGGGCTCTATTTATAGATGTTTCAATTAACTTGGTATTGGGCTTTCATTTTTTGAGATTCTTTTCAGTCAAATTCTTGTTATATGTGAAATGTTTTCCATTTATTTATAATTGCGCTGGTTAACAAAGGTTAATGTGGGGTTCATAAGTTGTGATGTTTGCAATTATTTCATTGTTCATTAATACGTTGTTTTTCTTAAGCACAGTCCCCTGAAGCAGAATGCATCAGGACTGAAATTTTGCCAATAGGTATATGTGTGCGATTTCCCCCCTCATTTTTTAAATCTTTGTTGTCTGATGTTTTTCTTCTTGTCTCCATCTTTACTCAAATGTTGGCAGTGACTGTGTGTTCTCCAAGGATCTTTCCTGGACTCCTTCTCAATGGTCAAGGCAATTTGGCACATCCATGTAGCCTGCGGAACTCCAGGATGCTAAAAGGGATCACAGACCTCTACAATATTTGATAACATATAGTTATTGACATATTTGCACTATTTTAGTTGGTGTTAAATGACAGCAATTACAAAATGTATTAAATGCTGCTTTTATAGAAGCTGATAGATTTCCATATTGTTTGCCAGTTCACCGAATCTATTTATGTTAGTCAATGAACCATAGTTAGGCATAATTCAGCTTACTTGCTAGCCCTACCATATAGGAAGTTGGTGTATCATCATATCACATCATATCTAAAGGCCAACTAGATGGTAATAAGAAAAATGTTTAACTCTTTGCTGCCTTCTAGTGGTCTTAAACATGGATGCAACCCAGATATATTAGGTCTAAGCAAGCTACCGGAGATGAAAAAATTTAGGGAGACAAAGGCAAGAATAGATGCTACAACCGAAGTGAAACTTCATAATGTATGTGCAAGAAACTATTTGGCATCCTCAGCCAGTACTGAGAACATACATCAGATTAGATCATTTTGTTTTTGAGTATCAGTAATCAGCCAGTTCGTTGTAGTCAATAATCTATCTTTAGCCTACACCTTAAAACCTCTTATAAAGTGTCAAACAGCAGAGTGTTTTCATCAAGAGCCACCCAGAAAATGTCTGGTTTGGTATCATACTATATCTATTTGCAAAAATTCAACAGGTAACTTTATAGTTATTCCCTTATGAATTGCCTTTCCACACTCTGTCACCAAGTAAGTGAAATATAAGAGCAAGAAAAGAAAAGAAAAGAAAAGAAAAGAAAAGAAAAGAAAAGAAAAGAAAAGAAAAAAAGAAAAGTATTCCAGTATTTGAGAGGCTGCCACAAAGAAGAGGGGTTCAACTTATTTTTCAAAGCACCAGAAGGCAAGACAAGAAATAATGGATGGAAATTGATCAAGGAGAGAAGCAACCTGGAATTAAGGAGAAACTTCCTAACAGTAAGAACAATTAACCAGTGGAACAGCTTGCCTTCAGAAGTTGTGGGTTGTTGTACCTTCATCACTGGAGGTTTTTAAGAAAATATAGGGTCTCCTGCTTGAGGAGGGGATTGGACTATGAAGATCTCCAAGGTCCCGTCCAGCTCTATTCTGATTGACTGATTGAAAACCCCTCCAAATATTATTTCACAACCTAAAAAGTAACTTTTCTATTCTTCTCAGTCCAAACTCTACCGAATTCACTTTCTCTCTTTGTAAAGCTGGGGCGGTGGGCTGTGATGCCATTTGATATTCACAAGTCGATAGCTGTTCCTGAAAATATTTCTGCAGCTTGTTTGCCTTGAAGAGCTGAAGATAAAGTTCAATTTTAAAGAAAAAGTGGCAGCATAAACGTGCACCAAACAAAGCTGGGTCCTAAAGGCAGACAGTCAGGCAGCAAAAGGCTTCCCAAAGGTTTCCAAGCTTTTTGCTGCCTGTCTGCCTTAAGGAACTTGCTTGCTTGCTTGCTTGCTTGCTTGCTTGCTTGCCTGCCTGCCTGCCTGCCTGCCTGCCTGCCTGCCTACCTGCCTCTATCTTCAGCCTGGCAGTGACTCATCAAGGTAAGAAACTTACAGATTTTGTCACCCTCTTTCCAGGTGTGCAGTAAATTTAGCAAATTAAATTTGCTAAAAAAATTGCTAATTCAAAAGGGATTGAGATTGGAAGGCAGAGATGGTGAGTTTAGTTTCAAAGCCCCCCCACCACCAAAGATCAACAAGTCTGTCCCTCCCAGCTTTTGTTTTCTTTATTGAAGAAATGTGGGTTTCTGGGGGAGGGAGGTCCAGGACTAAGGTCCAGGACTAAATTAACTGCTATTTTAAGGCTTGGTATGTCATGCAGAAGTAGCAAATTAGATGAAATCTAGAACCCAAGGATAAACTGGGTGAGAGAAAACTGAAAAATTGAAATACTTGCTACACAAATTTAAACTTTTTACAACTTTAACAAATATGAAGGATAATATTAATAACAATGAAATGGCTCTAATTTGTAGATAAATGTATGCATAGCAAGTAAGATTAATTCTGTTCAGTTTACACTACTGAAAATAGTGTAGATCTATAGGCTCAAAAGTAAAAGTAGTATACCTTAGCAGTAGCAAAAACTGTTAAAAATGGTTAAAATTGTTAAAATACCAATACCAAAAACAGCTACCGGTATAAACCTCTGGCCTCTGTCCCACATATAAACATGCCATATTATTTTGCCCCCCAAATAAAGAAAAAAAATACAGGTAGTCCTCGACTTTCAACAGTTCATTTAGTGACCATTCAAAATTACAAGAGCACTGAAAAATGTGACTTATCACCTTTTTTCAAAGTTACGACCTTTGCAGCATCCCCATGAACATGTGATCAAAATTCAGATGCTTGGCAATTGGTTCATGTTTATGACTGTCACTGTGTCCCAACATCATGTGATCCCCTTTTGCGACCTTCTGACAAGCAAAGTCAATGGGGAAGCAAGATTCACTTAACGATTGGGTTACTAACTTATCAACTGCAATGTTTCACTTAACAACTTTGGCAAGAAAGGTCGTAAAATGGGGCAAAATTGACTTAACAAATGTCTCACTTAACAACAGAAATTTTCGGCTCAATTGTGGTCATAAGTTGAAGACTACCTGTAAAACTACGGTATTTCACTACAAATATTGGAACAAAAAGAATATCATTAGAGCAATGTTTTTCAACCTTGGCAAACGTGGACTTCAACTCCTAGAACTCCCCAGCTAGCCATGTTGGTTGAAGAATTCTGGGAGTTGAATTCCATGTGTCTTAAAGTTGCCAAGGTTGAGAAACATTGCTTTAGACCTAACAATAATTACAAACGCAATCCAAATATTTACACAAAAATTATAATGACAAAACCTTGACTTTGATCAGCAGCTGCAAGTACATACAGAATTATTCTTTATTTTTCCCGACTCTATAAACGTCTTTATGCTAAACTCTGAACCTTGGTCTTAATCCGTTTTACTCATTCCATTTCAATAATCATCTCTCCCCATGAGCTACCTATTTTCCGCCGGAAACAAATCCCAAAGGAAGAGCGTGTATACATCCAAACTAAACTGTGTTGTTTCTCCGTGTCATATAATATATGTGGGTATATGCATAATTATGTATGTATGTATGTATGTATGTATGTATGTATGTATGTATGTATGTTTATGTAGTGTATATTAGAGGTAGAGACCCTTTGAGAGCTGTATGCCACGAAATTTCATTTTAGAATAGAATAGAATAGAATAGAATAGAATAGAATAGAATAGAATTTTATTGGCCAAGTATGATTGGACACACAAGGAATTTGTCTTGGTGCATATGCTCTCAGTGTACATAAAAGAAAAGATATGTTCGTCAAGAATCATAAGGTACAACACTTAATGATTGTCCTGGTACATATAAGCAATCAAATCATATTAGGAAACAGTCAATATAAATCGTAAGGATACAAGCAACAAAGTTACAGTCATACAGTCATTAGTGGGAGGAGATGGGTGATTGGAACGATGAGAAGATTAATAGTAGTGCAGACTTAGTAAATAATTTGACAGTGTTGAGGGAATTATTTGTTTAGCAGAGTGATGGCGTTCAGGGAAAGACAGTTCTTCTGTCGAGTTGTTCTGGTGTGCAGTGCTCTATAGCATCATTTTGAGGGTAGGAGTTGAAACACTTTATGTCCAGGATTATCTAATCTCTCTGCCTCTGGGTGCGATTTTTACTATGCTAATGGTGATCCATGATTTCATGACTATGGCATTTTCTAAGTGTTTACAGCTATGTGACTTCAACTACTTGCATAATGGAGGGGTAAAAAATGGTTTTTATCTATTCTATNTGTCTTGAACCAAACCAAGAACCAAACCAGACAGTTATAGAGGTGCAGATGACAGACTCAATAATTCCTCTGTAGAACTGTATCAGCAGCTCCTTGGGCAGTTTGAGCTATTAAAATTTCATTTTAATGTATGCCGCCGATTAGTGTACATTCAAAGTGACAATAAAGTTATTCTAAGTGGAATACCTAAGTTCTAAAAACCAGCATGCATGACAAAAAGGCAAGCAACTGTAACGCTACCTATAAATATCCAACTGGAAATTGACGGCTTACACCGACCGACTGGCTTCCATCGATCGCCAGGGCGATGCCGCAAAGGCTTTCTGGGAGATGTAGTCCGCTCATACTTCCTCTTTTCAAAGCGTTCTTCCCTCGGCGCGGTTCTCGAGCGGCTAGTTCCCGCGGATTGGTCAACCGCTGACCAATCAGTGTGCAAGCAAAGCGTTTTGGGCCTATTATGATTGCCTGGCTTTTCAATTCTATCCTTATTTGCCGCCTGCTTGGCCCGCCGGAGGGAGGTGCTGCGGCCGCCGCCGCCGCCGCTGCTGCGCAGGTGTGTCCATCTCCTGCTCACCTTCCTTCCGGATTCACCTGCCTGCCCGCGCTGGTGTTGAAGGATGCGGCTGCGCTCCGGGGTCTTTGCTTCTTTCTGCCTGTTGGTGCAGGCCTTGGGCGTGGGGCTTTTCCTTAGAGGCTTCTTCCCGGTGCCGGTCAGATCGCTGCTTCCGAGCGGGACCTTCGGCCAGGTGCCTGCAGAGCCTCCTCAGACAGGTACAGCGTCTCTCCCTCGCTCGCGTTTTCCTGGAAAGGCGAGGTGTGCCGGGTTGCCCAGAGGAGATAGGCAGGCCCCTTTCAAAGTGGGGTGGAAAAACAAAATCATTCCTCGCTTCTCTCCATGGCATATCGCCCCTCCAGCCTGCCAAGCAAGGCAGAGGGGCGAGTGAGATACTCCAACAAGCTTGAACTTCTCTTTGTGGGTGTTTAGCGGAGTGGCGGTGGTGTAGTTCGGGACAGCTCCTGCAATTCAGAAAGGAGGCGCCCAGCTTTTTGCAAGGGGTTTTGAGGCATTTGCATTTGCAGGGAGCAACCTCTGCCTCCTCTCCAACTCCTCTTGCAGATTGCTTGGGCTTTTAGCAGTGTTTGTTGGGCCACAAGCGGCCCAGCCTTGGTTGTCAAGGTGCTCAGAGAGGAAGAGGCATCAGGAAACCTGCCTGCCCGGCAGGTGAAATAAAGAGTTGGACAAAGGGTGGCTTTTGCCAGAACAAAAAGTTGGATGGTTTGCCCTTTTCCCTGGCAGAATGTCTTCCTTCTTTTCTTGGATGAGATGGGTAGGATTATAGGGGCAAAATGAGGAAGAAGAAACAATAGGCTTTGGGTTTATAATCCAAGGTAGAATGTGAGTTATGTGCCATGCCAGTGGTGGAGATTGGACACAACCAGCACAACCTCAAAAGTTATTCAGGCTAGGGAGGTAAGGGAGCAGCGGCCTATTTGGTTAGTTTACTGTACTGCCAACTATCCAGATTGTGGCATATTTTAAAGTAAAGACAATAAAATGGAAATGAAAGCCTGTGATACTAAAAATCAACAACGAAAGTCTTGCTTGAAAGGGCGTTAGAAGGGTCATTTTAAAATGATTGGTGGACTCCTCAACTCAGTGACTTGAACCTGGATCACCACAAGATGAGCCTGTAAGGAATGTAAACGAACCTCATGGAGGTTCTTGCAAGTCACCTGAACAAAATCTATAGAGGCCTTGAATATTAATAATTAGCATTTTGATTTTAGTTAGAAATTATCCGGCAGTCAAAATGATGTTTTTAGTATGTGTATAATGTGATCTCTTTGAATTCTAAGACTAGCTGAGCTGTTGAATTCTGTACCAATGGAAACTTCTGATCTAGGTTCCAAAACAAGTTTTGTGGAACATATTACAATACTGTACTCAAATGTTGATATCAGTATATAGCCGTGATGGCGAAACTATGGCACATGTGCCACAGGTGGCACGCGGAGCCATATCTGCAGGCACATGAGCTGTTGCCCTAGCTCAGCTCCGCCAGCTGATTTTCAGCTGGCCCCGCCCATGCCTCCCCTCCCCTCCCCTCCCCTCCCCTCCCCTCCCAGGAGTCTCCACACGGACCGTTTTGGATGCCAGGTAAGTACAGGGCTCGCGCGGAGGCTTTGGGAAGGCGTTTTCGGCCTCTGGAGGGCCTCCAGGGGGGCGAGGGAAGCCATTTTCACCCTCCCCAGGCTCCAAGAAAGCCTCTGGAGTCTGGGGAGGGTGAAAAACGGGCCTACCGGACCCACCAGAAGTCGGGAAACGGGCTGTTTCCAGCCTCCGGGGGGGCGGGGAGGCTGTTTTCTCCCTCCAAGAAAGCCTCTGGAGCCTGTGGAGGGCGAAAAACGGGCCTACCGGAAGTCTGGCAACGGGCCGTTTCCGGCCTCCGGAGGCTTCAGGGAGGCCTGCTAGGCCCAAAACGGGGCGCGGGGGGTCGTATGCGTGGGAGAGCGCGGGGGGGTTGCACACACATGTGTGGAGGCGGGGCAGCACGGGGTGGTCGCGCACGCATGCACAGGGGGGGTGGGGCACGTGGGGGGCATTTAATTATGGGTGTGGGCACACAGGCCCGTTTTCGGCACCCAAGGAAGAAAAGGTTCGCCATCACTGCTATATAGGGTTATTTTCCTTTGGGAAAAGAAAAATTGTCTCTCTCCAAAGTGATGAACAGAGCTGAGGACCATTTCCTCTGTCTGGGGACCTGGAGAATTTGGTTCAGGTGTAGTTTCAGGTCACCTTGAACTACATACTTTGTCTTTTTGAGAAAGTAGGATCTAGTTTAAAATGAGATTACCTCTCTGGAAATGTCCCATTTTATGACTTTTCTTGCCACAGTTGTTAAATGAATCACTGCAGTTGTTAAATTAGTAGCATGGTTGTTAAGTGAGTCTGGTTTCCCCATTGACTTTGCTTGTCGCAAAAGGTGATCACATCCTGGGACACTGTAGCAGTCATAAATTTGAATCAGTTGCCAACGTGACCATGGGGATGCTGCAACGGTCATAAGTGTGAAAAATGGTCATAAGTCACTTTTGTCAGTGTAGTTGCAACTTTGAATGGTCACTAAATGAATTGTTGTAAGTTGAGGACTACCTGTATAGTTATTGAAAAACAATCTGCAAAGAGATAAAGTGTTGCTAATTCAAACTTCCTCTTTTGATTTCGAGCAAAAGTTATCCATTAGGCTGTTGAATGCGGTTGCAGCCATGTAGGCCTCTCAGAAGCCAGGCTAAAACTAGTCAGTGTTATCTGCTGCAGGATGTATTTAATTTAAGTCGCTAGTCAGAAAAGCTTAATTTAAATATTTTGATTACAATTTATTCACTAGTCTGGAAGTTTCTATAACAATCATTTCTAATAAAAGTGCAGTCTTGTTTGAAATAGTCTGAATATATGCTCTTCAATACCTGTACTAAGACTTTGTTTTAGAAGTAGATTTATTCAAAGTGCTTTTATGCAACATCAATCAGTTCAATCGTAAGTGATTTACAAAGCAAAAAATATAATAGCAGCATCCAGGTACACTAAAGTGTCACATATATATGATTGTTAATAACAGAAAGCAATTTATCAACTTTAATTCAATTTAATTTTCATCAAAAAGGAATGACTAAACAGATACCTATAGGAAAATCATTAGGAATTAATTAGGAATTCCATTAATTGTTGTGGATGTTTGAAATATTTTGTCCTGATATATGCAAGGAAAACAACAACCATACCACTTTTTAAATTATACTGGATCACCTCAAATTCTTCATTCATTGATTCATTTTTTATCTTTACATTTTAGGGGAAAACAATCGGTTGCTAGGTCTATTAATTTGTTGCTCCTATATTACCAAGTGGCATATCGTTATATATACCATTATGTTCAATTACTGTATATTTGCTTTTTAAGAAAGCAAGTTCCAAGTATTAGCCATCCTTCTTAGGTTTTCTAATTGTAAATTGCAATCCACTTAATAAAGAAATTGTAAGTAAGACCAGGTTTTGATGGGGGGAGCTAGAACTGTTCCCCAAAATTTTACATGTTCTGGAGGAAGAAATAGCTCTTAACTTTTCTGTGTAATGGACTACTGTCTCACTAATGCCAGTTCTTCTATTTCCTATCTCTTCCGTTGTATTCTGTCTAGAACAGTGGTTCTCAACCTTCCTAATGCCCCACCACCGCGACCCCCTCCCCGCGCGCAATGAGGTGACAAAGGGGGCATGGCGGGCTAGCGCGCGCTTAGGCGACCCCTGTGAAAGGGTCGTTCGACCCCCAAAGGGATCGCGACCCACAGGTTGAGAACCGCTGGTCTAGAAGCTTGGATCACTATGCTACCCAGAATGCAGCTTTTACAAGGCAACAGCTATCTCTTACTTGTATGTTTTCCCTGGCCTTGAATGCCTCTTAAATTAAGCGGGCAAAGGCAAGAACAAAAGTGAGGTGGTAGCATTTACTCACTCACCTGTCATCTTTTAGATAGAGGGACCTGCTCATTACTATATCTGACAAGGGGCAGAGGAGATAAGCAGGTGGAAGCAATTGGAAGCATTGGCTGTTTCTGACAGTCACAACTTGCTTTTTAGCTGAGTAAAAGGCATCACTCTCCTATGCTGTGTGTCCTGTGGGGTTGGGTCATGTGGGAGCTCACACTTTTCAAGGGCTACTGCATATCAACAACAATTCCATAAAGATGATGGAGCTTCAGCAGCTGTCGAAGAATGCAAATGTTTGAAATACCTCTGGGAATAAACCACTAATAATACTGTTTCAGCATATTCCCAGTGCTACAGTCAAAAGGTATACTAGTTCTGCCTCAAGAGACATTGGAATTCAGAGTAAAATAAGTAAGAAAACAATTAATCAAAGTGTTTAGCCTTCACTGAATTAATTACTGAATTGGTTACATTTTAATTTCTCACGTCATTAAATAACAGCAGAATCTTGGACAGATAATTTAATTCTGGCCTTTTGTTCCTTTTCACTCAAAAACTGCATATTAACCGTCTAAGTAGGAAAAAGAATCCTCTGGATTGTTCTGAATATTGTTTTTCTTGCCATTTAGGTAAATCTTAATAGTCCTTACTGCTAAGTGACAAAGTTCACATGCAGCGGTGCTTAAAAGTTTCTGAACTCTTTTGAATTTTCAATATTTCTTCATATACAGTGTATGACCTAAAACATGACTTGTTCAAGTCGTAAAACTTGATATTCAACTGAGGGATGTTGGTGGGCTTCCTCACATAAACTGCTCACTTTAGGTCCTTTCACAAAATTCCTATAGGATTCAGGTCAGGACTTTGACTTGCCAATCCAAAATGTTAACTTTCTTCTACTTTAATCATGTGGTTATGCAATTTTGGCTTACTATCTTGCTGCATGATCCATTTTCTCTTGAGCTTCAGTTCAGGGATAAATACCCTGACATTTTCTTGTGGAATTTAGTGGTACAATTCAGAATTCATAGTTACATCAATGATGGTACTCTACCTTTGTCCAGAAGGACAAAGCAAGCCCAAACCATGATATTGCCGCTGTCACTTTTTGCTGGGGAATAAAGTTCTTATGCTGAAATGCAATTTGTGAAGTGAAACACTTTTCATTCAAGCTGAAAAATTCTATTATTATCTCATCCATCTACCGAACATCCTTCCAATAAAATTCTGGCTTATCTATGTGGTCCTTCACAAACTGTAGATAGACAGCAATGTCCTTTTTGGAGAGAAATGTCTTTCTCCTTGCAACCCTGTCATGTATACTATGTTGTGCAATGTTTTTGATGGTGGGGTCATGAACACTTGCATTCACCAATGCAAGAAATGCTTTTTGCCTTAGACATTATCCCGGAATTCTTTAAGATTCCTAGAGTATTACACCCCTGGCTTTTGGTGTGATCTTGGTTGCTCAACCACTCCAGGATAGAGTAACAATAGTATTGAATTTATTTATTTATT
>QLTV01004245.1:2104843-2121210 GCA_003457575.1 Thermophis baileyi | reverse complement strand
AGAAGAAGAAATCACCCACCAACTCCAGCTGGAGTGGCAGAAACAAAATGAAAAGCACCTTCTCCTGAGGGGAGGGCAGTGGCAGAAATTAGATCTCAAAACTCTGGTTGTTGCAGTAGATGAAGGACAACCCGCTCCCCCCATTTCTCCTGCTAACCCCCTTCCAAAAGGAAGTTCTTCTCTAGGAACGCAAGCAGGAAAAAAGAGACAGGGAGGGAAAAGTAACACATTTAGCACTTAGTAGATATGCCATGCCATAAAAAATACATTTTTTTTTTGTTTGTCAAACATGTACAAGATAGCAGGTATAGGTATAAACATAAAAAACAAAGGAAGTAAATACAGATAAATGAGGACAGTAAGACAGGGACGGTAGGCACGCTGGTGCGCTTATGCACGCCCCCTTTATGGACCTCTTAGGAATGGGGTGAGGTCCACGGTAGACAGTTTGAGATTGAACCTGTGAGGGTTTGAGGCTGTAACAACGGAGTCGGGTAGAGCATTCCAGGCGTTGACCACTCTGTTGCTGAAGTCGTATTTTCTACAATCGAGTTTGGAGCGGTTTACCTTGAGTTTGTATTGATTGTTTGCCCGTGTATTATTGTGGTTGAAGCTGAAGTTGTTGACAGGTAAGACGTTGTAGCAGACAATTTTGTGAACTGTGCTTAGATCGGACCACAGGTGGCGCAGTTCCGGATTGTCCAAGCCCAGAATTTCAAGCCTGGTGGCATAAGGGATTCTATTGTGAATAGAGGAGTGGAGCACTCACTTTTGAATTGCCTCCTTTTGGTAGAGTTTGGTAGAGTCTAATCTCTTTGGAAATAGTTTTGTAGCCTTTTCCAGAACATCAACATCTGTTTTTTGGAGGTCCTCAGAAATCTCCTTGTTTGAGCCATAACACATTTCCACATACCTGGGTTGTAAAGATCAGACTTTGATAGTAAATAACCAAAATTATGTTCTGTAAATAATGCAGGATCTCCCACACTAAATCTGAAAAACTTGGCTCTAATTTCTCTTTCAAATAAACTGATAATCCTAGAGGTTCACGTAACTTTTGCCATACACAAATATGTAACACTGGATTATTTTCCTCAAATAAATGAGCAAGTATAATGCTTTTTTGTCATTTGTTTAATCAAGTATTTTTAATCTAGTTTTAGGACTTGTTTAGAGAACAGATGATGCTTTAGGGTTCTATTTATACAGAAATACTGAAGATTCAAAAAGGTTCCCAACATTTTGAGGAACACTATGGATATTTTCCTTACTATACAGTTCTAAGTTTGTATACTTTCCCCAAGGTATAGGCTTTGAGTCTTCCTGCAAATTGACAGCATCCTTTATGCTTTTCTGGGATGGTAACAATACTGCAGAACAATGCTTGTCATCTTTGTTGAAATGTATTTGTTTACGATCATGTCTACTGGCAGTGCAGGTAGAGCAAAGTTGGCAAGAGATTGTTGCAAATCAACGAAATGTTCCAAATGAATTTAAATGTTGAAAACAATGATTTGGAAAAGTATTGGTTCAGCAACAATAAATGGTAAAATTTCTGAGATTTATTGTGGACAATTATTTTAGTTGGGACATTTGCCAGGTGTGTTTAGATTAATTTGTCATTTTTGATTCTTCCCTTTCCATCACCTTTGTTACCCAAATACAGTAAAAAAAAGAAAAAAACAACAGTGCCGTTTCACTAGCTGGAATGTACTTGTAGAAATTCTGCAACAAACGGGAGTTTACTTGCAGACAGCCATGGGTGGTGTTCATAGGCCTATTGTTCTACAGTGCTTTGGCTCTTATTGGTGCTGTATTCATCCTTTCCAAGTGTCTCCTAATTCTGTGGGTTGTTTAAAAAAATATTTCATTGTGTTGATTTGTACATTCTTGCAACCTATGAAACTCATTTTTCTTTTCGTGGGCTCTATACATTGTTGTAAAATATTAGTTCCCAGTAGCCTCAGAAAGGAGATGCTAGATGTTCATCTGATCAGTGATGGCAAACCTATGACACATGTGTCATTGGTGATGCGACATAATATTTTTGATGACACACCATGCCTCTGGACCCTCTGGAAGTTAGAAGAAGGACTGGCTCTCGTGCAGCCTTTGAGAAAATCACATCAGCATTCTTGCACAATTTTCTGAGGTTCCAGAGGTTCCAGGAGAGCAGAATCCTCTCATGCAACTTCTAGAAGGTCCAGAGAGGCTGAAACAGCAGCTTCCTGCCAACAAATAAGGAAGAAAACTACAGATGTTATTTATGGATCATATACTGAGTTTCTGCAATATCTTGTTCACAGTTCACTACCTTTCTTATAGTTTTTCCCCACTTGCCATATTCTTCTCTGTTGTTTTTCCTCATGTGATTTAAGGTGTTCAGAAACCAATATTGACATCGTAAATGGTGATAAAAAATTTTTTTTGTTGGAAACGAGACAAATTACAGCTGTCAGAATTAAAATTGTGACCATCAGTTATGGCTTGTTGATTCCTGCCTCTAAAGATATTTGAAGAAAATGTGGGACATTGAGGTCAGTACGCATTAAGACTAAGCATTGGCTTGGATTAGTGTCTCATGTGGGTTTTTCTTTTCCTTTTCTTTTTTTAGAATTGACATCAGAATGGACCAACAAGATCCCACCTATTTTTAACAAAGTAGTTATAGTGTTGATTGATGCCTTGAGAGATGACTTTGTTTTTGGTTCAAAAGGTTTAAAATTCATGCCATATACAACAGAGCTGGTGGAAAAAGGAACAACGCATGCTTTTATAGCAGAAGCCAAGGCGCCTACTGTCACTATGCCTCGAATTAAAGTAAGTTCTGGTATCTTGGAAATAAATATTTCTTGATAAGTGATAGTTGTCTTCTGTTAAATCTATACATTGTACATTTCATAAAGCAGTATGCTTAATGCTTACTGCAGAAATATGTTCTTTTTGACAACAGGAGCTTTTCCCCAGAATGTGATGGTACATTCTGCTATGATGTTTGAGGTGAGTGAAACAGTGAAAAAAAAATTCACCAGCTTCCTGGAGTACTCAAGTTACCCCTTACTAAAGGCCATAGTCAGTATGGCCCTTAGTAAGTACCATTCAGTACTATAGTCCTGAATTCAGTACTTGTAGTCCTGCCCACCTATATAGGTAGTCCTTGACTTACAACCACAATTGAGCCCAACATTTCTGTTGTTAAGTGAGAAATTTGTTAAGTGAGTTTTGCCCCATTTTACAACCTTTCTTGTCACAGTTGTTAAGCAAATCATTGCAATAACCCGATTATGGCTTCCCCATTGACTTTGCTTGCCAGAAGGTTGCAAAGGGTGATCACATGACCTTGGGACAGAACAGTGGTCATAAGTATGAACCAGTTACCAAGCATCTGAATTTTGATCACATGATCATGGGGATGCTGCAAAGGTTGTAACTGAAAAACGATCATAAGTCACTTTGTTCAGTCCTGTTGTAACTTTGAATGATCACTGAATGAACTTGTAAGTTGAGGACTACGTGTACTGAATTATGGGTAGCCGTTTGCTTAAAGGCATTGACTGTCTGCAATATATATGTATACACATGCAGAAGTGAGTCCTTATCCAGTGTCAGATTTTAGGTTCTACTGAAACTTCATCTAATGCTCGATCCATCTATCCTTTCCTTTTGGTGGATCCCTTTGCAGGCACTTATGACTGGTAGCATCCCAGGTTTCATTGATGTAATCATGAACCTTAACTCTCCAGCCTTGATGGAAGACAACTTAATACGGCAGGCCAAAATTGCTGGGAAAAGAATAATTTTCTATGGTGATGATACCTGGATTAGGCTGTTTCCAAAGCATTTTGTTGAATATGATGGGACAACATCGTTTTTTGTCTCAGACTACACTGAGGTAAGTCACCGTCTGGGAGTGGCTGTAAGAATATATATGTGTGCTTCTGTGCATATAACCATTGATGCAAATGTTTATTGCATATATTATCTGCTGCTCAGATGTATGTATTTTTATAAAATATTACACTTATTGGTTATTTTCAGAACCATTACTTTTTTCTTTATTTTACAAAATGTTCATCTCACCTAGTTACCTAAATTATACAGGTCACATAAAATATATTTCTTTTTAAAAATCCTTCTCATGTCTCAGGTTTTTTTTAAATTGACACAGTAATAAATCACTATCTCCCCACCATCATAAACTCTAAATTAGAGATTAGCAATAGGGTACCAAACAGCATGGTTAATAGACTTAGAATGTTGGAGCTATGTATCTTACCAATTTTGAGAATTTAATACTTAATCACTGAAGCAGTAGGCGTGAGCTTAAATGGACTCCAGAGGATGGTAGAGAACAGGAAGGCCTGGAGGAACGTTGTCCATGGGTCGCGATGGGTCGGACACGACTTCGCAACTAACAACAACAACAACTTAGAACAAACTAAAGAGGAAAACATTTATAGGATATTATTGTAGGTGGAAATAGGGCATTCACTCCATGCTTTAAAGGATGCTTATGAACCTGTTCTTGGTATGTTCTCCCCCTATACAGGGGATACGTTGGTAGAAATTGTTCAAAGTGAGTAGATTCACCTCAGCCTCAATGTAAGTGTCAAGGCTCTGACTAACGAACCCAAGCAAATCAGGACTCCGAGGCTAGGGTCTTCCTCAAAGAACTTCTTTATTGAGTACATTTAAGCGTGCTGATACGATGTACCCAATAAAGAAGTTCTTTGAGGAAGACCCTAGCCTCGGAGTCCTGATTTGCTTGGGTTCCTTAGTCGGAGCCTTGACAGTAAGAACTGCAGAGGAAGATTATGTATCACTGGCCCTTGACTTCAGTTAGATTGGCACATATATATCAAAATTATTCTTCCAAATGTTAAAAGTGTAGGAAAAAAAGCTATTTTTTTTATTAGTAATGGTAATGCGATAAAGCTATTCACTTGGGATGTAGAATTTTTAAGGAGATAAGTATCACTGAACAAAGAATTGAATGCTCCCAGGGTAAGGCTTAGTCATTTTCTTATTTACAGGACCAAATTTCAAGCTTCAAAAATAAGCTTAGTTTCTATCTAATTTTAGCAACTAAGATAATAATTTCCCAACTTAATAGATGACTT
Source organism: Thermophis baileyi (assembly GCA_003457575.1). Taxonomy (NCBI): domain Eukaryota; kingdom Metazoa; phylum Chordata; class Lepidosauria; order Squamata; family Dipsadidae; genus Thermophis; species Thermophis baileyi. Next base: position 2,116,090 of record QLTV01004245.1, on the reverse strand, counting down.
AGATGACTTAATACCGTAATTGTGATGAGATTAACAAGATCTGTTCAATTGCTACATTAGAAAAAAATTATAGTGTCAAAATAATGAAACATAGGGTCATCTATCCAAGTTAGCATACAATACCATGAGGATTAACATCCTAAACTCATAGGTTGCAGATTGTGTTCTGATTTTGGAGAATTGGAACCTTCAAGAATGATAATTGAAAGACAACATATTGAATGGTTTGCAGTGTAGCATATCTAAGAAATATTCAGCCTAGCCGTCTCTCTTAACTTGCTTCCTTAACGTTGTAGGAAGTTTTGAGCTAAACAGGATATCATTACATTGTACATACCCCTTTCCATCAGAACATTTATATTTAGAAGAGCTGTTAATTAATTCTGCATACCATATGAGCAAAATAGGTGATGGCTTAATATATCTCTGCTTTTCTTTCTCACTAAGGTTGACAACAATGTTACTAGACATTTGAATAATGTATTGAAAAGAGAAGACTGGGATATACTCATTCTTCACTATTTAGGATTGGATCATATTGGTCATCTGAGTGGACCAAACAGTCCTTTGATAGGACCAAAACTTTCTGAAATGGATAACATTATCTCGAAGATTCATAAGTCTCTGCTCTCCAAGGTGAGATGCTTAAGTTTTGAAGATGCATTTGATCAGGAAAACAGGAAGATTTTTTTTTTTTGAAGTATCCGACTTCAATCTACAGATGCATTTTATCTTACAGCCTGACCAAGTAAATGATCAATTGAGACCAAGTCTCATGGTGTTCATTGGGGCATATTTCAGGGGTGGGTTCTAACTTACCTCACTGCCGGTTTGCTTCCTCCCGCGCTGCGTGGCTGCGCCTCATGGGCGTGCGCACGCTTTGCGCACGTGCAGTACCAAAAAATCCGAAAAAAATTCCTCCCCCAAAAAGCCGAAAACAAGATGGCAATGCATGCGCAGTGCCGGAAACTCGGCTTCTGCGCATGCGTAGAAGAAAAAAAAAAAACCGGAAAAAAATTCAAAAAATAAAATTAAAAAAAATAAATAAAAAGATGGCAGCGCCCACGGACCGGCACCGACAGAACCGGTTCCGTGATATCGTGATGTCACCGGCGGGTCGCTACCGGTTCGGGTGAACCGGTCCGAACCGGGAGGAACCCACCTCTGGCACATTTCCAATTCTTAGTCCCAGGCACTTGAAATTGTCGACTAAGTGAAATGCATTGATATTGGTTTTTTGAATACATTGGCCATAAGATGTGCAGGAGATGGAAACAATATTTTATTTTAAGCTCCGAAATGTTCTGTTGGATCATTGCGCTTTGGCTTTATTTCAGCAGAACAAAACGACTTGAATGTTTCATTTTTAACCTGGTAAAAAGTTGAAATGTAGGAAACTTTGGGGACCTGATAGACTCTTAAGTTTTGTATTGATACAATATTAATGCATGTAATACAAGGAATCTACATAAGCATATTTTTGAATGCATATTTGCATGTAGGAACTTGATATATTTGTGATGCATTCTGCTTAGCCAGCTTAAAGGTTGTGAAAGTACTAGCCAGGTGGGATCCCATTTCTTATTTAAATAAATGGTGCTGTGAGAAATTCTAATAATATATTCCTAACAAGGATTGGGAGAGGTTGTTGCTGTGGTATCTTTTATCAGTTTACTTGGGTGTGTGGCAATCGTTCTTGAGAATCCTAATCTTTTTGGCTCAAATCCGTGAGGCGAAGGAACAGATTTGATAATGAAATGTTAAACTATTCCATTAAAACCTTGAAAATTTCTTCCGATTCAGGAACTGGAGAAAGGAACATTGCCCAATTTACTTGTTGTTTGTGGGGACCATGGCATGTCTGAAACAGGAAATCATGGCGGGTCCTCAGAAAGTGAAATTCGCACCCCTTTGCTTTTTGTCAGCTCTGCTTTTCAAAGAACAGGTGGTAAGAACCGACTTTCTCTCTTAATAACATGATGGGTTGAATAAAGAAATGTCTGGCTGCAAGGGTGGTGGTGGTTTACATGGTAGAATCTTCCATAACTCCATGAAAATCCATTTTCTCATTTGTTTTTTTTAAACCAATCCTAAATGTTGGAGAGACATTTACCTCAAAAGCCTTGTCCCTTTTCTGTGGTGGGATTTTTTAAAAATTCAATCTTCTGTGTAGTCCCAAATAATCAGAAGTACTGTGTTCCAGAAACAAGTTGTGTGGTGAAAATTTGGCCTGAGGTATTTTTATCTGGAGAAATTGTAAGTGTCTTAATGTATCTGCTAAATGGGCTCTTAATAACTCCAGAAGCAATCAGTATATTAATATTTTAATGCAAAGCGGACCTGCCTGTTTTTACGGCTAACGGCAGAACGTGGTGTCCAAAGAATAGCACACCATTCAGTGACATTATTAAAGCTAAGTGAGTCAGTTCTTTTTCAAAAGAATTGAAACACAGAAATATATATTCAAATGTTTTAAAAGAAATACACATCTGGGTTCCCAATAGCCCCCTGCTTATCTCATCAATTATTTAGAAATAGTAGTAACTTTTGAAATTTACGTGTAGCATAAAGATGGCAAGGGAGTTTGAATTTTACAGTACTTGAGGTCCTGTGAATACTTGCTGAATCTTCCTGTGAAAAAAACAATGAGGAGAAACAGCTGTGATTTTGAATGCAGTACAGACAGGAGAAAAATGCTTATGGGACAGCATTTCTTCTGGTCAAGAAATTATATTTTGGGGAATGAGGAATAGATAAGCTTTAATCAATATTTTTTTCCTCTCTTTAGGTCCCCGAAAATATCCAGAACTTATCCAACAGACTGATATAGCTGTCACCTTAGCATTAGGACTTGGCTTGCCGATTTCAAGAAACAGTGTTGGGAAGCTTCTGTCCCCTGTGATAGAGTGGAAGACAGTTAGAGAACAGCTACGGTTATTGCATTTGAATGGTTTCCAACTCAGTAAACTTCTTCAAGAGAATGTCCCTACGTATGAGAAAGGCAAGTAAGTTCAATATGTTCTGGTAATTAGGATGTTTTTATTTTCTCCCATGAACAATCATATATTACGGTATGAAGAAAGGAAGTAACATTCTGAAAATTAACAAGCAGCTTGCTTATAAGTGAATGAAGGGAAAAGAAAAACAAAAGTAAGAATTGGCTTTATAGCTAATTAGATGTTGATGTTAAATATCAATGAAACCTTTTAAGTCATGCTTCTAGGATAAGACAGCACACTGAAGATATGTCTGATATCTGTAATGTAAATCTGAAGATATAACATTTCCACATTTATCATAATTTTAAAAAACTGAAATTCAGCTTGGAGGTAAAAACCTCCTGTCAACTTTAGTCATAAATAGAGTGGGCATGTAGTTAACATGTCTTCCTTATGAAGAGCGACTTTGTTTTCAAGTTACGCGAAGCTGTCATGTTTAGTTGCAAAAGTGTGAATGCACCCAGTATGACTCAGGTTTACAATATGGCATCCCTAAGCGGTAGCCAGAAATTGTAGTAAAAGTAAATAAAAAGGGGGAAAAAAAGGAGTAAAAAAAGAAAAAATGTAAAATTATTGCCTCCTGCCCTTCTTTATAGTGAGTAATTATCCTCTTAACCAGCAGCCCCCAACCCTTTGGGCACCAGGGACTGGTTCCATGGAGAAAGGTTTTTCCGTGGACTGGAGGGGCCGTGGTTTCGCATGTTGCCTGCATCCTGTGGATGGGGCTTCGCTTGTTTGCTTGACCCAGTTTCTGGCATGCTGTGGCCCGGTGCCGGTCCACAGATCGGGGATTGTGGACTCCTGCTCTTCACGATTTCACTATCTTCTTTATTCCTTTGGAATCCTCAAATCCCAGAATCATCAATTCAGTCCTTTCTGTCAACAAAAAGTCCATATAAGTTTTCAATCTTTCAGAAAGATATTTTGTTGTTTTTTTTCTCTGAGCAAGCTGCAGGTTCAGTTAATTTTATAATCCAATCTTTCATTCATTGTATTTTATTGATTTTCCAACTTTTTGAATACAGTAATCTTGCCATAGTTATACATAAATGTCAATTTCCTATTTTTTCTAATTCCTTATCAATAAGACCCAATAGGAATAATTCTGGTTTTATTGCAATGTTGAGCTGCAGTATATTTTTTTTATCACTGTATGGATTTGCACCCAACATTGTTTTGCTTTTTTTAGTATTTAGTATTTCCTTTGTCACACAAAATTATGCAGTATAGTTAGGCCCCATTTAATGTTGACTTATTCAATAACTGTTCATCGTTCAACAGTGTTGAACGAGGGGATTTATGACGCCATAAGCCATCATGTCCTTGTGATCACATAATTACAATCAGGTGCTTGTTTATGCCTCACAGTTATGACATCGCAATGTCCTGCAATTATGTAATTGCTGTTTGCAACCTTCAGTGCTGGCTTTCGACAAACAAAGCCAGTGAGATAGCCAGCAGAAGATTGCAAATGGTGATCACCTGATAATGGGACACTGTGAACATGCAGAATTCGCCTAAGAAAGGCAACTGGGATTGCTGAAACTGCCATTGTAATGTGAACACATTGCTTAGTGACGGAGTACCCAGTCCCAATTACCATTGGTAAGTAAAGACTACCTGGAAAGTTAGCTAACCCTGACTAAGTATTTGGGGCTGTGGGTGATCTGATCCACTGTTGTTCATTCTACTAGCCATAAATTGAGAAAAATAACTGGTTAAACATTACGGGGAAAGCTTTAGTTTAAACTCTATATTAAAACATAATGTTCCATCTGCATTTTTGTCTCTTATTATTAGATCCTGGATTTGAAATGTTTGTGAAGGCAGAAAAAGCTCATGGGAATTGGATTCAATACTATTTTGACGGCAGTAGTACACAAGTTGTCACGAATTTGAGCAAAAAAATCGTAAAACAATATTTGGAAGCTCTCAAGATCCTGAGCTCTTCTTTAAGCAAGCAAGTGGCCCAGTATGACATATATTCAATGATAGTAGGAACGATGATTATTCTGGAGGTATGGACTGATTTTTTATTTTTTATTTATTTATTGGTCTTAAAAGCCACCCAACTCCCAGTTTTTCTGAATGGCTTCCATCTCCAAAAGTAGGAAACAGTAAAAATGAAAGAAAAAAAGAAGTATGTTTGGAACCGAGAACCAGCGTCTCAAAAGAAAACTAACACGATTGCCAGCCATCATAATCCCAGGCCTGAAAGCAGAGCCAGTTTTTTAGAGATTTGCAGAAGAGCTGGAGGATAAAGAATTGTATGGATCTCTTGTGGGGATGATAACTAAGCCTTACTTTGATAAAGCAGCACATTTGACCTGTTACTTACCGTATTTTTCCATCTATAAGACGCCCCCATGTATAGTATGCCCCCCCTTTCTTACCCAAAATTCAGAAATCAATATTGTAAACTCTCTTGATGATGAGTTAGATATTTTGGACCAAAAGTTATTTTAAGCCTCCCTGTACATTGCTAAAATCTAGATCTAGACCAGAAACATATACTGTATTTTTCCATCTATAAGACGCCCCCATGTATAGGATGCCCCCCCTTTTCTTACCCCAAATTCAGAAATCAATATTTTAAACATTAAATAGAAGACATTTATTTTGCAGAGTAAGACATTTGCTTACTGGTACCGGTATTTATTTTTTTGTTTTCTGACATTTTTATGGGCTCAGAACGCTCTGACATTACCGCTCCCTGTCGCATCTGGGCACTGGCTACACGCTCTCCGCAGCATCAGCTGACATCAGTTACATAAGACTCATGATTGGAGGAAACCTATTAGCTTGTCTCTGCAATTGGAGGTTTCACTCGTGAGGCTAGTTTGCAGAAATAAGGTATCAGCAGTTTCACAACTGCAGTTCTCTTGGCCCCCCGTGTATAAGCCGCCCCTCCATTTTTAGGTAAATATTTTTATGAAAAAGTATCATCTTATACAAGGAAAAATACAGTAATTTGCAGTTTCGTGGTGTTTATACTTGGTGTATGCTCTGAGCCAAACTTAACTTGACACAAGGCTATCTGATTAGATTTAGGGTGGGACATTTTATCCAGATTCCCAACAGTTGTTGTAGATAACTTTTTTGTCTGTGAACTTGGCAGGGAACCATGGTGTGAGTTACTCTATGCAACTAAAAGCCTGGTAAAGAATAGAAATTATCAGATGGTCTTGTGATTGTTACTTTTACCATAACTGGTCTCATCTCTCCTTTTTATCTTCATTTTTCTCCTTTCTTCCTCCCTTCTTGAGTCATTTCCCTCTTAATGAACCTTCATACAAACAAGCATAAACTTTACTTAGAGTTCAAACAGTACCAAGGTTCACAAGGAGGTATGAGAAAAGACATTCTATATAATCATACCAGGAGAGGAAGAAAGACAGAGAAAGGAACAGTAACAGGGACCACAAAAAGGGCAAAGTTCAGTTTCCAGCAACTCTCAGCCACCAAAGGACAAGGTACTAGCTGCCACAATTGACCTGTCCATGTAGATCAGGGATATCAAACTCGATTTCATTGAGGGCTGCATCAGGATTGTGTTTGACCTTGGGGGGCCAGGATGGGCGTGGCCAGGGTGGGTGGGCCACTTGTGTCGGAGGCGCCTGTGATGGCCCGAGTGCTCTGCCAACGAAAACAGACTCCCGAGCTCCGTTTTTGCTGGTAGAGGGCTGCAGGAGGCTGTCGCGGCTGAAAACGGAGCCTGGGAGGGCCACGTGCAGCCCTCCCGAGCTCTGTTTTCACTGGCAAAGGCACCGCGGGCCATTCCTTCGCTGTTTCCAGGGCGACCCCACAGGCCAGATCTAAGAACTCTGTGGCCCAGATTCGGCCCGCGGGCCTTGAGTTTGACACCCCTGATGTAGATGAAGGTGTAATTGAAACTAGCTTCCATCTAGACAGTTCCAGTATGGTAGTGAAAGGTAATCCGCCCCTAAAGCCACATACACGTAACCCTCAACTTAAAACAGTTCATTTAGTGACTGTCCAAAGTTACAACAGCAATGAAAAAAAAGTGACGTATGACCATTTTTCATACTTAAGAGTGTTGCACATCCTCATGATCATGCAATCAAAATTCAGACGCTTGACAACTGACTCATATTTATGACAGTTGTGTTGACCCGGGGTCATGTGATCCCCATTTGCGACCTTCTGACAAGCAAAGTCAGTGGGGAAGCCAGATTCACTTAACAACCTTGTTACTAACTTAACAAGTGCAGTGATTCACTTAACAACTGTGGCAGGAAAGGTTGTAAAATGGGGCAAAATTCACTTAATGACTGTCTCACTTAGCAACATAAATCTTGGGCTGAATTGTGGTCATAGGTCAAGGACTCCCTGTACTTGCTTGTTGCAAGATATTACAGAGGTATGTAAAAAGCTTAACAATACACAGTGTTACATGTTAATGGGTGTGCTTGATTTGCTGGATGGTTAGGGGATTGACCGGGTCAGGCTTCACCCTACCTGTAATATGAGATAGTGTGTAATCTCTGCCTCTTGTTGAGTTGTAGACTAGATTTTGACTGTGTTTCTCTTTGTCCCCCACATAGGTGCTGTTCTTACTCTTACTGAGTCTTCCAAAAGCCCTGAGCGGCAGAGCTGAATTTGAGATGCTAAACTCACCCTTGTGTTCTCTGATGTTCTACTTGATGTGCCTAATATGGAGTGCCATTCATGTAGTTGTGTGCACTTCCATGGAAAACTTATGCTACTTTTGCAGCATTCCCTGGATTATGGCAATTGGAGTTATCGTGCTGGCTTCGGGGCTTTTTTGGGTCATAATTTCCCTTCTGGAAATGCGGGTTATAAATTCAAGACAAGCATTGAAGGTAAAAAATAATAATACTGGAATGTAATATATAATTTCTTACCAGTTGCTCATTTGTGTTTCAGGGAGGATCTACACGCTATTCTTTTTTTTCCTTGTGCCATTTTGCTTTCTGTCAGTCACAATATCTTTTTCATGTTCCCTTATGCCTTTCTCTCACAAAGAAGCTGGAGAAAGTTTGAACAGAGAAATAGGGCAAAGTCTAAGTCACTTTTTTCCTGCTTCCCTGGTTTTCAGTTTCAGATTTCAATATAAGAAGTTCTAATGCCTGTTGTTTACAGGTCAAACAATACATATGTAGATCAGTCCAGATCAAATTGTTGCAGAATCATAAGGACTTTGGCTTCTCTCTAAATTGTGGGAAAAGTAACTCCAGGCAAATGGTAACAATTAGAACATTAATATTGAGCCATACAATCCTTTTTCCTTAAAAAAATATTTTTGTACATAATCCTTACGTTATGTGACCTCACCAGTCAACCTGCAATTGTGGATAGTAGGCATTCTTTCTCGCTGGTGAAATGTTAATTGCCATTTATACATTCAAAATAAAAACAGCCAGGGCTTTCTCTGTAATTATTTTATAAATCTGAGCTGAATTATACCTTGATTCCTCGGTAATCTGTGACCCTTCATGTTTATTAATTAATGTATACTAGAATACCTGCATATTATGCATAAAATGTCAATTCCACTTACAGCCTCAATAATAGAACTGTTTTAGTAATCATACTCTAATTTGCTCAAGGAAAGATCTCCTCAGCCATCTTGCAGATTTGATTGGCAGGTTGCTACAAAAACAAGCAAAGCCAAGTGTGTTCAATTGATCACATTGATTTTGAACTGTTTGTGTTCTTCTTGATTTTCCTATCATGGCATACTATATACAATGTGGTATAGTAGAACAGAACTACTGAAATCAATTGTGAATTAATTCCTCACTAAATTACTCTTATTTTAATGAGCTGCTTCATTTAATGGGCTTGCTGCAGGGGATGAAATGCTCCCAGTTCGGGCGTGCCTGCCGGTGATCGGAGAGCCGGTAGCGACGGCAGTGCGAGGCTTCGCCCACCCACCCGGACGCCGCCATTTGGGTTCTTTTACCCTCTGCGCATGCGCAAAGCGTTCTGCGCATGCGCAGAGGGTAAAAGAACCCCAATGGCGGCGTCCGGGTGGGTGGGCGAAGCCTCGCACTGCCGTCGCTACCGGCTCTCCGACCACCGGCAGGCACGCCCGAACTGGGAGCATTTCACCCCTGGCTTGCTGTTAATATGATTTGTGTGAATCCAATCCCAGTAATATTGCAAACATTATTTTGGAATTTCCTACAACTTCTGTATCTCTCAGAATGGTTGGTCTCTTTAAAGAAGGTGGCAAAATAATCTTGAAGATATAGTTATTGTGTTTTTAGATAATTAAGATGTCATACCAAGTTGTTTCTGTGAAACCATAGGTTTCAGTAAGGATTCAAAGGTGAGTTAAGTTCTAAAGTTACTCCCATTATTTGAGTAAGGCCTTAGTCTTAAACTCTAATGCGAAGGCTTGTTTTGAAAGCATGCTGGTATCCATTTTGTAATTCACTCATTCTTTTCCAGTATGTTCTGTATTCTTCCTTTACAATCTGGTGTGCTGCAGTGATTGTTGAAGCAAAGTTTGTTACAGTAAGAACATCAAAAGGACCATTCTGAATTACACAAAACATTCATCCAGTCTATAGGAAAGGCCATGTGTATAGGCAGTCCTTGACTTACAACAGTTCATTTAGTGATCGTTCAAAGTTACAACGGCACTGAAAAAAAGTGACTTATGACCATTTTTCACACTGATGACCATTGCAGCACCCCATTGGTCACGTGATCAAAATTTGGATGCTTGGCGACTAGTTCATATTTATCACGGTTGCGGTGCCCCGGGGTCATGCGATCAACTTTTGCGAGCTTCTGACAAGCACAGTCAATGGGGAAGCCAGTTTCACTTAACAACCATATTCCTAACTTAACATCTGCAATGATTCACTTAACTGTGGCAAGAACGCTCGTAAAATGGGGCAAAACTCACTTAACAAATGTTTCACTTAGCAACATAAATTTTGGGCTCAATCGTGGTTGTATGTCGAGGACTACCTGTATTGCCTTCTTTTCTTTCAGAGTCCTATAACACCCAGTTCTAGATACATTCCCAATGTAGTGTATATATAGTATGTTGAAAGGATACTGTACAATGTATAGTATACATTGTAAATTCAGGACGGCTATTTGGTGGTTCTTTGCCTGCATAAATTTAACATAACATAAATTTTTTGGGCATGTCTGCTTGTGAATGAGGTTGCAGTCCGGCGGAAGTTAAAGATATTCTGAACTTAACTAATTTTGAATTTTGATTTGTTACAGCTAGGAAGGCTTGCTGCCTAAAGGGTAAGATGTGGTTAGTTTTAATGATTAAATTATCCAAGCCTAGTTGAGGAAGATTCGTTCCAGGATGCTGCTCATGTGACTACTGCATAGAGCTTTAGGGGGCATCTTTTAATCTTTGGGGGAAAAAAAATCAATGCACGAAAACTATTTCTTCCACTAATCCATGTTATCCGATTTTATAATGGAGCAAATAATAAGTTTTGAAGTGGCATTTTTCAGATTGTAGCTTAACCGGATGAAATGTAACTGTTTTAACAAGCAGTTTATGGCAAACTGCCTCGAAGATACCGTATTTTTCGGAGTATAAGATGCACTCACCCCCCTTTAAAAGAGGGTGAAAATTTGGGTGAGTCTTATACACCGAATGTAGCCAAAAATGCGAGGCACGGAGGAGGCGATGGTCTGTGGTAATCCCTGCAGCCTGGAACAGCTGATTGGGGGTATTCCGGGAGGCCGATCCACCCGCCAATCAGCTGCTCGTGCTGAATCAGGCTGCAATAATGTGCTGAAGCTGACCTGGCTGTTCGCTATTTGCTGCAAGGACGTGTCAGAGTTTGCAGCAGCAATCACATCCAGAAAGTACACACAAGTAACTGATTCAGCAGGATTCAATAACTTCTCTTTATATATATCATATAAAGTAAATATACAATACCAAAAGCAGGTTTTCCAACGTAGTATATACAAGCAAAACACAAGCAGAGGAGAGGAGTTTCAGTTTTAGTTTCAGAAATCAGCACAGCATGCAGCTTTAGTACAGAACAGTTGAGATAAGACACACACAGACTCCTTGCTGTCTCCTTCCTTGTTGCTCACACAGCAAATACTGTTTCAGTTTCCAAACAGCCTTTGACTCTCTCACACACTGAGGGGACGCTAGCCAGATGAATACCGATGGATGCTGATAGGCAGAGGCAGATTTTTTTTTCTTGTTTTCCTCCCCAAAAACTAATGTGCCTCTTATACTCTGGAGCGTCTTATAAAAAAAAAA
>QLTV01004245.1:2063545-2103359 GCA_003457575.1 Thermophis baileyi | reverse complement strand
AGGTTGGCTCACTCCTGGCTCCAATTAGCTCTTGGAGAAGTCATTAGGCTAGGGGCTCACATACTTTTTCCTCCCTGCACTGTGAATGTTTACATGTTATGTTCAATTAAACCATGGCAACATCTAATGTTTGTGTAGTATTATTTTAAGCAGACTGTGTTTTTCTATTGTTGTGACTTAGATGACGTTCAGAGCACATTTTATGACCAATTCATGCAAAACTCCACGTAATCCCAAGGGGTTCACATACTTTTTCTNAGGTTGGCTCACTCCTGGCTCCAATTAGCTCTTGGAGAAGTCATTAGGCTAGGGGCTCACATACTTTTTCCTCCCTGCACTGTGAATGTTTACATGTTATGTTCAATTAAACCATGGCAACATCTAATGTTTGTGTAGTATTATTTTAAGCAGACTGTGTTTTTCTATTGTTGTGACTTAGATGACGTTCAGAGCACATTTTATGACCAATTCATGCAAAACTCCACGTAATCCCAAGGGGTTCACATACTTTTTCTTGCAACTGTACAAAAATCTGTGATAAGAGGAAAAGGGGAAAAGAAATACAAGATCTTAAATTTTGAGCCTGCTTTTCAGCAGTTCTTATCTATGTGGGAAAAGGCATGAAAACTAAGTAACTGTCATATAAATTAGACTTCAAATGAATATGAAATTGAGCAAACAACTTTTAAAAGTAGTTTTTATTCTAAAATGCATTTATGTATTAGTAACTGAATATAGAATAATATAGTTTTTTTCCTTTGAACTAGATGAGTGGTTCTTTTTGTTTTTAGCTCATGCAATACTTTAACCTCTCTCTCTCTCTCTCTCTCTCTCTCTCTCTCTCTCACACACACACACACACACACACACACACACACACACACACACACACACACCCCTATCGTCTACTTACCTACCTTCAAGGAATAAGAATAGGGAATGGAATAGGGAAATCCAATGGGATGGGATGGGACGGGACGGGACAGGACGAGATGAGATGGGACAGGATAGGACGAGATGGGACAGGATAGGACGAGACGAGACGGGACAGGATGGAATGGGATGGGATGGGATGGAATGGAATGGAATGGAATGGAATGACAGGGCTGGAAGGAACTTTGGAGGTCTGCTAACCCAAGGCAGGAGTCCTTATACCATCTTTAACAAATGGATGTCCAATCTTTTCTTGAAAACCTCCAGCGATACAGGACTTCAATTCTAGAAGGCAATTTATTCCACTGGTTAATTGCTGTCACTGTCAGGAAATTTCTCCTTAGTTCCAGGTAGGATGTCTCTTTAATGAGCTTCCACCCATTGCTTCTTGTTCTGCTGTCAGGTGCTTTAGAGTATGTCAACCCCCTAATCTCTGTGGTTTCCTCCTCATGTACCAAAAGACAACCATCATGTCACCCCTAATCCTTCTCTTCATTAGACTAGTTCCCTTAACTGTTCGTCGTACGATTCAGACCTCTTATCATCTTTCTTGCTCTTCTCTGCACTCATTCTAGAGTCTCAGCATCTTTTTTGTATTGTGGTGACTAGAATTGGATGAAGTTTCCAACTGTTGCTCCACCAGTGCAATACAGAGTAATAATATCATGTGTCATGATTTTGATGCTCTCCCTGTGTTGATGCAGCCTAGGATTGCACTAGCTTTTTGGCAACTTCAGCACACTACTGCCCCGTTTTCGCTGGCAGAGTGCTGCAGGAGGCTGTCCAGGCTGAAAAGGGGGCATGGGGGGGCCACATGTGGGCCCCCTGCTCCCCATTTTCACTAGCAGAGGCACCGTGGGCCAGTCCTTTTCTATTTCCAGGCCGGCCCCACGGGCCAGATCTAAGTACCCTGCAGGCAGAATCCGGCCCAGGGGCTTTGAGTTTGACACCCCTGGGCCCAAGACAGAACATTGAGGTATCTCACTTAATGCTTTTCTTAATGTAGATGTAGTTCCGTTGAGAGCTACTCACTAAGCGCAGTTGGTTAGCATTTGGCACTATAGCAGTTAATCACCTGCCTCATATATAATCAAAACTTCAGGAGACTTCCGGTTGATGTCACGGCGGGATCGGCCATGCGGGGCGGGTCTCCACGTTCCCGTGCCGAGTTCTTCCTGTCAATGGGCTCCGAAAGGAGTCAAAGCCGCTCTGTAGGGGCGGTGAAGCAAAGGGGCTTGCGGAGAGTCGCAGCTCTCCTGTCTGACCCGGGGCTCTTTTTCCCTCTCAGCCACGGCGAGGAGAAGAGGCAGCCTAAAGATGGCTGCCACGAATCTGGGACAACCGAGGAACAACTAAGACTGATGCTGGAGTGAAGTAGGTGAACAGTGACTGTAACTGGGGGAGAGGATTCCTTTTTGCTTAAAACCTAACCCCAAGAAATAATTTAGAACTATTTGCTCAGAACTATTTGTTTAAGCGGCGACTGAGCATTCTGAGGGAAATACCAGACCGGAAGGAAAAGACGTAAAGAGAGAAAAATATATTTTTTAAAATATACAGAAAATTGGACTCTTAAACTGGGAAGACGTGGTAGTGGGAAGGCATTTTAAAATGCTGGAATCATTTACTTAAAAGACTTTTATAATTGAACTACAACTAAAATAACGATTGATTAGTGGCAACACTGAAATTTCAGTTGAGAGCGCCATCTACTGACGAAAGGGAAATATACAAGTCTGGGAATACTTATATGAAGGACAGTGAAAATATTTACTGGATTATACCTAACTATCCCATGACTACTGGAGACTCAAATACGAAAACAAGGAAGTTATTTAATTAAAGGGATCCCTGAATGTTATGCTAGAAGATTGAACCTGTAAAGGGGACATAAAGAGGCTTTTGATAACTTCTGGGACTATTTAAATGGAACTGATTGTTTACCTATGGGATATAAAGAACTGTGATTAGTCTACTCCTTGAAGGGCAACTTTAGGACTCAATATATGGTTCTTGGACTACTGGACAAAAGTTGGATTTTTAAAAACAAAATAAGATGCTTTATAAGGAAGAAACGAGTGGAACCTTGAAGGAGATGGCGTTGCTTTTTCAAAACACAGGATATCATGGAGAAAGGATTTAAGGAGATTATGGGAAAAAATGGGAAATACTATACGAGGGATGATGAGTAAAGTCCAAGACACTCAGGAAAAGGAGGAGTCAACAGAAGAAATGGAGGAAAAGATTGAACTGAAGAACCAGCGAATAAAAGAAAATGACAAAGAGGAGATAATAATGAAAATAACAGTGATTGATGAATTAAACCAGGGGGGAAATGTTTTAAGAGAGTTGAAAAGAGAATTGGAGATACAGGAAGATACTTTTGAAAGGGAGATAGGGGTTTGGGCAGAAATTTTGGAAACTAGGCAGTGGAAGAGGGTAGAGGTGGGAGAAATACCTAGATTGAACAGCCAAGAAGTATATGCAGACAGAGATAAAGACCCAAGAGAGGAATATGGGAGGCAAGTAAAAAAAAAAAGCATAGCAATTAAAGTACTGAAGCAGGCAAGAGACGATGGATAGATAATTTTTCTTTTTTGTTGTTCTGATTTGCTTTTCTATTTCTCTTTCCTTTTTTAGGTAGGTAACACAATTAGAAGTTAGGTAGGACAGAAAGAAAACGTCTTTTAATAAAAGGGTGATATGATTAAAAGTTAGAATAAGAGATAGAAATAAGAGAAAGGGAATATTACCGTGTTTCCCCGAAAATAAGACCCTGTCTTATATTTTTTTGAACCCTGAAATAAGCGCTTGGCCTTATTGCCATGCACTCAAAAGCCCGATTGGGCTTATTATCAGGGGATGTCTTATTTTAGGGGAAACAGGGTAGTGAATACATTTTTATATAATAAAATAAAAGTAATAACAAGAGAAAACATAGAATAACTAAATAATGATAGACTATAACTTAATATAAATGTGTATTATCATTAGAAATATATAAGTTGGTTGAATGTAATAATTATGATTAATATTATTAGTTTTATTTGTATTGGAATGTATGACATCCAGGTGCCACACTGTTCACACATTGATATATATTTGTAAAAAAAAAAGAAAGAAAGAAACTTGGGGGAAAAAACTTCAACTATCCCCCCCCCCTTAGATCATTTGGACCATCTTTAGAAGTACCAATGAAGAAAAAATGAGGTTTTAGCTATCACTTCCAGATCTTCTATAAAAAGGTTTGGGAAAATCAAAATTTTCCAAATGTGGGCACAAGTTGCTAATAAGATTTGAAGCAGCAGAAAAGGATACATATATGATTTTTGCTTTGTTGATTCTGGGGAAACATCTTAAATAGTGTTTCTCTTACAGCATCCCTCAAAAGTTCCTTGACAAGCAAAGAGCAAACAAACTTGCATTGATGTATATTAGAAATTCTGAACTGGTTTCTCTAGATAGTTGTGGGTGTGTATAACAATAGAATTGATAGGTTGGACATAGCTATAGTTATACCGCAGTGATCAGTGATAGAAGACCATATCTACATGGAGACACCCCAGTACAAGCATCTTGTACTTACTTCCCTAGATACACAAGCTATGCCATATATGCGATTCCATCCCCAATCCCAAGCACTGGAATTATCATGGCTTGGAATATTGGATTTCATGAATTCTATACAGTATTGAGAATTTATTCACCAAATGCTGCCAGCTGCACAAGAGACACCACAGGCTTCCTAAGAAGATTGAAATCTATTGGCAATCTTAACAATACCATTGTACCCATCACAGATGTTATGGCACAATATACCCCCATCCTTCATAAACGTGGGCTTCAAGCCATCAAGATACCATCAGTGATCTCAGTGTAACAGGCCTTGCCACAGACTGCATGACTTTGTATTCATCCATAATTTAGTCACTGTTGGCAATAACACACCTGCAAATCAGTGGCACTGCCATGGATAGACAAGTGGTTCCATAAATATGCAAGTATCTTCATGAGTCACTTAAAACATTTTCTCAACTCTTAGCCCTTGAAAATCCTCCTTTATCTGGGATTCATTGATGACACTTTTAGCATCTGGACCCAAGAAAATGAATCTCATGAGAGCATTTCCCTACTCAGCAGTTACCAATAATGAGGCATTGCTTTAGCTTGTAGAGTCAGCATCTTGCCACTTGCTTGTGAGGCCCTTACTTTGCTGAAGTGTACGATTCTCACTCCGGGGATGTTTCCCCTGCTTCTTGGCACCAGTGTTGGCCTGAGCAGATATCAGTATTGGATTCAGCGGCTGTTGAATCATCAGGCATGGTACCAGTGGGACATGATCCACCAGCATCTTGGAGGTTAGCTCTGAGGCCACCACACCTCCAGATCACCATGTCTACATGCTTCCAACTTCCATTCAAGACATATCATCAAATCTGCCATATATATAGATAGGCTCTAGGCTACAAATGTATTTGTTCTATCTCACTTGACACAGATGCTCAACTGATGGAATTAAACCAGGCATTCAGGAATCTAAATGGCCAATTCACGAGATCAATAGAAAATAAGCAGAGCTAGATCACTTTCCAGAGAGGGCCTATTAAAAGACAGATCATAGAAAAAGGAGAAAAGAATACCATTGATAGTCGCTTATAGACCACAGGTCACAAAATACATTATGAAAAAGTTACAGCCCATACTAGATAAAGACACTGCTTTCTTAGAACTAGGTGGCAGCCCAGTACTTCAACACAGACTACCACTCAACTTGAAGCAGATTCTCACAAACAAGAGGCAATGATTCTAACATGGGAACCAAACCAAGATGCCTATGCTGCCCCTGCATTTACATCAACAGCATTATCATAGGCCTAACAACTTTATGCACAAAATTAGAGGCACCTTCACACGCCCTTCCTCTAATGCGATATGTGTCACAATCTGCCAGAAGTGCTGTTGTGGATTCTGCGTAGGACAAACGTACAAAAGAATTAATGAGCTTGAGTTTGAGTTTGACATCAGGACTTAAGATGAGAATCAAAGCATTCCTGCATCGCAGATGCTTCATTAGAGCTCTCAAAGAAGCCATTTTGGAAACAATGTTAAAGGCAGAACTGAGTGTGTGATTGCTGAACTCATCCATAGGTTTCCAGCTATCTCAGAAAGTCTCAACAAACAAGGAGCTTTTGACACCGTATAATTGTTGTTCGATAAGGAATTTGTTTTCTGTCTCATGTGTAACCTGTATAAATAAAGCAAACAAAATGTTAAAAAGTTATATTTATGTAGTTACTTACCAAGCACATCTAAATTATATTAAAGCAACCAAAATATATTTACAATCCCCAAGACATGTCACAACTTTTGAGCACCCCTTGGAAGTTGAAAAATTTGACATGCCCTAAAAGCATCCTGCTTTCCCTTTATTTCTCTCCTGCCTCATCCTATGCCAGTTTAGCCATTTCAGTTGTAGTTGTAGCTTAATGCCTCTGGGTGAGTAGCACCTGATTGGTTTATTCTCCAAACCTTCTATTTTCAATATCTACATCAAGGTGCTTTGATATAATTAGCAATAGCAATAGCAGTTAGACTTATATACCGCTTCATAGTGCTTTACAGCCCTCTCTAAGCGGTTTACAGAGTTAGCATATTGCCCCCAACAATCTGGGTCCTCATTTTACCCACCTCAGAAGGATGGAAGGCTGAGTCAACCTTGAGCCGGTGAGATTTGAACCACCGAACTGCAGCTAGCAGTCAGCTGAAGTAGCCTGCAGTGCTGCACTCTAACCACTGCGCCACCTCGGCTCATAATTAAATCTTCTTGAAATGAGCTGCCTGATTTTCTGTGGAATAATGCTGATGTTTGAATTGACAAAATACTCTTTCTGGATCGTTTCTGATTATCTTTACATTTTGAAACATATTATTCTACAGATGCCATTGCTTGTAACTTACTTGATTGCATTTTTCCTTTACTTGATTGCCTTTTACCTGAGTCGTCATGTTTTTTGTGCAACAAAGTGTATTTCAATTTGTTGAAGATGGTGTGCCAAGGATTTTTTTGAAGGGGTTAGCTTTCTTTGCTCTAGAGTGATTAGCATATAAAATGTCTATTTCTTGCAGCAACCTTGCATGACATTTTTGTTCGAAATAAAGCCACAGTTTCAGGAAGGACAAGATAATAACTTGCACATCACCATTCTTTTTATGATTGCTGTTAATCTACGTCAAGGTGATCAACTTCTTCTGGGGTGGGAGTTGTGGCTTATTGTCCTAGCTTTCCAGGGATATGGTAATGGCATTGGAAGGGGATGAGAATTTTTAGCCTATTTTGCTCATTTTGGGGACTTAAGTGTGGAAATGGAAATATTTTGCTTTTAGCGTTAAGATATCCCCAAACATCCAACCTCAAACAAAAAATGTGCCATTAAAAATTGTCCACTTTTGTTTTCTATGGAGATTCTCAATCATTCAGGTCATCATTGTCCCAAAGGTGCTTTTCCAAGAGGCAAATGGACTTTCTTGGTTTTTTTTCCTTGAAAATGTTTCACTTCGCATCCAAGAAGCTTCTTCAGTTCTTCTTCACAGCTGAAGAAGCTTCTTGGATGAGAAACGGAACATTTTCAAGGAGAAACCCCCCCCCCCAAAAAAAGTCCAGTTGCCTTTTGGAAAAGCACCTTTGGAATGTCCACTTCGTTACTCAATTTCAGCAGCGTACCCATCCCTCCATGGGAGTGATGTAATTTTTTCCCTCAAACATTCAAACATGTTGGAATGCGAACAGGCAAGAAGAGATCCCGACTGATCCATTTTAGAACCTCCTGATTGCTAAAAGTTTTCTCATTTTCATGTGATTCGTTTCTTATCATGATATAAAACTAATCTACCTTAAAAATGTTTCATAAGTCATTGCAGGAAGCTGCATCACAGCCCTTGAAAGAGAACTTACTGTAGTTTCAGTGGCACAATTAACAGTGTTGACAGCAGTGCTGAATTAACCTTGCTTTAGGTCAGGATTGAAGAGGAGTTACATAAAATACAACAAAAGTACAGTTGTCACCGAAGAAGCAACTATATGCGGCCGATTCTAATGATATGTTGGATTATATCCCCAAGATATATATATATATATATATATTCCTCTCTTTGCAGAATCCAGCTGCTGCTCCTTCCAGCTGGTCTGAATTAGATGTGCTAATCCTGGCAGGCACCATTGGCCATATTTCAAGTCTGGGTGCCAGCAGCTTTATTGAAGAAGAACACCAAACCTGGTACTTCCTGATCAATACCCTTTGCCTTGCCCTCTGCCAAGAAATCTGCAGGCACTATTTCTTGACCAAGGACGGTGATCTGCAGATCCCCACCACGAGCAAGGCAAAAGCAGAAGAAATGAAAGAAACTCCTTCCCACTACAGAAGTGATATTGAAATAACAGAGGATGAGCTGAAGATGGGCAGACAGGACAACCCTGTAAGCGTGAATACCTTTGAGAAGTGGATGGCCTTAGCGACTCCGTGGCTCATCCTTATCATCTGTAGAGTGCTTCGTTCGTTGAATCAAACTGGAGTCCAGTGGGCCCATAGGCCAGATTTTGGACATTGGCTGACAAGGTACCTATTTGATTTTTTTGTTATTTAGATTGCTTAAGGTCTTTTACATAAGTACACAGTCCCTCAAAAAACGATGGTCCCATCAGACCTGGGGACCTCAGAGGACTGGTGAGATACTGAAGAAGCTCCCTTGCTATTGACATCTGCTCCTTGCCTAATATTTGATCTCTTTTACCCTTGCGTTTTTAAACATTTTAAAATGCTTTTAATAATAATTGTGTTTTATATATAGTATATATTAATTGAGTTTTAGCCTTGTTGTATATGGCCCAGAGTCCCCTTTTTGTGAGGTGGGTGGCCATATAAATTTGATAAATAACTGAGATATACTGAGGGGCTTTTTTCTGTAGCCCACCAGTGGTGTGATGTAGGAAAGGGCTTTCTTAGTTGTGCTGCTTTGGTTCTGGAATCTCATTTCACCAGAGATTAGGCAGGTTTCTTTTCAACATCAGAATTCACCCATGCCTTTAGGTTTCAACAGCAAGGTGTCTGTCTCTTTGTCTGTCCATCCATCCATCTATCTATCTATCTATCTATGAATCTATCTATCAATAATACATTATAATGATTTAAAAAAAAATCAGTAGTTGCTATAGCTATCAATCATCTATGAATATCAATCAACATCTCTATATCTGTCTGTCTGTCTGTCTGTCTGTCTGTCTGTCTACCTACCTATCTACCTATCTATCTATCTTATATCTATCTATGAATCTATCAATGATACATTATAATGATTTAACAAAAAAATCAGTAGTTCTTATAGCTATCAATCATCTATGAATATCAATCAACATCTCTATATCTATCTATCTATCTATCTATCTATCTATCTATCTATCTATCTATCTATCTATCTATCTATCTATCTATAAACATGTATGACACATGGAATTCCTGTATGACAGATACATTTCTCTATCTATCTATCTATCTATCTATCTATCTATCTATCTATCTATCTATCTATCTATCTATCTATCTATCTATCTATCTATCTATCTTTCTTTCTCTCTATCTATCTCTCATATTTATACATATCTATTCTATCTTATCTATCTATCTATCTATCTATCTATCTATCTATCTATTTATTCATTTTTCTTTCATCTATCTATCTATCTTTCATCTATCTATCTATCTATCTATCTATCTATCTATCTATCTATCTATCTATCTATCTATCTATCTATCTATCTATCTATCTATCTATCTATCTATCTATCTATCTATCTATCTATCTTATATCTATCTATGAATCTATCAATGATACATTATAATGATTTAACAAAAAAATCAGTAGTTCCTATAGCTATCAATCATCTATGAATATCAATCAATATCTATCTATCTCTGTCTGTCTATCTATCTATCTATTATATAGCTATCTATGAATCTATCAATGATACATTATAATGATTTAACAAAAAAATCAGTTCCTATAGATATCAATCATCTATGAATATCAGTATCTATATCTATAATGTCTGTTTTTCTGTCTGTCTATAGCTATCTAGCTATCATCTAGTTATCTATCATATATCTATCTATGAATCTATCTATCAATAATACATTATAATGATTTAACAAAAAAAAATCAGTTCCTATAGCAAACTGTAGAAATCTTTCAAAAAAGTAGGAAGAGAAAGCACGACTTTAAACTTTTAATAATTTTAACTACAAGATCTGGCTAGCAGAGTTCTTAATTCTCTGGTTAAAAGGTTTTTTGTTTTTTTAAAGTATTTGCAACATGTATTAATTATACTGTGCTTTGGTATATTTCTTCCCTTGTTTCTTAAATAAAAAATAGGATTTATTTATTTATTTGGCATATTCTGCTTTAGCTCGAAAATCTTGAACAAGATTTGCACATATGAATATTGCATCTGGTTTTTTCCCCCTTCCCTGCACTGTGTTTTGGGTTATTGAGTATCTGAAGGGAGGAGAAAAAAACCACCAGTAGAGCAATGACTTAAAATGAATTCGGCTTTCCCCAACTGAATGCCTTCTAGATATGGGTCAGACTAAAATACCCATCACCAAACCCATCACCCCCAGCACCACAGGGATTGGCTACTACACTGTTTCACTTGTTCTGAGGCTGAACTGCAAGCAAATTTTTCTTTTGCAAGAGGAAGGGAAGCTTAACCCAAGAAGCAGTTGCTTTCTTACTCAATGTATGAGGTTATTCTGGTTATTCTCTCCCTCTCTTTTCCTACTGTTTCTATCTTTATCAGCAGGTGCTAAAAGAACCTCTGTGGAGGAGAAGTAGTTGAATTGGGGTTTGGGTCAGGATCAATTAAAACTTTTTCATTTCTTAGTCCGATAACATGAACGAATTAATCTTTGCATCTCTTGCTAAATCTACCTTTTCTATCTGATTATGTGTCTTTTCACCACAGAGGGAAGCTGCAGGGATATTCGAGTGTGACATAACATTCCAGCTCCTTAACCAAAATGTTTCAGATGCACATTGTTCTGGTGGCACAGTGTGCTTTTTAGAGCAAACGTGATTTACTAACTTGAGTATGCTGCTAGCCATGTGTGGAAACCCACCAATGGGTTAGATAAGTCTATGTTTCCTGCGGGTCTTGCAGTGTGTGTGTGTGTGTGTGTGTGTGTGTGTGTGTGTGTGTGTAGAGAGAGGGAGAGGTATTGCTAGAACCCCCATGACTCAAAGCTGTGTGTGCTCTATGCTAAAAATAAAATGTGAACCAAGCACCAAGGCAACCCAACTGCTATGACGCAAAAAGCAAAATTATGTTGCTTTTTATAAACTGCCTTTTAAAGAATCCTTTTGCATTGTTTTGCTTTGTTTGCACTGCTGATGCTTATTGAAAGGAGCCAGGAGCTGAAACTGTCTTCCTAGATTTTGTCAGATATTGATCACACGTTTTGGCAATTATAATGCCTTGAAAGGCAATTTTTTAAAAAACAGACAACCTCCCCCCCGCCAAAGTTAAATGTGAGATTTTTCTGGAAGCTGAGAACAGTGTTAAGCTTGTGCCCAGTTGTGTTATATACGGAATCCTGAAAAATACAGGATTGTGTTAATGTATCAGGTTTAGGCTTGTTAAGAAAATAATGTTTTTCTGAGAGGCTGGAAGTTGCATGATCTGATTGCCACGTATAGAAGAGAAGATTGATATAACAGTTTTAGGAAAATGGTTCTACTAAAATACCTACTAAATTTTCTGACAAGGAAAGTATTACTGGGGCCCCTTTTTCTGGTCCCAGTATATATCAGGGATCAATAGAAAATCCAGTTTGATAGCTTGAAGGATATTCCCCTTTTTTACATTAAATTTTCATCTAAGGTTTTTAGGGAAATTATTTCTATAGTGCTCTTCCAGATCAACATAGATACCAACTTAGAATGCAGTGGTATTTTCCCTTTGCCAGGAGTTCCTCAGTGAGATCGAGAAGGTGGGAAAAGTTTCTTGAAAGACAATTTCCCTGTCATTTATGAACCTTCTTCACCCACCTGAAACTGCAACCACACCTTCAGGTATTTTACTAGACTACAGTGGTATAGTATCATGAGTCTGGGCATTGTGCATCCTACAATATGCCCCATAATCCTTTACACAATGCAATTGATTCCCTATTACTGATCTACTTAGGCTAAAAGATTTTTGTGCCAATTCTCCTCTTTAATATTTTTTTCCAGAATGGGAAAGTGTGTGTATCCCCCCCCCAGAATTATAAAAGTGATTATTATAACAAGTGTAACTAATGGAGGCAGTCAGATTTGCTTGCAGAAATAGCAATAGCGCTTAGACTTATATACCGCTTCACAGCGCTTTACAGCCCTCTCTAAGCAGTTTACAGAGTCAGCATATTGCCCCCGACAATCTGGATCCTCATTTTACCGACTTCGGAAGGATGGAAGGCTGAGTCAACCTTGAGCCGCTCAGAATCGAACTCTTGGGGTGAGCAGTGAGTTAGCCCTGCAGTACTGCATTCTAACCACTATGCCACCACGCAGTGATAATTAAAGATATAGCAGTGACTTCAAATTTATTTAAGCTCTGCCTAGCACTTAAAACAGCACTGTACATTCAGTACCTGGGAGAATTTAACAAGTGTGGCCCACAGGTGAGAGGGCTTCCTGTACTTATCATCTGATTAACTTTAATGAAGATGGCCTCCAAAGTCAATCTTATTATATGAGCAAATGGATGGATCCCAATTCTTTTGAAAGGAAATATTCTAATTATAGACTCTGTAGGCTCCTGACAGTCAAAAGCAATATGGAAAATGCTCACTGAAAATGAGACTCTTGAAAGACCTCCTTTTGCAAAAAGTAAATGAAATGAAATCATCGCACCATTCAGTCAAAGGTCTTTATGAAGGATATGAAGGCTCTAAAGTGGTAACACAGAAAATTATTTGATTCCTTGTGTGAGATTGTAAAGTGTCTGATATTTTGGGGCAGAATAAATGCTACATAAGGAGTTTACAAAAACTGATATGGTGAGAAAAGACTTGGTTTTCTGATTGATGAATGAAGTGAAGCTTGTTAAGAAAGAGAGAGAGAGAAAAAGAACTTGTAAGTGAATCTTATTTTAAAAAAATCTAATTGAATTTGTTATTGGTTTTACAGCTCGGAACATAAAGCTGAACTTTCTCTTCTGGCATCAGTGTCTCTAGTTATGATCTTTATACTTGTTCATCAAAGATGTTCTTTGGTTTCGAAAATAGCAATGGCACTTGGACTCTTGGGAGTGTACAGTTACCGGGCAGCGATAGGAAATGTGGAATTTCCATGGCAACGAGACAGAAAAGATATTTCAAAGTAAGTTCATTAGCAGCTATGTAAATGTACTTAACACCTTGAGGTCTAAAAGAAATATCACAAATAAGTACTTTGTGGGTTTGTGCACGTGTTTTCTAAGAATTGCGGGCAGATTTTAGGTTTGAGGGGTTTACACTGTTTTGACAAGAACCCTGGAATCTGCTGGTGAGGTGTCGATGCAAAAGACACACGCTTAAAATTAGAGAGTTTTGATCTTAGGAATTTGTTTTGCATATTACAATAGAACAGTCCTTCTGTTCCTGGGTAACTCAGGTTTTTCCTCATTTTAGCAGTTTATTTTAGGCAAGCCAGAGAGATTTCTTATGCTGCTGCAATTATTTATTCATTTAATGGATTTAGGCACTGCCTCTGGGTGGCTCACAAAACCAAATATGAAGTCTTTTCTTTCTTGGCTACCAATACACTTTTTGTTGCGTCATTCCTGTGGGCTGCAGAGGACCTGGATAGAGATCAAACATCCCCAGAGTGGACACGGCAGAATTTTTTAGATTCTATTCCCAAGGAGAATGTGGGGGGAACATTGTAAGGGGTAGGTTTTATACCATAAGTGCTGTGTCTTAAATTCCCTTGGGTGAGAAAAAACTATTCACCTATGGGTCAGGTTGTTTGTGCCTGATATGACAAGAGCGTAAGTTACCTTAGCGAGATCATCCCATTCCAGTTCAGCTCTAAGATACAAACTCTCCACTTCTACTTTTAATACTCTCTTTACTTCATTTTCCTATTATAATCCCCCCATCCAAAAAACACTACAAAATTGCACTATGAATTATTATAACAAATAAATAAATTAACAATACAAAAAATCTGTTATCATTCTTCCCTCATTCAATATAGATCAAAACGGGCAGGATGGAAGACAGGGAATGCTGTATATAAGCAGCTAAAATTGCGATGGACCTTATGGATCAATTCAAGCATGCTGTTCCCACCAGTGGCCAAATATTTTTGAGAACTTATGCGATCAAGTCAGCAGCATTCCTCTATCATTTGTCCTTAGGTTCTACAGCACCAGTTCTATTATATTGCAAATACTGTCCCATGGATGCCCCAAAACACAATTCCTATCCCATGTTCATATCCTGTAATGGGACCTGGACAGGGGTCTCACAGGAGAAAACAAGGTCAGAAGGGGACCCAAGCGAAAAAAGGTTGAGAAACAGTAGAGAATCTTGCCTTTAAACAAGCGTAAATACCCTCCGATTATTTTGTTAGAATATTCATGACTGGGAGAGCCATGTTAACAAGGTTAGTCAATGAATAGGCATAGCAACTGAATCAGCCAATGGGAGCTAACCACATCTGAGTCTGTGCAGAGAATTGAAACTGAAAACTTAGCTTAAGGCTGGGTGTGGCTCAACTCCACTCTGCTCTCTGCTCTCTCTACTGCTTGTCTGCTCTACTGAAATGAAACTAACTCCTGCTTGTGTTTACTTGAAGAAATAATCTACCTGTGGTATTGTATGTATATATTACTATGTTTATAAAGAAGTTATTGAATCCAGCTGAATCAGTCATCTGTGTGTGCTTCTGGTTTTGATTTTTATGCAACAAACTCTGATATGTTTGTTGTTTGTTATAGGCAACTAATTAAATGTTAGAGGCCAATGGTAGGTATACCTGGGAAAAAAGTTTGGGAAAACATTTTCCTAAAGTTTTCATGAGTTTACAGCTAACTGTTCTGTGAGAAAAAAATTGGCATGAATTAAATATCTCTTGATATTTATAAAAGCATCTCTTAATGTGACTCTTTCGTCCTTATAACTGCTAGCGTAATATTTCCATTGCCTGAATAGTAGTTCATAGGTGCACGTAGTTTAAGGTTTCTGGGCTGACACAATAATATGCCTTCTTAAAGTTCATCAAAGCGGTTGCTTTGATCAGTAAACGATGCAACTATTTGTGATTTCAGGCTGGAAGTGTTCTTGAGCATAGCACTGGGTTAGATTCCTACTACCTTTTTAGAATGAAAATAGAGTAGATATTTATCCTGAAATTGTAATTTATGGTTGCTTGATTTATGGCGCCAGCTGAATAATACTTTTCTCAGCCTGTGCTTTGTAAAGCACTGTAATGAAATTCAAATAGCAAATCTTTTTCTTTCTAATCCTTGCTTGATATGCAAAGCTGGCATAGTTTTGCTCCAGTGCCTGTGGCCCAAATGGGAGGTTGTACAGAAAGAATGTGAGATGTGCACTGTTTGTGACTTGTTCATAATTTTTAATGATGCCTGTTCATCAGTGGACTAGCTGCATTGTAAATGGATAAAGCAGCACTTACCAAGAAAGGGTGGAAAATTACCGTCACTCTACACTTCTGAAAGAGGCCGCCTGGTGTCTAACCATTCTGACAGCTGTATATTATATACATAGATTTCTATAGTACAGTTCAAGTAGGATCAGAGGTCTCATCCCAGATATTGCCATGCAACATATAAAATCTCAAAAAACATCCCACTTCTAGTTTTTGAATATTGTGAGTCATTTAAATTGCTGTTCTCCGATTAAGGGGTAGTTTTTAAGTTTTCTTCTTAAAAATACATATACATACATTTCAAACTGTTGAGATATTTAAGACATTTCCTGATGATCTTAGAAAATCACCACCAGTCAGGATAAAAAAACATATTGTTGGGTCACCGTGTTCCATTCAGAGGATTATTAATTATCTTTGGCAACTAGGTTGGTGTTTGAAGAGAAGCCAAGATTAGAAAACTCGTGGTGTCAACTCTTGTATAGGCCAGTATTGGCCTGTAACAAATCTGTTAACTTTCAGGTTATAACATTTTCTTGTAACATATGGCTTCACTGCAAGATTCTATAGCAATGTACTTAATGAGTAAATTTGTACTTGGGACACATATGGACATAGATTGCAACTGTTAATAAATATCTCCATTCCCCTTGTGTAACAATCATATAATGTGGGCTGCAGCAGAGTTTTATTTTCCATCCTCTCCCACCCACCCACCCAGCTCAGAATTCTGAAATGAAATTCCAATTGTGCTGTTTAAATGAGCTGGGTTAAGGTAAAGATGTAGGTAAGGAAAGGAAATTGATGATAATATGATGAAGATGATGAGGATAATGGTGATGATGATTTAAAGTTTTACCAGCATCTGAGATTAAGTCATTAAGATTTACTAGAGTCTATTTCTTGCATTTAATGAAGGCGACTCTAATCCAATAAGAGCTTATGCCATAAGCAATTATGGTGATCTCTAGGCAGAGTGTCAGTTTGAAGCTGATGAGATTTAGGGCAGTTAATTATTTTATGAGGGTTGCGCATGAAAAGGGGGAAAAAAATAGTGAATCTGAGATCTGCTTTTAAGTGATGATTGATGTTGGATGGATTTGGCCAAGTCTATTTTTCTTGCAGCGATTCTGTCTTTAAATTCTTCACTGAATCTTCAATGCAGAAAATCTACCATTACACTATTCCTGATTAGTGGCATCCATTAAAACATCGATACAGGAGAGTATGAAACCACTGATTTAAAGGGTGGGGGGAACATACTGATGAAAAACAGCACAGAGAGTAAGAATATCAGTGTAAGCTGGCAACAGAGAAACATTTGGATGTAAAAATAGCCGTTTATTTTGATTTATTCATTTATTTAAAAGATTTATATTGCCGCCCATTTTAGACTCTTCATGACTCTGGGTGGCAGTTTCACACATGTCCATCATATCATTGATGCTTAAGTGATGGATAGGTAGGAAGTTAATTATCACAGGAGGAATGTTCACATAAATTGAGGGAATAACGGAGTATATGCATTTAGCCGAAGAAAAATAGATGACCCATGTTTGGGTCTTTAAATTGTAAAAATATAAATCTCAATTTCTGTCTTGCTTTCTCTTATCATGGTAGGGAAGATACAGCAGAGAAGAAAGTCTAGTTGCTCTTAGGATTTTCCAGAACATTTAAAATTGCTATTTAAGAACTTAGTAGGTTTGGGTTTTTTTGTTTTGTTTTGGAGTTACTAATATTTCTTGCCAAGATTTTGGGAGCAGTCAATTGTGCATATTATGTTGTTCTTTCATTCAAGATTGATGTCTCCAACTCAAGTCTTTGATGCATCCTTGTTGCATGCAAAGTCCCCATTTTGCTCAAAGGCCAGTGAATAGGGGGAATTAGTCTACCACATTCTCCTTTTATTTTAAGTTCTTTTGACCCCTCTTGAGGCATTTGAAGGAATCTACTGCGATTTTTGATTGACATATAAGGCCATACTCTGGTAGAAAGGGCTGTCCAGAAAAAATGGTTGAATGAGGGAAATGAAGATCTTTTGTAATCTTTCTGCTCGTTATTGGGAAGATAGTAGCACATGAATAAACCGGGCACCTCAGATGTAAAATATTTTTTACTTACCGTATTTTTCAGAGTATAAGACGCTCTGAAGTATAAGACGCACCTAGCTTTTGGGGAGGAAAACAAGAAAAAAAAATCTGCCTCTGCCTCCCAGCAATTTGCCTCCCAGCAAACAGTACAGATGATATACACTGTTTGCGGTGTATTTCTGTGCATGTGTGCCTGACCCATAGAAATAGCAAAGAATTGGAGAAATGTACATTATAGCAGTATATTAATGCCAGAAAGTTTTCTTAAATGTAGTCACACTAACTACTCCCAATTATTTAAATAGATATACTCCAAAAATTACTAAGTCAGGAAAGTTTTCTTAAATGTAGTCACACTAACTCCTCACAATTATTTAAATAGATCTACTCCAAACATGACTAAGTCAGGGTCTAACTCAGCTGCCTTATCTTAATACTAAACAGGACACTTGTTACATTTCAGACTATACTTGTACAGATACTGTTAAAATTGATGTGGCTTTCTGGAAGTATACATTATTCTCTGCTATTTAAAAGAAGATACAATAGCACTGGGCCTCTTTAGATCAAGCATTTATTTTAAAAAGCTTCTTCATTTTGTTAAGTTGTCTCGAACAATAATAAAGCAGTCTTTAAAAAATAAGTCTAATAATTTGAACATTCTATGGACATTTATAGTTATTGACTTACCTCCTTGCATCCAGTTTCAGCAGTCTGATTAGCACAAGAAAATAAAATTCTGCCTCTGTCTCCCAGCAATTTGCCTCCTTGCTGCTTTAGTTTCACTTTCAGTTTTAGCACATGGCCTGCCTGCAGCCTCAATCAGCTGAGGGTCGGGAAGCTGATAATCCTTGCTTGGCTTAACAGGCTCTGTTCTGTTTGCTGCAAGGAGGTAAATTGCTGGGAGGCAGAGGCCAAAGGGTGGGGGTAGCTGGGTGGGGCTACATTCGGTGTATAAGATGCACCCAAGTTTTTACTCTCTTTTTGGGGATAAAAAGGTGCGTCCTATACTCTGAAAAATACGGTATAGATTTGCATCCCGAATGGCTTCAATCAGTTACTTGTAGTTAAAGATACTTGGGTGATGATGTTACCCTATTTCACATACTGGGGCTTTATCTCTGAAGAATTTATTTATTTATTTAGCGTATGGCAAATACATGGACTTATAGTGGTTCAAATGTTAATGTCCAGTCCACCCAGCCATTCAAGGACAGGGTGGTCTATGTTGAAAAAAATCAGACATTGGGCCAGTGTAAGCTCTTGATGGACATTCAGACACAATGTGATGGATATTTTGTCGAGGAGCACCACAGTCACACTGAGGGGTAGAAACAAGACCCCACTTAAACAATGAGTCCCGGCAGACACCATGTTGGGTACGGATCCTGTTCAGAGTTGACCAATGCTGGCGAGGAAGGTCAAAACCTGACACCTTTTGTGTAGGGCCATCTATGTAACTGCCTGTATCTGGGCGTTCAGCAGCCCATTTGGCTTTCCACTGTGTGTTGATGTCAAAGTTGCTAGACAGCTGTTGAGCAAGTGCCAGAGAAGGTTTCCTGGATTTAAGCCTGCCAATTGATAGATGAGGAAGATCAGCGTGCACAGGAAGAAGTGGGTTTCTCATAATGTTGTTGTACTCCTTCACTAAGGCTTCCTGCCTTTGTAGAGCTGGCGGTGCAATGTGGCTCAAGATGGGGAGCCAGCAAGTAGGAGTAGGTTTTATGCAACCGCTTATGATCCTCATTGTATCATTTAGTCTAGCCCCTCTGAAGAATGATAGAAACTCTTGGGCTGCAAAATACAGTTGTTAACAATGGCTTATTTAAATCTTGAAAGTGGTAGGATTAATTATTATTAATACTCTATGGTTTTTATGGATTATGTGATTTTTATGGATTTTAAGAACCCCAAATTGTGTGTAACGGAGAGGATTAGTTCAGACTTCTGATTATAAGCACTCATGCTCTTGATGCCTCGCAGCTGACTGAAGTATTTATTTGGAAATAAGTTCTGTGAAGTTCAGTAGAAATTGTTCCTCAGTAAATGTGCATTCAAGTGGACCATTAAATTGTGTTAAATTGTGTTGCAGTGGGAACAACAACTCTATAGCTATGATGGCAACAGTTTCATATAGGGAATGGTCTACCCATTTCTTTGCTGCGGGAGAAAACTTTGTTTCAGGGAATATTAAAGTACCTAAGAGTCTGAATCTGAGCTTTGGGACAGAAAATCCCCAGTTCAAATCCTCACCCGTTCCCCACCTAAGCGCATTCACATGTTAAACTATATAGATAATGTTTTATTTTCTGGATTGGGATTTTGAATATACATATATTAGTTTAATATATGTATGTGATAGAACATTAATTTTGTGAAGGCAGATGTTGCTGTTGCATGCTTAAGAATGATTCATATTTTACTTTTTAAACCTTTTGAATTAACAGACTTCTTTTGTTTTCTCCTACTCTTCCTGAGAGAAATTCAGCAGAGCTTTCAAATATCGATCAGCTTTCTGAAACTAATTTCATACATAATTATTTGACAGTGCTGTGCATTTTTTTGGGCCAAGTTTACAGTATAGCACAATAAGCTTTTAACTGCATTCATTTCAGATAAATATGTATGGAGTTAATCCCATTCTTTTCAGAGTGCTGGTTTAAGATACTTTCCTACTTGGGTCACTCTGTTTCATTTAAATGATTGTATAATTCTGTTTGTTGGGATGCATAATGCGATCATGATCAGTTTTACTATCTCTAATGGCACAAGCGCCACTACTTGTTTTGAGCTAATGCCTTCTCTGCGTTTTAGCAAATTATGTCCAGAAACAAATGTTTGAACTCATTAGAAGTTGATTTAACGATGTCTTTTTATTGTCTCTTTTTAGGGGCACAATCAACGCACGTTTTGTTTACATCTTTGTTCTTGGCATCATCTTCACAGGCACAAAAGATTTATTCAAATCTCTATTTTTTTCAACAAAGATCAAGTTTACAGGTTTATGGGAAATCTACAGTGGGCTGGTTCTGCTATCAGCTCTCTTGCTCAGACCTCATAACTTACCAGTTTTGGTCTTGTGCCTATTCATTCAAACCATGATGAGAAACTACATCTGGAAGCCACTGGAGTTTGATGCAGCTCAAGTTACTATCATGCATTATTGGTTTGGACAAGCATTTTTCTTTTTCCAGGTAAGCCAGGAATTGCAAGTCTTTAGAAAGAACACACAGTCACGCATAAGCGAATTAAGGAGCTAGTTTCTAATATCAGTTCAGATAATGATGGTAAGACTTTAGATCTTTGTCAACAGCTAATATCACCAAAACACTTATTTTGGAGAAAAGAGTTGAACAGAAGGTAGTAGATCCAACTGATACAATAGTCATTCTCTTCACATTTCAATACCTTTGGCAAGATGGTTTATTACCTCTAATAGTTGTAGTTTATTTCAATCATTTTTATATCCTGTCTATTCTCTCAGACAAAAGCATATAAACCATGAGGCTTCAGATACTGTTTTCTTTCTTTAACTAATTTGTAATCGAGTTTCACAATTGTCTTGTACTCCAAACAGTCTAAATAAAATAACAAAGCCTTTGATGAAGATAAAACGTTTTAGATAACTTTTTATTGGGGAAGGCCATGCTTAAAATATGTAGCACTTTAAATTGTGCCCAGGAACCAATTAGATCCAGAGTAGTTGGTCTGATTTAGTGGTCTATAAGGTATGGAAGAAATTATAAATAAAAGCTGAACATAAACAGGGCAAAAATATTCATTTCTGTATTCTGTAGTCTGTATTTACTCTTTTACGATTTCAATCCATTTTTATATTTATAATTGTTTTAATATCTTTATTTTTTTACTATATTGTAAGCCAACCAGAGTCACCTCAGACAGTGAGACGGGCAGCTTATAAATTTAATAAATAAATTAATTTGAGGGTCACCATTCAGAGAAATAACAGATTTCCCTATTTGGGATGAGATCATAGTCCTTCTGAAGGGGTGTAGAATATGAAATGTAGGCCTCTCTTTTGTTTCCTAAAATAAGGGAACAGACAGAGCAGTTTTTTAAATCAGGTTCACTTGAGAAACCAACAGTTCTTGAAAGAAAATGATTTTAGAACTGCAGCAGCTACATGGATAATCTCCGAGCTAATGACTGAAATGTGTTTCGGAGGGCTGTTTTTGTATCCAGAAATGTCAATTATACAGAACTTTGCAGCCAGGCCAGTTTCGTGGGGGGGGGGGGGGGAGAAAACAAGCAAAAAAGGCATTTTACCCTGGTGCCAGTTTCTTTCATCTGAGATACAGAGTATTGTTAATTGCCTTTAAAGCCGTAGGTGCCTCGGAGTTTGAGAATGGTCTCTGATTCTTCCTATCCCTCACTGGTAAGAAAGTTCACCTGTTATTGCCACAGACATGACTCATGACAACTTAGAACAGTTTTTACATTAGCTGCTCCAACATTTTCGAGTGCATCCCTTGCTGAATTGAGAGGCATAATTGTTCTCTTTGCTTAAAAAAAAAAAAGTCTTGAAAATGCATCTTTTTAGAGAGTCCTTTAATAGTTGATCCCTTTAATTCATTGTTAATATTCTGGCTTTTAACTTGAATTTATAATTTTAAGGCTGTCTTCTTTCTATTGTAAACCACCAAAGACTTGGTGGTGGTGTATAAAGATTGGTTATTTATTGTTTTACATCAGTAAAACCATTTTGAGTGCTATATTTTGCTTTAGGGTGTAACGTCTTTCAAGGCTAATATCACATAGATTATGTTGTAGTAATCTGAGAAATAATTAGGGCATGGAAAAATCTGGTCTTTAAAGAAAGTACTGCTCTAACTAAAAGAGGCTGGAAAGACAATCCATTAGCTACTGCTTTTATGCTATTTAAAAAAGCTTTTGTCTTTAACTTGAAATTATTATTTCTCATAGCACCTTTCCACATAATCTGTGTTTATATATGTAATTTCCCCAATTGTCTAAATTTATATCTTGAAGAGTAAAGACAGGCTGTAGATATAAATTATTGGATGATCAGAGCAGTACTATATCAGCCCTGGGATTTTAGGCAAGAACTGTTTTTATTGAAGCTTTAAAAAAAGACTTGCCTCTTAGATTGACTAAATTTTACCAGTTTTTTCCCATCTATAAGAATTTAAGAAATGTTTGCATTAGGAAATCCTAAAATGAAGAAAATCCTTTTCTGCAGTAGAAAATGTCGAAATGTGATGATATCTTTGGAATATATAACTAAATTGTTTCTAGATAACAATTTGCTCGTTTCACTAGTTAAAATTTTAAAACTAAAACACAATTTTATACTGCCTACCTCCTCATCAAATGAAGGAATGTCTTTATATTTTAGATTAGCTGTATGTATTTAAAGCATAGTTCTCTTCATTTATGATTGGATTACAATGATATTTCAGGATAATCTGACAGTTTTAGGAAAATTTTCATGCTGTCACTCTTGTAGTACAGTTTTAAATTGAGGGGTCATGTTTTCAGAATATTGTCAGACTCAGTTACCCTTAGCAGCTTTTGTCTAGAAATAAAAGGATCCAAACAATTTCAAACCACTTATATTTTGTGTCTCTGCCTGCAGTTATCAACACCTTTTATTTGATACATTAATCTATACGGATTTATATTATCATATGGTATTTAATAACCTAATCTATTACTGACTTCTCCACATCTTTCCTTGGGGGACCTAGTTAATGAACCAGACGTGTTTTGGTGGCAAATAAGAATCTCTTTAGAGGTGAAGATGAACACATCTAGCTAATTAAAAAGCATTGTTTATATCCTTTCCTTTCTACTTTCTCCACTTCAGGGATAAAAATCTAGAGTGTTAAAGTTGTATGACACATACCAACCTAATGTAGGTTAAAGGAAAGAAACATGGATGGCAAAGAGGAGGAGAAAAATGGTGGGGAGTAGTCCAGTTAGTGTGTAGCTAGTCTCTTCTGAGCTTTTAGTTCTGTCTAATACTTCCCTTATTTTACTACCATTAACATGCTGCAACCTGTAATTCTTTGATATCAAGTTCTAGCCTCATAAAATTTCACTGCTTAGCATGAAGCTTTCCATCAGGCTTATTGCCTCTACGTGCAGGGGAATTTTGGCAAAACGTATTCTTGTTTATGATCAGAATATTGATGTGAAGGGTTCCACTTTGTGATAATCTAGCAGTGACTTTCCTGCTATGACAAAGGTTCTCTGGCAAGGCATCCAGAATGTGTCATCTTAACATAAAAGAACTTGGGTGCATACAAACCCACTGAGGTTGGTTACAGATGTTCTGCAACCTAATCTTGCACAATTGTGTTTGAAATGTTTATGTAGCATTTTCTACGCAAGATTTTTTTAAAATCTTGAAGTTGTAACAATACGAAGAACTAATACAAACTAAAATAGAGCAAGAAAGAAGGAAAAAAAGGAGAAATAAAAGAAAGCTAAAAGTGCAAGAGAAAGCTAAGAGGTAGGTAAAGAAAGAAGAAACATATAAAAAGGAATATATAAAGAAGTGGTTTCCCATCTTCTTTACGGCAGATATAAGTACAATATTATTTTTTAACTCCTGTCTCTAGGATTACATCACAACTCTCTATAGTCTATCCTATTTAATCATCAGGTGCATAAATCACAAGTTCATTTTCTTCTTTTTTACGCAAAAAGTCCATAAGGGATTTCCAGGCATCAATAAATGTAGACAATGTCTTTTCTGTAATCAAACAAGACAGTTTAGCCATTCAGCAAGTTTTGTCATCTTCGCCAATCATTCCTTTATTGCCAAATCTTTCCATTGTATTGGCATACAATAATCTTGTTGCAGTTGTCATATATAAAAACAGTGTTCCATGGCTACTTTCTAACTGTTTATCCCAGGAGGACAAGTTCTGCTTTCAATTGAATATTGATTGATGCTTAAAAACCTCTAAATCACTGTATATATTTGTGCCCAAAATTTTATAGCTTTTTTCCACATCCACCAAGCATGATAAAATGACCATTCTTGTTCACATTTCCAACATCAATTTGATGTGCTTTCACACATTCTAGATAATTTTTCTGGTGTCATATATCAACGGTATAAAATTCTCTTTAAGATTGTAACATAATGTACATTTCAATCCTTTCAACCACATATAGTGTTTCCGTTTTGTTCTATCGGTGAATCTTTGTTATTTCTTGTGTATAAAATGCTTCTTGGTCTGAGAGCCAAAAAGATGTTTTCGGGCACTGCCTGGATTGTATCTTTCCATATACTCGATGTGTAATACAATGATTTTTGAAATCTACATTAACCTTGACTTTATTGTACCACAAGTATTCATGCCATCCAAATCTCAGGTCATGTTTTTCTAACTCTAAAAGTCTTTTATTTCTCAGCAACTCCCATTCTTTCATCCAAACAAAACAACGAGCTGCAAAATACAATTTTGGATCAGGTAGACCCAGTTCTCTTCTTTCCTTTGCACCTTATAACATATTTGACTCATGCCTTTTTCTCTTGCCATACAAATTTAGATAGATCTTTTTTACCATTGTTTAAATGGTATCATCTTTTAATGACCCCATAATCCCTTGTGGGATGGAGTCTGGGCAACTGAATGGAGCTGAGTGTTTACTAGCCGGATGCCCTTCCTGTCGCCAATGCAGAGTTATGTTCAGCAGATATAGTCTCATCATGCCCAGAGAGAGAAATATCTGCCTCTACCTAGGATCGAACTCACAGCCTCCTGATTGTGAGGCGAGAGCTCCACCTCTAGGCCACCACACTACTCCATTGTTTAAATGGTATACCAATTGTCAAAACAGGTATTGTATGAAACAAAAACATGATTCTAGGCAAAACATTCATTTTTATCACAGAGATCCTCCCCAACAGGGACAATTGTAGTTTCTCCCATCATAGCATGTCCTTTTAATTTTCATTCCACGTCTTAGCATAATTGTTTTGAAATAACATACACTTCATGTTTGTCATAGTGATAAGCAAATATTTTAATTTTTCCCCTCAATCTTAAAACCAGTTTTCTTCATCAGTTCTATCTGACCCTGTTCTGTCCCAGCACGGCAAACCCCCAGAAAGCGACACACACACACTGTTCTTTAAACAAAAAGGCTTTAATACTAATAATTGCTTAGTATTAAAGTGAATACTAATTCTTTGCCAAAGTGTTTGTTTTCAAGCACAGAACACTTTGGCCGGGATTCCAAATGTGAAAGAGACAAGCAGGTCAATTAGTCCGTCAAATAATAATTACTTGCTGAAGTTGGCCAAGAGCCCGGACTGGAGTCAATCCAACTGATAGGGACGAAGGTCAGAAGGTTCTACACAGCCACTCTTGCCGGCTAGCTGCCCTGCGTGCTCTGGCATCAATCAGAGGCCCCTCCTCTTCACTGGAGTCACTGAACTCCTGCTGAGGAGGTGCAGAAGGCCCTGATTGCGCATCGTCCTCTGGCCCTGCTTCCTCTTCGGTCTCGGACTCCGGTGCCGGCGCTACAGACCGCTCTTGCCACCCTATGGACTGTTCCTGGTCGTCCGGATCCATGAGCAGCTGCACGGGACGGGGGCAAGCCACAACAGACCCTTTGATTTCATTGCTTTTGTTAACATCTTTTTCTTCTCATTATTAATTTTAAAATCTTCTAGCATACAACATAATTTTAATTTTCCATTAGTATCTTTTCAAAATCACCTGCAGCAGATGCTCTTACCTTATAAATTTCACTTGTAATCTTTACTCCGTCTTGCAATTCTCTCACTTTGTCTTGTATTAATTCCAACAGGAGCAGAGACAAAAGGTATCCTTGTCTTGTCCCTTTTTGTATCAGACAGGGTTTTATTAATTCTCCATTAACAATTTGTGCTTTCTGTGAGTTATAAAATGATCATAGAATCTTAGAGCTAGAAGGGACCTTGGAGGTCTTCTAGTCCATCCCCCTGACCAACACAGGAGTTCTCATACCACCTCAAACAAATGGTTGTCTGTCTATTCTTGAAATCCTCCAGCCGTGGAGCACCTACAACTCTGGGAGGCAAGCTGTTCATTGCTTAATAGTTCTTACTGCAAGAAAATTCCTCCTGATTTCCAGGTTGGATTTCCCTTTGAAGACCTCCTTGTCCTACCCTCAGATGCTGCAAATCAACTCCTCTTCCCTCTGGCAGCCGCCCTTCAAGTATTGGAAGATTGTATTCTATCTCCCCTCAATCTTCTCTGTCTGTTGAGTTAAATATATCTAGCTCATTTAGCTGTTCTTCATGGGATTTAGCCTCCAGACCCCTTAACATCTTTGTTGCTCTTCTTTTTTTTTAAGACAAAACTTTTTTTATATATATATAGTTTGTTTATACATTTTCAATTAACATACATAAGTGCTTTGTGAAGAGTGTACTGTCCGGGTCAATTGCTTACATAATAACATTTTCCCAGCTCCTAATTTCTACTTCTATTATCCAACCATTTATAAAACAAATCCCATATTTGAAAATATTCTGTATCTTCCTTCTCTTTTATCTTGAATGTCAATCTATCAATTTCTGCACAATCTAATATTTTTTTTAATTACATCTTCTTCTCAGGGTTTCCTCATTTTTCCAATACTGTGGAAATACAATTCTTGCTGCCATCAAAACATGCAATATTAAATACAGATTTCCTTTATTATATTTTTCTGGTACTGTACTTAACAAAAACATTTCTGGCTTATAATGTATATGTAGTTTTAACATTTTTTGTAGCCATGTATGTATTTTTATCTTTGTTGCTCTTCTATGCACTCTTTCTAGGGCTTCAGCATCTTTTTTTGTTTTGTGGTGACCAGAACTGAATATAGTATTCCAAATATGGCCTCTCTAGTGCATGTCAGAGCAATACTATCACTTCCCATGATTTTGATGCTATTCCTCTCTTAATGCAGTCTAGGACAGTGTTGGCTTTTTTTGGCACCTGCGGCACACTGCTGACTCAAACTTAAGTGGTGGTGCACCAGGACATCTAGATTGCTCTCTTGGGAACTACTGTTGAGCCAGCTACTGCCTATCCTGTACCGATGTATCTAGTTTTACCTATCTAGATGGAGGATTTTAGTTTTGTTAGCACTGAACTGCCTCTTGTTGTTAGCACTGAACTGCCTCTTGGCCTGATGCTCGAGTCTGTCAGCTCCTTTTGATCTTACCCATTTAATAATATACTCTGCAAAAATATTCTCTTTAAAACAGTTCAAATTGTCAAAGGCCTTCTCTTGCATCTAAGGAAATCGATGTAGCTTGTTTTTCATTGTGTTGCTACAAATATTCCAAAATGTCTGACACATTTCTAGTATTAACCCTCAACTATCTTTTAGGTAAAACACCCCATTGATGTTCATTGTGAATAAATTCTTCAAAAGGATTCTCAACCTATTAGACAAAATCATTGTAAACAACTTGTAATCATTATTCAACAATGATATAAGCGAATAGTTTGTTGAAATCAGATCTTGGCCCTCTTTAAGTATTAATGCTACATTAGCTTCTTTCCAGCTGTCCAGCATCTTTCTCCTGGGTGAAATAGAATTCATCATATTTTGTAAAGGTTGTAAGAGTTCATCCTCAAAACATTTGTAATAAGAAGCTGTAAACCTTCTGGTCCAGGCATCTTTTGTGTTTTAGTCCCCCCCCCCCCAACTTCATAGACTTCATGGTCTGATTTTATGTCTCTGTAGCCTTTAGTAAATTTTGTTTGTTTAAATATTCATCCCTATTCTCCAGGGAAATTTCTTGTCCTTTGTATAAATTAGAGGAATATTGATAAAACATTTTTTGCATGTTCACATTATGTGTTACTACATTATTTTCTTATTGTAATTTTAATATTTCCTTTTTCTTTTTGTAATTTATATGCCAGCCATTTCCCTGGTTTGTTTGCAGACTCTTTTTTTTTTGCCTAATTCATTTTTATTTCCATTTTGCTTACTGTTATCATAGAGAATTGTCACTGTAGAAGCTTACTTCGTTGGGTAATACTTACGTTCTCTGGAAGCTTCTTTAATTTTTCTTTTTATCTCATCCAAAATAGCTTGTATTTTCTCTTGCCTCTTCTTTTTAAGTTCGCTAGTTTACTATTATTATTATTATTATTATTTATTAAATTTGTATGCCGCCCAACTCCCAAGGGACTCTGGGCGGCTATTATGTTGTATAAAATATCATGAAAGCTTTACTTGCATCCTAAATCATCTTTATGGCTGTGTCTTTGTTAAGATGACACAACCAGCATGTCACCCAATTCCTTCAACAAATATGCACATTAATCTACACAAGCAAATATTTACAAATATTTGAAATCCTTCCCTGACCTGTCTGATATTCACCCTGCTTCAGAATCAGGTAACAGGATTAGACCCTGAACTGCAAGTCACTCACCCTTCTGCATAATCACCTGTCCAATTCAACCCATATTTCTCAACCTCATCTCCCGCAGAGATTGTCTGGGATCCATTCCCACCTTCAGTGGGCTCTCAGCAGTGCATCTCACACCCTCAGAGCTTCGTGAGATGCCTTTAATCACTGGACACCTTACTTTGCAGGGTTCTCCCAATATAAAAACTTTCCTGACCAAATAGCATACCTTCAAATGGGTTCGGAATCGGAGAAGCAAAAGGGAGGTGAAACTACAATCCTGCAAAGTGGGAGGTGGAGATTATGAGTGATTGGACCATCTCTCATCTCAGGCCTCTGATCCGAGTCACGGCACCCAACTACTGTAGCCAAAACCTGGGTCACCCAAAGCAACGAAATCATTTTGAAGATACAACCTAATTTTATCTCCATGCCATCAATAATACAGGGCACACTGGACTCCCAACAAAGCTTTGACACTTTGCTGAGCAGCCATGAGCAACAGCTGAACCTGGGCTTGTATATGTTTGGCATCTTAGATTGCAAAGGCAAGACAAAAAAAAGAGGCAGACATAGTGGAAATTACAGCATGATATAAGAATATTTAGATAAACCTATACATGTGACCTTATAATATATTTATCCCTTCCTACTAGATCAGCATGCTTGCCACACTATCTTTGAGACATGGTCAGTGAATTTGGTTTACTGGACCTTAGATTCATGAGTAAGCCGGTTTCACTCAGGATCAGTTCAGCTTGTTGTGAAAGTTTTCTTACAAAGGTATTTTAAGCAGTCCATAATCTTTTGAGGGGAGAGCACATCTTGGAGGTTTGGTACATGTGTATGGGGGGGATACCATTTATCACCACAGTATAATGCAATGAGGAGGATCTGAAATTTAATGTTTCAACCATGAACATAGTTATGCTTTACACGGAAGTAGAGTGAAGGATTTTAAATTATATACAAAAATAGCAAAAAACCTAGGATAGATAGTCACATTTGTGTTTATTAGCAGAATGCTTACTCCAAATAGAAAAAAATGGATGAATAGGATTAAGGATGAATGAATGCTGAAAGAATGTGAGCTGAATAAAAAGGTAAGCAACCAGCATGAAATAAATTCATGTGGGTTGGTCATATGAGAGTTGAATTTCAAAATAAATATGTAAAAGAAACACGGGAGTCAAAAATAAGAAAGGCTGGAAAGTTCTGATAGTATCGAGGTGATAATTTCCTGAGAAAGAGAGATGTGAAAGAAGGTGATGCGAAAATGGTGTTTGAGTATGGTGGAAGAAGAAAAAGCTGTGGAACAATATGCAAATGAGTCGCCATGTGCGAATAGGCAGTAATATAAATTTTCTAAATAAATAAATAAAAATAAATGGTCTTAGTGTGAAGTAGCTGTAGATATGCCTGTGGAGATTCTCAATCATCCAGGTCACGTTGGTCCCAAAGGTGTTTTCCAAAAGGCAATTGGAGGTGCTTGTTTTTCTTTTTCCTTTTCTTTGAAAACATTTCTCTTTTCATCCAAGAAGCTTCTTCAGTGACTGAAGAAGTTTTTTGGATGAGAAGCAAAACATTTTCAAAGAAAAAAAAAAAAAGTCCAGTTGCCTTTTGGAAAAGCACCTTTGGGCTAGCTATTTTTTCTCATCTTGTGTCTTTAATTTCTTTGCCTTGCTATTTCTTAGTTTCTTTTTATGCTTTGCATAACATTTTCACCCTGAAGGAGAATATGTGTACGGATATGTACTGTATGTATATTATCCTTTCTAAATTGTAGCTAGAAACTGATGTGTGAAAAGCATATGCTCTCAGGGCTTTTCGAAAACACACACAGTTGCCCTGTTTATGCTGTAGGTGTTGTGGCTTGTACTTTATTTCTCCATGAAGACAAAAATGTGACACAGACTGTTATCTTAAGCTGGTATCTTGCAAAGAAAGGGGTGCATGATTCTTAAAGCCTCAGGGAGGTTTTGTACTATCTTACTGTCAAGCTGTGAGTCTCTCTATGTGTGTTTCTCTACGTGTGTATACAACTCAGGTAGCATAGAGGCCGGACCCCTTGGGGGTGATTTGTGAATATAGTTCTCAAAGTAACAGGAAGAAAAATAGAATGCTGTTTTACCAAAATGTCATGTACTGTATTTTTCTATTTCTACTGATACGGAACTGTTTCTTCATTAAAAATTAATGTTCTGCCTTTTTTTCTAATGCATGTTCAAAAATATATAATGCATTAAAGAAAGCATCCATCCACTTAGGCCCACTCTGATAGAAGATACAAGT
Source organism: Thermophis baileyi (assembly GCA_003457575.1). Taxonomy (NCBI): domain Eukaryota; kingdom Metazoa; phylum Chordata; class Lepidosauria; order Squamata; family Dipsadidae; genus Thermophis; species Thermophis baileyi. Next base: position 2,071,955 of record QLTV01004245.1, on the reverse strand, counting down.
GGTGGCGTAGGAGATCGATTTTCTGTGACAGCTGGTTCTGTGCAGTTACTCCTGTCCTCCTGATAGTTTATCTTTTCTGAAGACAAGATTTGTGTGTGTTCCTCAGTTTATAGGGTTGAAGGCTGATATGTTCCTGGAAATGGAATTGGCATGGTGTAGCTTTAATATTTAAAATGTAATATCTGAACAATATATAATTTACCCTCAAGCCTTTCTGTGAAATGAAATGGAGAACTAAAACTTCCTTCTTCCAATTTAAACATTTTCAGTCTTTAAATAAAATGAAATGCATAAAATATATATTGGCTTTTATTTAATACTAAACAGAATTGCTTCCCTTAAAATAATTTTAAAAAAACCCATTGATATCTAATATTGTTCTCTGTCTTTGTTGATGGTTTTTCACAGAGAGTGAGCTAACGATTGAAGAGTTATTTTCATAGTGTCCTTTGCCATCCTGTAGTACTAAGCATGAACAGCTCCACAATCATCCTTAAGATTCTCCTTTGTGTCTTTATCTATAACAGCTGTTCTCAACCTGTGGGTCGCAACCCCTTTGGGGGTCGAACGACCCTTTCACAGGGGTCGCCTAAGACCATTGGAAAACACATATTTCCGATGGTCTTAGGAACCGAGACACTATCCATCCACATACGAGTACCCGGGGATGGTGCGACACACGGGCGGCCCACGAATGTGCAGGCACCGACGGAAGGGCCGCACGTGCTAGCCTGCCATCTTGGTGCCACGCCCCCTTTGTCACCATCGCTTCTCGCCTGGCAACGCGCATGCGTGGGGAGGGGGTGGGGAGAGGGGCGTGGTGGCGGGGCAGGGGTCGCGGCATTAGGAAGGTTGAGAACCACTGATCTATAATCTTCCGTGTGTGAGCCAGTTGCAAGGCAAATAGAAATGAAGAGAATAATTGTGGAAGGTTGAGATAGACATGACATCAAGATAGTTTGGAACCAAATTCTCTTAATACCTCTGAACTGTTGTTTATTGAACCCATAACTCTGGGCTGGGCAACTTTTTCGACACTAGGGGCAACACTTTGAAGGAAGGGTCCTGGCAGCATTTTGCAGCAAAAGAAAAAAAAAAAGGTCAACTATCGGAATAACAAAGGCTCTAATAAAAGGTATGCTACCTGCTCTCACAATTGGCATATAAATGGCATCCATACTAATGATATTGTTAAGGACTTTAGGTTTTTTTTCCCTAATCATTTTATAGCTAGGAAGAAACAAAAGAAAATATATAATTGTTGAGCTCAAAATTTGAGGGCCGCATCAGGTTTGTGTTTGCGTTCGGGGGGGGGGGGCATGGCCAGCTTGATGTCACTCATGTCAGGGGCGCCTGTGGTGACCCAAGTGCTCTGCCAGCAAAAACGGGCTCCCAATCTCTGTTTTTGGCTGGGACAGCCTCCTGCAACCCTCTGCCAGCGAACACTGAGCTTGAGCTCCGTTTTCACTGGCAGAGGGTTGCATGAGGCCGTCCCAGCCGAAAACAGAGATTGGGAGCCTGTTTTCTCTGGCAGAGACACCTTGGGCCGGTCCTTCGCTGTTTCCAGGGCAGCCCTGCATGCCAGATCTAAGCACCCCACAGGCTGAATCTGGCCTGCGGGCCTTGAGTTTTGACACCCCTGCTCTAATGCATATCTTGGTGGCAATAATTTTGTTCTGGCTGCAGTAAAATTATGCGGGATTATGAGGCGAGTCTTTTTCCCTGTGGATTACAGTCCAGTGCTTACATCAACAGTAATACAAAGACTCTTTAGCTAATTGAATCTAAATCTTAACAATTATGCTTTGCATTCCCCAGAATGCAACAAATTCACTTCCACTTTTGGAACCTACCTCCCCCCCCCCCTTTAGGGGATCATATGAGGTCTTGCAAATTAAAGTACTGACTGAAATTAATCTTTTGAGGAAGGAACATTGGCCCACCTAATCCTAGATGATAAAATTGTTTCATCTCAAAAGAAAGGCATTAATCGTGGCCTTATATTGTTGTGGTGTCTAATCCCAGTTCTTGGTGATCCTGGGATTTGAGAGAGCCACCTTAGAGATAAAGGGTTGAATCTTTGACCAGAGGAATAAAAGTAAGCTTCTTATTATTATAATGGTGGCTTCTGTGGTTCAGTTTTAACATCTAGCTACTTTAATGACTTCCTCTTTGTCTCGTATAAAAGAACTTTCTCACTGGCTAGACTTAGTTGTCTGCCATCCGTTGTTCTAGAGAGAATATTTAATAATATTCGGTCTGAAGGTTCCCAGCACCCCCCAATGAAGCAGTTAAGACAAGTGCTGCATACTGTATATGTTGCTGTGCCACCCTCTGCATTGAGTCTGAATTAATAAGTCTCTTGCTGGCTCACTTTTTAGCTCATCCAGAAGAGTTGAATGCTTTCTTTTTGCTATGGATTGATCTCCAGACATATATATATATCAAAAGTTGGTCCGTTTTGTGCCCTTGTGAATGCTGTAAGAGGGCTCTGTTGGAACACTGGAAATGTTTATTTGTTCACTTTTTCCTGTTTAGTCCTACTTTATTATTCATTGTATTAATTGTCTGATTCGTGTACTCTTCATTTGCTTATTTAACAGTTCTATTGGATTTTGCCTTTCATTGTATATCAACTAATAGGAATAAGTTTTGCCTATTGTAATTCCTACAACCCCCCCCCCCCTCCCCAAGCAATCTTTGTTACAGATGTCTCTGGAGGTCAGAGGGTTAAAGAAAGTAACTATATAAATTAAAAAAAAAAAATAGAGTCCCAATCGTTGAAGGTTTTATCGGAATTAAGGCCTGATTGAGTTCCCACACTTCGGTTTTCCTGTCCTTTTCCCTTCTCATAAACGACTGTAGATGCTTTTACCTTACTGGGCTGTTGAACTCTACAGTATATTGATTGATTTCTCTTTTGTTCACTGTCCCCCTTTCCCCCCCCCCCCAGGGTAATTCAAATGGCATTGCTTCTGTGGATGTTTCAGCTGGCTTTGTTGGACTAACCGACTATATAGAAATTCCTGCCATTTTCCTTACTGCGCTTGCAACATACTCGGGGCCTCTGCTATGGGCCATTCATTTGCTGTGTTATTTGAGTTCTGAAGTGGACAGGTAAACTTTTTATGCCATCATTTTGTTTATGTATTTATTTTTATTCATAACGGCCGCCTATCTTAAGCAAGGTAATCCTCGATGGCTCTCAGTAACATTAAATAAAAGCAGAATGAATAAAACTTACCCAACCCCATGACAACATCACGTATCCCAAGTGCAGTACCGCAACATCACATAGACTCCCCACACTCTTACATTTGCTGGACTCACTTCTGCCCTCCTGCAAAACCTGTATGAAGGAGCCAGGTTTCATCACCTTCCAAAAGACTAACAGGTCAGGGGCTTATAAAGATGGCTTATACAGTACATAGACCCATATATTAAATCCTACCATTTCTGAATGCTGAGAGTTAACAGGTCCATGTTGCTGTGAGCTAGCCAGATAAGAGGTGCCTTAAAAGATAGGTTGTTACATGCCTGATCTGAACCTCGTTTTGGATGAGATAATAAGTCACAAGAGTCATAGTGTGAGTTGGGCGGCTATACAACCTTGTTTAATAAAAATAAATAAATCAGTGGCTTTGGGAGAAGAATTGGCAGTAAACAGGAAGACTCTACCCGTTGATTTCTTTTTTTAAAAAAAGAATCTGTCCAGGAAAGACTCTTCCAGACAAATGATTTGAAGAAATGGGAATTCGTGTAGAAGAAAATTGGTTGGCAGGGGAATATTCCTGCTTACTGATTCTCTTCCTTGAAATGTTCTCTCAGGCCCCTATCTTAGCATCCCAAGTAACTTGCTAATGGCAAAGGAGGAGGACTCAATAGAAGGAATCTCGGGATATTTAAACTCTATATCAATTTGTCAGAGTCTTTCAAGCAATGGGGCCCAGTTAGCTATTCTATTCCCTTGGCTGCTTTCCTCTGGAAAAGCAGTGGGGAATGGAGATACTACAATGGCATCAGCTATAATTTTTCACATTCAGTTCAGATCAGTGGTGGGTTGCTGCCAGTTCGGACCGGTTCTCCCATACAGGTGGTGGAAATTTGCACCCGTTCGCCAAACCGGCAGCGATGGCCGGCTGTCCACGCCCCCAAACTGGTTCTCCGGTCACCACGGCTGGCAAAAAAACCCTCTGTGCATACGCAGAGGCTTCTGCGCATGCACAGATGGTCATTTCCCACGTGTGTGCAAAACGCGCACTTCCGTCGTGATGCGAACCGGTAGGGAAGGTAAGTGGAACCCACCCCTGGTTCAGATAGATACAGATACGAAGGATTTACAGCTGAATCTAAGTTTGATAATATTGATTGCTGATGTCAAAGCTTTCTCATCAAAAATCTTTTGCTTTAAGTTCTTTTATTCGGGGAAGGGAAAAGGTGTGCATATAAACCAAATAAAAATATGGCTACAGTAAGAGAAAGAAAGATACTGATTTTATTTCAGCCTGAGACCAGGGATATCTTTACTATGATGAACGAAAGGCGTGTGTACATATACAATTTTTAATATTATTTTATCTTTGCTCTTGAAGTGGTACAGTACCAGCCCTATTTATTTGAAGATAATGATGTTCTTCTGCACAGCATGTGGCACAATCTTACAGCTACTTTTCTTACTGTATTCAGCAGAATGTACTGTATTTCTTGAGATTTCCATTTGAGTAGAAAGTGAAGTTATTTACATAATTTATATATGCACTTTCAGCATAAATTTAAATTTCCAGTGCAGCTATCCAACTAGTCAGAAGCAATAAAGGTTTTCAAAGAACATTTTTTAAAAAAACATCCTAATAAGTAACAAAGAAAGCAGTTCTTACTTCATTATATAATGTTTTTCAAAAACTTGCAGATCTGAAAAATCTGAGCTACTGTAGAAGTGTTATGCTTGATGCCTAAATTATGGTAATCGCACTATTGGGCAAGTCTTTCTGGGAAGACATTCTACAAAGTGTACTACTAAAGTAGTAGTACTTCGCCCAGCTTCACCTGGTGTGTCACCTGTGCTTTTTCTTGAATGAGAAGATTTTGCGATAGTAACTCATGCTTTCATTGCCATCTATCTTGATTACTGCAGTGCTCTTCAGAATGGGGCTGCCTTTAAAAGCCATCTGAGGCTTCAACTGGTACAGAATACAGCAAACCAGGTGCTCGCCAGCAGTTATCACTAGGAGCATATCATCTCTAAGGTGTAATGTAAGCTCTACATTGGTTGCCAATAGCTTTTGGATGAAGTTTAAAGTGCTGGTGTTGACCTATAAAACTCTTTATGGCATGGTGCTAGGCCAGTGATGGCTAACCTTTTCCCGGACTGAGTGCCCAAAGTGCGTACGCGCAAATGCGTGCGTGCGTGCATGCGCCCCTAAACCCCAAAATGCAATGCGTGCGTGGCCCCCCACATACGCCCCGCCTCCTGCGCATGCGCGCACGGCCCCCGCACGTGCCCCACCCCTGCGCATGCACACATGGCTCCCCCACATGCGCCCCCATGCATACAGCCCCCACATGTGCCCCCTGCGCATGCACCCCCCGCATGTGCCTTGCGCATGCGCGCGCCCCGCACGCGCCCTGCACATGCACAGCAGAGACCCGAAGACCAGCTGGCCGGCAGGAGTCATGCACGCATGCGCAGCGGAGCTGAACTAGGGCGACGGCTTGCGTGCCATCAGAGAGGGCGCTGCGTACCACCTCTGGCACGTGTGCCATAGGTTTGCCATCACGGTGCTAGGCCATCTGTAGAACCACATTTCCTGACTGAAGGAACTATTAAAATGTTAAAAATTGCACAGGGAGAAGCAGCTGATTGTTCTCTACAATTAGAGTTGTGGTGGCTCAAGGTTGACTCAGTCTTCCATCCTTCCAAAGTCGGTAAAATGAGGACCCAGATGGTTGGGGGAAATATGCTGACTCTGTAAACCACTTAGAGAAGGCTGCAAACTCTATGAAGTGGTACATACATCTTAAGCGCTATTGCTATTGCTACTTTCTGGAGGTCAAATTGAGCAATGACAGGAAATGTGGTTTCTTGGTGATAGCCCCTAGCTGTGGAAAGATAGCCCCTCCCCAGATCTATTTTACTCCCATTCAATAGATGATTTGATTTGATTTGATTTGATTAGATTAACAGATATTTGCAAATGGTTAAAGACCTGATTGTTCTCCCAGGCCTTGGGTTAGGAGGGTGATTTAGAATTTTCTTTTGGTCTTTTCATATTATGGAGTTGGTCTTCTAGAGGTTGTATTCCTTTCTTTGCTATATGCTGTTCTAAATTCTCTTTTAACTGTAAACTCTCCAAACTGGTTGCGAAGTCAGAATCCCCCTGAAACATAAATAAATAATACGTTTCCTGTACAAAAGTTGCATCATGTTGAACGCTGTTGAAAAATCCTATAGAATGTACAGGGTTGTCTTTTCCCTTTTGCTTGGAAGCGGCAAACCATGGCAACTTGGTTTGCCACTTCCAAGCAAAAGGGCAACTAAGGGCAACAAAGGGCAACTTGTTTTCAGATCCAGGCTACAATCCAGACTGAAATGTGTAGGACACTTCCATACCAACAGCATTTTAAATCTCCAGATCCTTGGAGTTGTACTCATGCCCTCACTGTTGATGTCGAGAGTTTAGTCGACATGCCCTTCCGTTCTCTCTAGCTGGCTAATGGAACCTGCAAAAATCCTCCCTCTTTTGTTGTTGTCTTACTACAAGGAAACGAAAGGGCAAAACTCCTCACATCCACCAGCAAAGAAGATAGGAGAACAGAGCCTTGCCTATAAGAATGTCAGGTAGGTGAAGCAAATCAGGGTGAATTCCATTCATGGGAAACTATCCACCGTTCCATAGCTCTGGACAAAACACTGGAATATAGTTTTAAATGGTTGCCTCTGGAGTAGTACCTGAACTGGAAGTTCACACTCAGACTTCCCCAAGACCAATGGTATCATGGGAATCCAGAATTGGTGCAATTTTTATGTGTGAAAAAGGCCTTGGATAACCTTGTAAACAACCCCTTGTGTTAGTCATATACTAGCTATATCTATAGGTTTTATTTTCTACTTTCAAAAAACAAGTGTCAGTGGTTCAAGTAATGCACCCATAGAAAGCAGAACTCCGAGGCAGGTAGATTCTTCAAAGAACAAATTTATTGGATACATCATATTGGCACAACTGGTGAAAACCGACTCTGAAAGTTCCTGCGGTTTTCACCTAATTAAAAGAGAACGTTTTTCCCCTTTCTCCAAGTCATCAGTCACATTGTCCAATAGAGGTGCTGGCCAGTTGCTTGGTTACTCTGCTCCTCCTCTCCCAGCCACCTATTGGAATGACCTTGGTTCCCACAAGAAAACCTTTTGTTTTGACTGCAAAACCTCTGTTAACTATTTCCCTCCCCCTCCCATCTAGTGGCAACCCTAAAGCCTCAAAGAGGGCCCCAGCCAGGTTCGCTTCAGGGTTGACAAGAGTGTAAGATTTCACTTGAATTACTGCAGATCAAAATGGCTCCCTTTTTTCTTATAATACCTGACACCCCCCCCCCAAAAAAACCCTAGAATTTTCACTTTATGGCTGATAGGAAATAGTTTTTATTTTAGGCTTACAGCAACTTTTTCCTGTTCATATGGTTCCCATTAAATCTCATGGCTTGTATATCTAGCGACACACGATTTGGTTTACCGAAATCCTTTGGTATTTCATCTTTGCATACGTATTGGACGCCTACTGTGCATCAGAAAGATTGCCTATGTGCCTGTAATACTGTTTTGCATTACAAAACCTGCAGCATTCTCTTCCCCCTCCTCCAGCCTTTTGTTAAATTTAATAAGCTGTTTTCGGGGCAGTGTGCAATTCCAGTTTTAGCTGCAAAGCCTGCATATGAATGTCCTGCCAGGATGCAGAAGCTGTGGTGTCACAGTCCCATAGCAGTCACCACCATGGAATCACGAAATATTTATTCATGATGGTGTCAATGCTTCTCATATAGATGAGCATGTGCAGGATCTCATTAACTCACTTAAGTTCAGCACTAGGCTAAAATTGTCAGGAGTGGAAACTTGAATACAGTATTGAAAAGGCTTCATTTCAGCTATCAAATTACAGCCTCTCTCTCTCTCTCTCCCTCCCTCCCTCCNGCCAGGATGCAGAAGCTGTGGTGTCACAGTCCCATAGCAGTCACCACCATGGAATCACGAAATATTTATTCATGATGGTGTCAATGCTTCTCATATAGATGAGCATGTGCAGGATCTCATTAACTCACTTAAGTTCAGCACTAGGCTAAAATTGTCAGGAGTGGAAACTTGAATACAGTATTGAAAAGGCTTCATTTCAGCTATCAAATTACAGCCTCTCTCTCTCTCTCT
>QLTV01004245.1:2049821-2060457 GCA_003457575.1 Thermophis baileyi | reverse complement strand
TAATTTCTCCTTTCCTTTCCTTTCCTTTCCTTCCTTTCTCTTTCCTTTCTTTTTCCTTTCCTTCCCTTCCCTTTCCTTCCCTTCCCTTCCCTTTCCTTCCCCTTCCTTTCCTTTCCTTTCCTTTCCTTTCCTTTCCTTTCCTTTCCTTTCCTTTCCTTTCCTCTTCTTCCTTTCCTTTCCTTTCCTCTTCTTCCTTTCCTTTCTTTTCCTTCTTTCCTTCCCTTTTCTTCTCTTTCCTTCCCTTTTCTTCTCTTTCCTTTCCTTCCTTCTTTCTTTCTTTCTTTCCTTCCTTCCTTCCTTCCTTCCTTCTTTCTTTCTTTCTTGTCTCTCTCTCTCCCTTCCTTTTCTTTTTTTCTTTCTTTCTCTTTCTTCCTCTCTCTTTCTTTCCTTTCTCTCTTTCTCTCTCTCTTTCTTCCTCCCTTCCCTTCCTTTCCTCCTTTCCTTTCCCCTTCTTTCCTTTCCCCTCCTTTCCTTTCCCCTCCCCTCCTCTCCTTTCCTTTCCTTCCTCGGGGCGCGCACCTACGGAGCTCTGCTGGCCTCAGGCTCCGGGGCTGGTGGGTGCCTTGGCGGGGCACGGAGACAGTGGCGCTGCCTGGAGAGCCGGCAGGCGGATGGGCATGCCGGGCAGTCTCCGACCCTCGCCAGGAAGGTAAGCCGAGCGCCGGCCGGGCCCATGCGTGCTCCCACCCGCCCCTCGCTCCTGCCGTATCCCGGGAAGTGGCGGTGGGCGGAGCTGGGCAGGGCGGATCCGCTGGTGCAGCGCCCGGCAAGGAAGGCCAGGCGGGGGGAGCGGCCGATTGTCTCGTTCACGCTGTGGGGTGGATGGGCTGGAACTTTGCATCGCGAAGCCCGCAGCCGGGTCGGGCAGAGACGCCAGCTTGCAGCGAAGCCCACCACCACGAGGCCCATCCGCGAAATAGGCTGCACTGCCCCGACCCCACTCAACCGTGCTTCTTTGCTGGGCACCGGCGGCGGCTTCCAGCCTGGAAGCCGCCGCCGGCGCACAGCAAAGAAGCGCGCTTGAGCGGGGCCGAGGCGTTAGCGTGGGAGTGGAGAGTTCAGGGCAGGCGGCGGTTTGTCTACGTGTGCGGAGGGCAGGCAAGGGGAGGGCAGGAGTCCCCCGCTCCCGGCGCCCCTCCTCCGCGCAACCTGCTGCTGCTCACAGGCCCTCCGGCTGAAGTTTCCCGTGCCGCTTCAAATGCTGGTGCTGCACTACAGCTGAGAGAAGCACTTCACCCAGGCTCCTCAAGAGATGAGGGTTTGCTTGGCCCCATGCAAACTCTTGAGGAGCCCAGCCGAAGTTTCCCGCACCGCTTCAAATGCTGGTGCCGCACTACAGCTGAGAGAAGCAGCCGGAGTTTGCTGTCCATTGCGGACGCTAGCTAGGCCCTCTGCAAACGCTCACCACCTGCAAAGTTGCACATTGCAAGTGCCACCCCAGGGCAGAGATTTCCAGCCCCACCACGGCCGGTCCCAGAGCTGTAGTAGTCACACTCACAGGACTGGCCCGTTGCAGCTCCTCCACCTGGGTGCACTGTCCATTGCGGACGCTAGCTCGGCCCCTGCAAACTCGTCTCTCGAGGAGCGCTTGCTGAAGCGCCGTGGGAAACTTTGGCCCGGCTCCTCGAGAGATGAGTTTGCAGGGGGCCGATCTAGCAGGCGCTTTCTCTCGGGCCTCCCACCCGGAGGCCTCGCAGAAGGAGAGATGTAGGCCCGAAAGGCGGCTGAACCTTCCCCCCCCCAAGCAGCCGTTTGGCTGAGCACAGCGAGTTCTTGGTCTTACCTTCCTGTTCCAGCTCGTGTGGCTTGCACCGCTATACTCAAGGTGAGGTTTGCACTCGGCCTTAAGAGTCGGGGCTAGCATGTGGGCGGGGTGATGTTGGGCGGTGCAGCCTTGTGTTCCCGCGTGCGGACTGGATTAATTGCTCTCGGCCATATCCGGCCCAGGGGCCAAGATTTCTCCACGGACCACCAAAATTTTCTCGCGGACCACGAGTTGGTGACCTGTGATTTAAAGCAGCGGTCACCAATTGGTGGTCCGTGGACCACTGGTGGTCCACGAGAAAATTTTGGTGGTCCGCAGAAAAATTATTTGCGTTTTTTATATTGCACTAAATCAGGGGTCCTCAAACTACTGCCCCTGGGCTGGATACGTGCAATGAACGTTTGTGTTGCTGCAGAGAGTCTCCCCCTTCAGGGTCTTTTTGTGTGGGTTGGAGGGGGGCAGAAATTCCGACTTGGGGTCTGCTTCAGCCTCCTGGTGCAGGGCTTTGGCCAAAGGCTGGAGGGAAGCGCCAGTGGTGACGAAGAGCCGGAGGGCCACGCATCATGGCCTGGAACTGGCTAACCATCTCAGCCCGCTGAGCCTCCAGGCGCCGGTGCCTGGCTTTGCACTCCCACAGGTCTTCCCTCTGCTTGGAAAGCCTATGCTCGTAGTTCTCAGTGAGGTGCTTCTGCTGAGCCTCCTCGTTCAGATCCAGTTTGAACTGAGCCAGCTGTTTTGCCAACTCTTTCTCATGGGGGCTGCTTAGCTCCAACGACTGCTTCCTATTGGGGCCCTAAGGAGCCCGGGCGGGCAGGCGGGGAGTGGCTGGGAGGGGAGGGGCGAGTAGAGGCCGTCGAGGCGCCCCTTGATGTGAGTGACATCGAGTTGGCCACACCCACCCAGTCACATGACTGCCTAGCCACGCCCACCCATCTGGTCATTAGGCAGATCATATTTGTGGTCCGCGGGATTTCAAATTATGAATGTAGTGGTCCCTGAGGTCCTAAAGGTTGGTGACCCCTGATTTAAAGGGCTTAGGTGAATGGGGAAAGTGTGCACCTGACTTTTTATGCAAATAATCAAAATGGCTTCATAAATGTTAACTTGCCTTGCACCATCCCTAAAAATGGTTTGTTTTGTATAGCAAAATATATTGGAAGGAGTGCCAGACCAACATTTCCGGCTTTGCAAACCGGTGGGGGAGGAGAGGGGATGGTTCCGTGTGAATGGCGGGCAAGCACGTGAGCAGCTCCATTTGTGCAAGTGGCAGGCAAGCATGCATACCCTCGTGCAAATAGAGCACACATACAAGTGGGGATGTGTGCGCGCGTACGCACTTGCCTGCCGCTTCCACAGCCCGTTTCTGAATGGCTCATGGCCCCGCAATGACCCCGGGGTTTGGGAACCCTTGCTGTAGATAGACCTTTTTTTTTTTTTAAGGATGGGGTGAATCAAAGAAACCATTATCATAAAGTGTCACATTCCAAACATTAACATTTTCTTCACTTACAGTTTTCAAAACCAATTTGGGATAGTTTTAAAGTCTATATCAGGGGTCCTCAACCCTGATATTGGAGCCGGGCCACACAAGCCGCAGGCGAGCGCTTGTGTGCTCGCAGCTCCACTTGCGCAAATGGAGCTGCGCGCGCGTGCATGCCTGCCCCCTCGCACGGAACCATCCCTTCTCCCTTCCCCCCACAAGTCCGCCAAGACGGAAAAGTTGGAGACTGCTAGTCTATATAGCAATAGCACTTAGACTTATATACCGCTTCACAGTGCTTTATAGCCCTCTCTAAGCAGTTTACAGAGTCAGCACATCGCCCCCAACAATTTGGGTCCTCATTTTACCCACCTCGGGAGGATGGAAGGCTGAGTCAACCTTGATCCTGGTGAGATTTGAACTGCCAAATTGCAGGCAGCCGGCAGTCAGCAGAAGTAGCCTGCAGTACTGCACTCTAACCACTGCGCCACCGTGGCTCATATGATTGCTTTTTGATATAATTACTTCCCCCAGATTATCCTAAGACAGAGATAGCCATCAGCCAGTCTTCTCAGAGGTGATGGCAATGCTTTTGCATCATTAATTTGATCAGGGAAAGTCTGGTTGTGTGAAAAGCATTGGGAAGAGTTTGCTTCATTCTGCTGTGTGGAGGGTCATCTGTCACATAGGAATGGCTATCTGTTGTATCCTGGCATTAAGAAATAAATCCTTATCTAGTCTTGCCATAAGGATAGCTGGAAGATCAACCGAACATTATTTATTACTAGGATTTTTTCTGCCACCACACTCTAAAATGGTGCGAGTATTGCACAAGATATAATGCATTTTTAAAAAAAGCAATAAACCAAACATTGCAGGAGTTGTATATATAGCAATAGCACTTAGATATATATACCGCTTTTCAGTGCTTTACAGCCGTCTCTTAAGCAGTTCACAGAGTCAGCATATTGCCCCCAACAATCTGGGTCCTCATTTTAACGACCTCAGATATTGACTACGCCTCTTCAATGCTACAAATTGTTTTCAGAAGCAGTATATGATTTTCCTGTGGTCAGGAAAGTTCTGGTCTCAAATCCCCCCATCTAATCCTAAAATACTAGTACCAGTAGTAGCACGTAGCTGACTTTAGCTGTCATAATGACTAAGCATGGTTGGCCCAAGTTACTATTCAACTAGGAGATGGACTTGGAATTCAACAATTGTTTGCAAAATTGAGAAGTTGGGGGCGGGAAAACATTTTGAAAGAAGGTTGTGGCAAACTGCCTTTGTAATACTGCCAGGAATACTTTATGAACGTCGTCATCAGGAATCAAGGTCAATGTAACATATCTTTATCTTTTATTGGTGAATACACATGATACTGGTAGTATTGATGGACCACAGTGTATAAGTGGTGAGGTGTGAGTAGCCATATTCATGGACATTAAGGCTGTCAATGGTTAAACCGTATAGGTGCCTTCAAATTTGCTGTTGCTGTTGTCATTCCATGCTTTTGGTTTTCCTAGAAAAGTCTAGACCTCTGTAAGGAACACACTACAGGTAGCCTTTGTTTAGTGACTGCTTCACTTAGTGAGCGCTGGTAGTTATGACGATGATGAAAAAGTTACTTTATGATCACTCCTCACATCTGTGACTTTTGCAGGTCTCTATAAAGCGAAGGAAAGCTGAAGTCACATCAGAAGCAGAGCTGTGGTTTCACTTAGCAACCACTTAATGACTGTGTGTCTGATCCCAATTGTGGCCACTAAATGGAGATTATCTGTACCATCTAGGATAGTCTTGAGGTGCATGCAGCATAGTTTTATGGAGAGATAAAATTCATTGCAGGTCCATGCTTATTCGACACCCAGCTCTTGAAGGAAAGCTAGGGTAGAGTTCTGTCCCTATGCTGAGATGTCAGATTTGGGTACTTTGCAAAGCAGGGGTGAAATGCTCCCGGTTCGCTCGTACCTGTCGGTCGCCGTAGAGCCGCTTTGTGCATGCGCAGAGGGTAAAAGAACCCAAATGGCGGCGTCCAGGTGGGTTGGCGTCGCCTCGCGCTACCTTGGGGACCAGCTCTACGGCGACCGACAGGTACGAGCGAACCGGGAGCATTTCACCCCTGCTTTGCAAACTTATGTCTGAGACAGTGAAAAAATTAAAGGCGCACACAAACACACACACACACACACACACATACACACACACACAATGTCTTGCTACTTATTGCTGTATCTTGGCTTTTCAAGAATACAGGAGAATAGGTAGTTTTTATTTTTATTTATTCATTCAATTACTATAGCCTTTATTCAATTTCTGGGCAGCTTACAATTCTGAACCAAAAAAATAAAATAAAAACAATAAAATAATAAAAACATCCAAAGAATAAATACAATACAGAAGCCAAGATAGTTAACCGACTAACAATAAAGAAAGTAAATGGGTCCTCTTAACAGATTTTAAGCCCCCAGGGCCAGATACCTGGCCAAATTTTTAAAGCCTTACAAAAGGCCAACAGGATTGGGGCTATTCTAATCTGAGAGGGGAGAATATTCCACATACTGTAGCAGAAAAGGCTTGCCTTCTAGTTCCCGCCAGCTGACACTTTTTAGCTGATGGGATCTTCAGCATCCCCAATCTTTTGAATTGTATGGACTGACAGAGACTCTTGGAAAAAGATGGTTCCTCAGGTAACCCAGTCCTAAGCTATGTAGGACTTTAAAGCTGACAACCAGCACCTTGACTTGCACCCAGAAACATACCGGTAACCAATACAGCTCACGTAGTAGTAGTGTTACATACGCTGTGTATCTGATATCATTTACTACTGGCACAGCTGCATTTTTCACCAGTTGAAGTTTCCGAATTCTACAGGATCCGATCTGGGTCGGTCACCGTGAACAGAGGTTTAGTCTTCCGAGCTTTCGGACATGTCCTGGAGCCCATCCTCAATGAACTTCTCTCACACACATTCTGGTGAGAGCAGTTCCCTGAGGACGGGCTCCAACACAAATCCGAAAACTTGGAAGAGTCAATCTCTGATCCCGGTGACCCCGATTGGATCCTGCAACATTATCCTGGGACATGTATATTTGCCTGCCTTCCTTTCCGAATACTCTTCAAGGGCAGCCCTCTGTAGAGCGCATTGCAGTAATCGAAAATGCGGTTTCATCTTTTGTTTTCTTTTCAACCAATAATTTTTAAATGAGGACTCAAATATGAACAAATTGTGTTTTGTGCTCTCTTTTTTTAAACCCCACAGGAATCCTTCAGCGATCGGGCATGGCTGTTTCTGTTATGCACTGTTGCGCTCCATCCCAGTTGCGGTATATATTATTATGATCACAGGACTGCGATACCACCTCTTTATCTGGAGCGTCTTTTCACCAAAACTCCTCTATGAGGGGGTCCATACTTTCCTCACAGCGGCTGTGTGTACTTTCTTTACAGTGGTGGATCACCAGCAACGCAAAGACTGAAGTCACTGGTCAGGCAGAATTTTACCGTACTTAATTTCTAACCAGAGACTGAAGTTTTACAACGGAATGAGAATTCTTGCTGCTAGGCTCCCAATGAACTCTAGAAATTAGTCTTTGAAATTTTCCCCCCTGTTTTTCTTGGCAAACTTATTTCAGGTCTTGGCTGTGGGGGTGACAAAACCATCCTGAAGTGGCACTTGAATGTAGATGGCTGAGAAATTGAATGACCGGATTAGCTTTGTTGTATGAATGTTGTACAATCACCTGCTTCCCTTCCCAGTGTCAGATATAGTGCCTTTCTAAATTTGGAATCCTTATGCTGGGATTTGAAGCAGGTTGAACTTCGGAGTATGCTGGAATGTAACTAGGTTTAACTACAATTAAAAACCCATGCTGACCACTTCCGAATGAATAAAGGTGGTGTGGTTCTTAGTGTTAATCCTACATAATTACAGGGTCCGCTTGTTTTTTGCATTGTGCTTTGCCTACTTCCAGTGAAGCTATCGATGCAATAAGAGATTTTGTTTATCACTTGTCGCAGAGACTGACTATGATTAGAACGGGGAAGGTTAGGATTAGGTTCAAAATCAACCTGCAAGCTTCCATGTTTAAGTAAGGATTAAACCTGGGTCTTTCTGCTCCTAGTGCAGCACTTAACTGCTTACAGCAGTTAGTAGTCCTCAACTTACAACAGTTCATTTAGCGACCGTTCAAAGTTACATCACTGAAAGAAGTGACTTATGACCATTTTTCGACCATTGCAGCATCCTCATGATCACATGATCAAAATTCAGACAGTGAACTGACAACAGTGAACAGGCAACTGACTCATATTTATGACGGTTCCAGTGTCCCGGGATCATATGATCAGTTTTTGTGACCTTCTGACAAGCAAAGTCAGTGGGTAAACCAGATTTCACTTAACAACCGTGTTACTAACTTAACAATTGCTATGGTTCACTTAACAACTATGGCAAGAAAGGTCATAAAATGGAGCAAAACTCACTTAACAAATGTCTCACTTAGCAACATAAATTTTGGACTCAATTGTGGTCGTAGGTTGAGGACTACCTGTATTACACCATGCTGACACTTAGTTCAGCATGGTTAAATAAAATAGTAGAATGGGACAAGATCACAGCCCACGCTTAACTGGAGTGGAGATAGGCCCAAGTGTCATCCAGATCAACGTATCTTTGAATGTTAGAACAAGAATGTCTCAGAAGTTCTCTCGTTTTCTGTTCTTTGTATTGCTGTTCTTTCTGCTGAAAGGAAGTCTTTCAAACCTTTATGATTTTCTCTCTCTCTCTCTCCTCCCTCCCTCTCTCTCTCCCTCTCCCTCTCCCTCTCTCTCTCTCTCTTCTCCCACTCTCCCTCCCTCTCCCTCCCCCCCTCTCTCTCATATATATATAAATGTAGCTTAAAGAATTGCCTGTAGTTTGCTTTGATTATATTTTTCCTCAAACAGTAGTCCAAGAATCTGAAAGAGGTCTATCAAGGCACGACTACTGTCATATAAAAAATTGTGTATGCAATTTCATATGAGCATTAATGGAAAGTTTTGTAGCAAAATGCACCTAATTTCATTATTTTTATAGTTGAAACTTGGAATGAAAATGTTGTGTTATTATATGTTATTAACTTCTTGTCAAAGAATGTGGGTAGACCTGCAGCTGACGATAAGCTTTGTGTAAAATGAGAATTATAATGTCCAGGTTTTTTAAAAAAAAAACAGTTATATTTATATGCAGCTTATGGTAACTCCAGTGTTACCATATATTACTATGGTAATATCTCCAGAGTATTCTTGATATTGGTATTTTTTCATGGTTACAAATTTATGTATAGATGAATATGACTGATTTTTGGGAAGATAAACAGGCTAAAAACCTGGTTAGCTTTGGATGGAGAACTACTTGAGAATTCCAGGGCTATTGGAACAGCGTGAAGTTTAAATAAGAACATCCTGGAAAAAGCTAGTGGAAAGACACTTCTGTAATTTTGTCAAGAAAACTTCATGGATATAATCACAGGAGTCAAACTTGATTCAAGGATGTTTTTTAAGCCTCTCTAAATGCTAATTTCTTCAGCTACGCCAGCCAACGTGATACAAGCTGATACGAGCCAGTCTTGAATTTTTTGCTTAACGTTTGAACTGCACAGTTTGCTCAGTACCAATGTTGTGATCCAGATTGCAGGGAGTAAAGGGAGACATCATAGGGATATCCGTCCCGCACTTATAGTTAAAATCGGCCTGGATCATGCTTGATTTTATGTGTATGTGAGAGAGGAAAGGCTAAATTTAAATAGCATACTGATCGCACTCTCAAATCATGTCCAAATGAACCCACTGATAAATTGGGATTCTTTTATGTTCAAGAGAAGTGTATAAGATTTTAATGCTTGGGATATGCTTTGGAAAGTAAATGCTCGAAGCGGTTGTGATTTACAGGATCTTTTTATGCCTTTCTCCAAAGATAGAATTAAAAGCTATACAGAAAGGGCTAACAATGATTTTCGAAGCGTCTGTGTATTTGCAGCTGTATGTTTCATTGTTTAAAACTGCTCCGAAAGCATTTGATTGTTTACATGTTATTGAAAATGGTTGGAATGGTAAGTGGTGACAAACAAGTAATGTGTCTCTGGCAATTACAGTCATGTTATTTCCCCCATTATATTTCAAGGACATTATTTTTTCCAGAAGGAACTTTGTCTCTCCAGAATACTTTTTATTCAGGTATGATTCCTGATAGGAGGGAGGTAAGCAGAGAACGGACTCACACAGGGTTACAATGAGCCTCTGAAGATGTGAAATTCTGCTTTTAAGCATGACAGAAGAGTCGAAATACAGTGGTACAGAAACACAATAAAATTATCCAAGGCCAAAGTAGTGCTAAGTCAGAAAATTTAGGAGGTAACATCTGAAGCTTTCAGCTAAGCAACTCTTGACTTGTCAACATAATTTTACCAAGTGGCAACAGTTGGAAGAGTTTCCAGTTGGATCTGGAAACTTAACACTTTGAGATGTTTGCCACTCCTTGCGGCATTCATTGCAGGTAATTTGAATGAAGGGAAGCTCCCAGCTACTTGTTTTGAATATTAACAATAATCCTCTGCATTTGAGTTTGTAGAAATCAATGCTCTTTACACACACACAAATATGGCTGGAATGAGAGCGATTTTTATATTTCCTGGGAAATAAACATACACATACAGTTTTGTCTAAGTCAGGGGTCAGCAACCTTAAAAAGAGTGTTCTGCCCCAGCTACAAACCACCAAGAATGCAACACACACAAAGTCCGAACACATTTTTGGTTTACTGCTGAAGGTCTACTAATGAATTTCTTAGTAGCCGTTTTAAACAAAAATACATTTAAAGCAGTCTTTTTTCGAACACCGGCTGTTAATTCCACTTCATTAACAGCCAGTAAGAGTTCAAGAGATAATTGTCTCACTTCTGAATAAACAGGCTTGCAGATAAGAGCAGTTCTTACGGTAGTTGGCAAAACTCCCAGAAATAAATGTGCAGGAAAAAGTCACGAGGTAAAACAAAGGCCGATCAGACTTGACTGGATTCAAAACACAAGAAGTAAGAACGAACGTTGTTTCCTGCAATGTGATTGCGTGTGGTCATGACTTAAATAGGCTAAGGGCGTGGCCAATTAGCCCAAAGCCTTATTCCCGAGGAGACCTCCTCCTGAGTAACCATTCTTGCCTCTTGACAGCTCTGCGTGCCCGTGCATTCAGAATAGGCTCCTCCTCTTCTGCCTCATCACTGATGGGAGCTACTGGAGGTTCCGAAGGCCCTAGCTGCATCTCTGCCTCTGGCACCGAGCCCCCACCAACCTCCTCTCTGTCCAACTCAGGTACCAGCTGCACAGGCCGCCGGCGCATCACCACAACTGCAGAGT
>QLTV01004245.1:1958151-1979351 GCA_003457575.1 Thermophis baileyi | reverse complement strand
TTGTTTAACATTATATTAATATTCATGCTCCACTCAATGATTGACTCATAAGATTACCGAAATAACATAACAACCCCCACACCCAATCAGCTCTGTCTCATAATGGCAATAAAGTTCAAGAGGTATTTATAGGTAAGTGTTTGTAGGTAATGGTTTTTAACATTTCCCTCCCCACAATGCTTCCCCCTTGCCTCTACCCAAGGTAGCTTTGAGTCTTTTTCCAGTCATGCATTTCTTCTTATTCTTGGAAGATATTTTTTTAAACATCATCTGCCACCTTTCTTTTGCTGTGCTTCATTTTTTTTTTTTTGACTTGTGAGCTGCAACTCTGATCTGATTGGCCTCTTTAATGTTGAACATACTTGAAAATGTTAGGCACTCATCTTCAGGGTGTCAGGGTGTTAACCAATCGCCATCTGTTCTTCGAGAAAATGGTATTGTTTCAAGCATCCACATTTTTGTGTAGAAGCTTCAAGTCTTGTAAATGGAAGATAATTGACTATGTGATAAGTAGGACTGAGGTGTGATGTAGTGTATATTGGTCAAGTTGCTGGAGTGGGATTAAGACACCATTCAAACTCAAGTTTTGAGGATAAATAGTGTTCACCACCAGCGTTACCTTGAGTAATGCTCAAATTGCTCTAAGTTGCACTATGAATGTAATAATAATGACAGCAACAACACTGTTTTATTATTTTTACTTTCACATCCTGCTTTGAAAGGCATAACACATGATACTCTCTTTCCTCCCATAACAACCTACTTCTTCAATAATCTTGAAGTTAAGTTAGACTGTGAAATAATGATGGACAAAAAGTCACCCGTGAGTTGAGAAGGAACGTGAACTTGGATCACTCTGTATTAGTGAAATGAAGTCTCCTTTAACTCAAAGATGAGTTCTGGTGACCTCATGAACAAGTCCATGCAGCTTTCTGTAAGTGGTTTGCAATTACCTTCTTCCAAAATGTCACTTTAACTTCTCAGTTTGGCCTGCAGCTCAGATATCTCCAGTGGTTTTTCACCGAAGTCTTAATCTGACCTGACCCCAGCTTGGTTTCTGAGCTTACCTACTCACACTCTGTTACTAATAGTACTAAACTGTCGCTTATATCTCTTACCGACTACATAAGATTTTACTACATATGACATGTTCCATTCCATTCCATTCCATTCCATTTCTTTTTTTTTTTTCCATAGTGACTCTCTCTCTCTCTCCCCTCTCTCTCTCTCTCTCTCTCTCTCTCTCTCTCTCTCTCTCTCTGTCACACACACACACCCCTCTATCAATATCTATGACATTCCCAAGCCTTATTCAGTGCCAGAAACAGGGAAAACTAGAGCACTGTTCTTCACACCATGCTAGTACTCCATCTTCTGTCTTATTAACATGATTGTGACTGGTAGGAAGGATGTTGCAGTCCCACAGGGTTAGACACTGCAGTGAACAGAACACTGCAGTCAATGTTTATAAATCATATTCTTTCTTGACGGCATCATCATCTTTCTGAGAGTACTTCCTCATGTTTTCCTGCAACCAACTCAGATTAAAAGGTGTATACCTAAGAGATGCAGTGCCTACACTCTTGTCAGTTTTGTGCTCTAATCTCTGTGCCTGTCTTCATGAAGTTATGCAGTTTAATTAATATGATCAAACATTTGCACTGTATAATAAACAGCCAGTCTAAAATCTTCATCTGTCACCAGTGAGCCTAAGTAGCTAAAGAAATTTTTCTATTACTAAGAGTTTTCCCAAGTGACTTCTGCCAATGTGATAAAGTGCAGCATACGGGTGCAACAGTCTTCCTCTGGCTACAGTAGTGTACAAATTGTGAGTTCATAGACAACACCAAGCCAATTAACCCACTTTAATACCACCTTAATTACTCTAGTGACCACTTTAATCTATACCAACATTACTCATCTAACAAACTCCTTTATATATATATACTGTAGATGCCTCCTTATTCCTGAAGGCTATTCTTTTTTCTTCTCAAGACTCTTGTGATTCTATTTCTTAGAGTTAAAATGAAAGTAAAATAGCATGAAAATTAATAAAGGAGAATATTTGTAGCTCAGGGTTGAAATGAGGGGTCTTTGGTGCTCTCTGAGTTTGGTTGTTTTCTTACAGACTGATGATGTTACCTAGTTTGGGTAATGAAATGCCTGCAAGAAAACAACCAAGCTCAGAGAGCACCAAAGACCCCTCAGCATGAAAATTCTATGAATGAAACGAGACAATTGCACAACATTGGCACTATTTGAGAATATCCTGGTTCATAAAATGTGAATAAATAAATAAATCTGGAGTTAAGAATCGCAATAGCACTAGCACTTAGACTTATATAGCAATAGCACTTAAGAGTTATATACCACTACACAGTGCTTTACAGCCCTCTCTAAGCGGTTTACAGAGTGAGCACATAGTCCTCAACAATCTGGATCCTCATTTTACTGACCTTGAAAGGATGGAAGGTTAAGTGAACCTTGAGTTGGTCAGGATTGAACTCCTGGCAGTCGGCAGAATTAGCCTGCAATACTGCATTCTAACCACTGCGTCACCATAGCTCATAATAATAAATAGTAAAGCAGCGATCAAATTGTTAATAGAAACAAAAACAAAAAGATATTACACATTCCCCATAGGCCAGCCTCTAAATTGGATGAGCAGCTAATAAAATAACCAGTGAAGTTCTGTGAAATATTTAGAGACAAAAATTTCTAACTACATCTATATGAATAGGATCTGAATAGGAATGACACTTTAAGAGTAACGTAGATAAAATGTCAAGTCACGAATGGCTACTCTGAAAAAGACACCATTTTATGTTAACAATTCTATCCTTCCTGCCTGCCTGCCTTGTAATTCTAAGCAGGATCTGATGGGTGTACCCGGTTTGGAATACTGCACTTTTCTGATCACTAAAACTTACAAAAATTATCCTAGTACGGGGAAAAAAATTCAAAAAGAGAAACCCCAAAGGTCAACCTTGGAGAAATTACCCTGTAATTAGAGATTAAAAGGTTCTTAGGTTTAGAGGAGGGAACATGACAGAATGTATGGTGTGATGAAAATGAGTGAGGAGGTATTAATTGTCCTATCATTCAACAGAATCATTGTCATCCAGTAAAACTGAAGGATGAATGAATGAGGAAAGGAGTCATTCTTCACCCACCATATGATTAAACCATGAAATTTACAATCATAAAACATTGTGGTAGGTACCAACTTCTGCACTTAAAAGGAGATTAGACAAATTAATAGAGGATAGGCTACAAATGAATAATAAGTGAAATGGTTATTAGATATGGTCCGTCAAGTATTAGTGGGAAGGACAATGATGAAAATGAATAGGAAAGTGCTCTTAAACTCATATCCAATTAGGCTTTCCCATCCTTGTCTTGCCCAGGACAGATTGTGGATAAGGTAACCTTTTTAATGCCAGCAAGAAGCATACAGTATTGAAGTTGGGAGGTGGAGATTAACAAATGGAGACAAAATAACATTTATTTTCCCTTCTTTTCCCTCCTCCGTTCTATACTATATAGCACTGGAAGGCTGCCAACACCAAATCTGAGCATTTTCAGCAGAATGCTATATTCCTGGGTGGGTTGGGGATGGGTTATAAAAGGAAGAACCATCCCCAAATAGAATTTTTAAAGCCTGATATCACATATTTCCTAACCCTAATTTCCTCCAAAAGTTAATATAAAACAGTATTTCTCGACCTTAGCAATAGGAAGATGTTTGGACCTCAACTCCCAGAGTTCCCCAGCCAGGATGTTGAGAAACACTAATATAAAATGTCAAGGTTTAAGCAAGCTGATTACCTTTCTTCCCACTCTTCTATTTTTGTCCTCCATCTGACACCCTAACATTTTGGATCAATCAATCACACAGTCTGCCTGATGTCTACCTTCATTAGAACTTCACTCATCTTTGTAGGCGCAGCTGCCATCAGCCTTCTGGAAGCAGCATAGAGAGGCAAACATTGTCTTTAATATGTACAAAGTACCCAAGACGTCGCTTCAATTAAGCTGTTGAGTGTGCAGTGCTTTTCAGTTTTTTGGCTTGTAACAACATGTTTACAAAATACTCAGTTTCACCTAACAACTCTTGCATGGGGGAGTGAAACATTAAGACCACTGAAGTATGACTGCGTTAACTGTCACGTACCTTCATTGGCACAAGTTGGGAACAGTACGGTTTGGAGATGAGAGGAAAAAAAATGCAGGGATGTTATCAGAATGTAATGCATTGTCTACTGTCGCATTAATTCAGGACCTATTTTAGTTTGGAAATATATCAGTTAAACAAGGGTTGTTCACCAGTAATAGATGATCCCCGTCTCTCTGAAAAGGGTGCTTCACAAAATGTAAAATTTACACAAGTGAAGTATCCCCCTTTTATAGCACTGAAGTTGCTAAGTCTTTTTTTGCAAGGCTGCTTCAGAAATGGTCTTTGGCTGGACGTGAATGTTTGCACACACAGTGGCTTTATTTCACTAGCAGACCCAGCATAAGTCTTGTCTACACATGCTCTCACAATGCACACGCAACTAGGGGCCACCAAAAAAGCAGCTGCCTTGGCTTTCTGCAGCGTGTCTGCTTTAACACTTTGGGGAAGGGTCTTTTGCTTAGGTTAACATGCTCTGCAAAATCCTTTCAAAAGCTTTGCCAAACTTTTTCCCTGCAGTATTTGGTTTCCCAGTATGCATTCATTTTGTCATTTTTAAAAATAATAATTTAAGGGATGCCGGCATCTGTACAATAGATCTTTCCTGCCCTTCCCAAACCTAGCATTCTCCAGATGTGTTCACAGGAGGGCTCCAGACACATCGGGTCTTAAAAATCATTTCCCTCTCACAACTATCTGCAGCAAAGAGAACCAAACCTGCTGATATCACAACAGCATATTATATTAAGCATTCATTGATAGTAAAATGGCATCATTATATCCGGATGAAGAACGTGATCTGCCATGGGTAAAAAGAATAACATATTTCACGATGAAGTGAACTGACAGATGGTACAAGTTACACACATATGTTCCTCGACAGACATTAGAGTTCTGCAGCTTGAAGCTTTGTCGTCTAATATTAGGTCTCATCCTCAGATGACTTTGAACCAATTTGAAGATAATTCTGGATCTGATTGCGTGTCATTAATTGTTTGGAGAGCCGAATTCCCTTTTTTCTGTTCTCTAAGCTGTTTAAAACTGAAACAAAGCTCAAAGACCTTTGAGAATTGTGTTCTCAGAAGTGGGAAAGACCAGCTTTGTTCTAGTTGCCACACACAAATGGGATTTAACCATTTTCCTCTTTCCCCCTGGGGTCTCAAGGATGTATTTATCATCACCAATTCTAGCTGTTAAGATTTCAACATCCTTTGGCTTCCACTTAGCAGCCATCCTAATCTTCGCAACCCCAATTGAGTAGCCCTCAGTTTTAAAATGCAGCAAAGGACTCTAGATGCTATCAAGATTGATGATAGGAGATTAATTTCAAAGTACTCTCTGGGGCATACCTCCCCCAAACTTCTCATAAGAACAAGAATGGGGACACAGACAGACAGACAGACCGACCGACCGACCGACCGACCGACCGACAGAGACACACAGCATTTTTGTTTTAAATCCATCTGGCAGGAAGTAAGTGAGGAGGACATATTTTGCTACCCAAGAACTTATAAAAGCATTGATTGAAGGACAGTTTTTGCATTTTTATTGGTCAGCTGGAGTGACCATTGATTGGCTCAGGCAGGTCTCTGTATTCTCTCAAGTGTTCTGAATCTGCAAGAGTGAAGATGATCAAGGGCTGGCTCTAAAATGAATTGGACATATAGGGAAGCAGAATTGGTGCTGTGTGAATAGTAAAAGAGATTTTCAGCAATGATTC
Source organism: Thermophis baileyi (assembly GCA_003457575.1). Taxonomy (NCBI): domain Eukaryota; kingdom Metazoa; phylum Chordata; class Lepidosauria; order Squamata; family Dipsadidae; genus Thermophis; species Thermophis baileyi. Next base: position 1,973,457 of record QLTV01004245.1, on the reverse strand, counting down.
AGTCCATGAATATGGCAGTGGAAAGAATGAACAAACCTGGCTTCTGCCATCAAACTTTGTATGGTTCTGTGAATAGTAAAAAAACAACAACAAACAATTCTTCCATTTTTCAATATAGGTTTATGAATGTATTATGAGTGCTCACTACCAACAAGGTATGAATGTAGAACCACAGTATGGTGAACTTCCACGCCAAATAAATTGGCATCAATTATTCTTGTGCCAAAAAACCCCCCACCAGCATATATGCGCTCAGCAACTTTCAATTAAATGCAAGCTTAATTATATTTTATATGAGATAAATTAATGTAATTACCTTCCTGGGATCCTAAGCTTGTTTAATATAAAAATCCATTTCAATTTACAGCCCCCCCACTCTGAGACATGCATTTAACACTAGAGCACTGGCTGCTTAATATACTTTAGAAAAATCCTCCTATCTCATATATTCAAATCCAGCTTAATAGGCCAAGACTATGGTGCTTGAGACCCTAAATAGGTATCAAAATCAATGTTGTTTCTCATTAGATACCGAGCCTAGGGGTACATGAGTACCCAATGGGGCTAACACTTGCCTCCATTTCCCCTTCAAGCTCTGCCACAGGACATTACAAGAAATGGGATGCTATCATGCCTCTCTCCATCCAGTCTCTGCTTTCAATCAAGCAAGTGAAGAGGGAACAGACTTTATATGTTCTAAGGCCGTGATGGCGAACCTATGGCACGCGTGCCACAGGTGGCACACAGAGCCCTCTCTGCAGGCACATGATCCTTCGCTCAGCTCAGCTCCACTGCGCATGCCTCCCGCCGGCCAGCTGATTTTCGGGTATCTGCCGTGTATGCGCAAAGGGCGGGGCGCATGTGGTAGACGTGCACGCATGCACGGGGTGTGTGTCTCGCATGTGCATGCGCAGGGGTGGGGGGAGTGCGGGGGCGGTGCCTCCCGTGGCCTGTTTTTGGTCCCAGGAGGCTGCAGGGAGGCCTGCTAGGCCCAAAATGGGGCATGGGGGGGGACGGTGCCCCTGCCACGCAGCCCATTTTTGGTCCCAAGAGGCTGCAGGGAGGCCTACTAGGCCCAAAATGGGGCGGGGGGTTACGTGCGCATGCATGGGGGTGGGGGCGTGTCACACATGCATGTGCGGGGCGGATGGAGCGCAGGGGGGTCACACGTGCATGCGCGGAGAGCACATGGCGCGTGGGTGTGCGTGTCGCGTGCACATTGCATTATGGTTAGCCATCACTGTTCTAAGGCAATGATCCAAGGCACAGGAGGAACCTGGCATCCCATAAAAAGAAAGCCAACAGTCAATAGTCATTTTCATGGCAATTTTCATGTTAAAAATGATTTTTTAACAGGTGAACTACTAGTTCAGTTTGCTAAGGTGTATTTCCAACTTAGCCCAATGGCTTGCAATTTAAAAATCAATGCTTTCCTTCAATAAAACCTAGATATTGGAAAAATGTCAGGGAAAGGAACAAATCTAATTCAGTAGTCAACAAGGGAGAAATGAGACCAGCTGTCTGTATATGAGAGAGCACCTCATGAACAAGAGGAAACGTAAGAATGATTGGGATACACAATACAGGTTACGAATGGCATTGTGAACTTGAATAATGTGCTAGAATTGTGCATAGATATGTTTGTGTAAGACAATGTATGAAAATGGATAATGGTTGCAAAAATGATATTAGGTAACCATTTCTAGATTCCCCGAGCAAGTTTTTTTCATGATTATCTGTGGAGATTTCATTTTCACACTTTCCTAAAACATTTTGCTGGTTATTACTGGAAATGTTAATAGTGGACTTGTTGGATGTCTACTCTATGCTTTTGTATAGAATGCCTTGACGTGCCTTCACAATTCTACTTCACCTTTCTCTGACACAATGCAATTTGCAGTACAAAAGACAGTGTTACATTCCCTTACATGACATAAGTACTTTCACTTTGCAAAATGAGGAGTAACGAAGAAAAGCGAGAACTTTCATTGGATTTTTGCCAAGCTTCAAAATGTTTTATTGATCCTAAAATTACAATATGGATGAATGACACTTCTCCGGATCAATCTCCCAATTGAATGGCAAAACGAAGGAAAGGTTTTATATCTATATAAATCTATACATGTCAATTGAAATGCAGAAAGGTTCTCTTCATCCCGTTTTTTTTTTTAAGGAAACCTTTTCTAGTGATTAAATACTGTTGGTGGGATCCAAAGAGCTTTCATTTCCCCCAATTGTTCTACGCGTCCTCTGAGTTCTGATTTTGATAGCATCTTTTCTTTTCTTTTCTATATCAAAGGTTACTCCAGATTTCTCAAATTTTGCAAGCAACAATTTATTCCTTTGCAACCCCCTCCTCAGCTCTTTTGATCCCTGTATATTTGAAGCCTATGTGCTATGCCAATCGCAAAAGTCCCTCTGATAATTCTGAAGTCCTCTGCTCTGAAATTTAAGAGTTTTATGCTAGCCTTATTAATAGATTTTGTCTGGCATTTAGGATGCAATTTTAAAAAGGAATGTATTAACTTTTAGAATTAAAACGCAAAAAAAGTACCAAGTTGAGTCCCAAATGTGAAAATGCGTGAAAAATCGGAACTGCTAACAGGCTGGTGGTATTTTCCGATCATAACATTAAAAAAGAAAAAAAAGAAAAACAACAAAAGTTTCCTAATCTTGTTTCCTGGGTGATTATAGTGAAAATGATGATGTCTACCAAGGATGTTTAGCTTTGCCCTGAAAACAACATCTTTTACCTCAGGTTATTTTCACCTTTTTTTTTTGTAGGCAGTAATGTAATAGAGGTAAAAGCTGGCCAAATGCAGTATTTTGTTACTTTACACATATCAGATTCAGTTTGCACAGGTATGGTAATGCATACAAGATTTAAAACAACGATGCTGAGGGATGCCAATATTGTCAACATACGTATACAGTATATCTGTGTTGGATCAGCCTTCCCAATATGAAATGATTTGGTTTACATCTGGAAGACACCATGTATTACTTAATAGGCCTTCTGTTTTATGTCTATATAGTAAAGGTTCTAAAAGGCAGGGACAATATGTACATTCGATACCAAAGGTGCTTTTTCAGGCAACTGAAGTTTCTTTGTTTTTCCTTGACATTTCGCTTTTCATCCAAGAAGCTTCTTCAGTTCTGACTGAAAGGTGGAGAATGGAAGGATTTCTACTCCTTGCAGTCATCTGGTCATTTGCACTCTTTCTGAGAGTCATTGAGGCCACTTGGAGGTTTATCTGTGCTCTCAGGGTCACCTGAATATTGCAAATGGGTGTGGAACCTTCTTGGAACTGCTGAAAGGACTGTGGTTGTAAACAAGAAACAGGTGGTGTCGTATTCCTTCCCCTCTGTTCTTCAGAACTGAAGAAGCTTCTTGGCTGAGAAGCAAAACATCGTCAAGACACAAAAAAAGAAAAGTCCAGTTGCCTTTTGAAAAAGCACCTTTGGGGCAACCATGACCTGGATAACTGAGAATCACCATAGCCATTCGATATCAAAAATCTAAATTCTTCATCAAAGTAACTTCTGAGAATCATGCACTTAAACCAGTTCAGCTAAGTAGCTATATCTCCTCAGAACACCTAATTTATTTTATATTTGTTGATTGCATTGATGGGCAATGAACGATGCAGGTTAATGAATGCCTATCAACCCAGCTTTGAAGAATTCTCTAAGCGTTCTCTCCAACTGCATTAGGGTCTACATTCCACAGTCAGCACATACATAATTTGGTTTTACTTTTATTATAAAGCATAGATTCTACATGCATTTGCAGAATACCATCACTTTGAATTAAGGTACAAAGATGTATAATTTTGCCTTACAATGATGGATGCTATGGCCAAAGTGTTATGGAATACACATAGTCCTGAGCATAGAAACAAACAAACAAACACACACACACTTACTCCCTTTTATGCAGATGGTTGCGGAATGAGCAGTAAAATTATTAGGGCTGCAATATTTTGCCAGCGAGTATATCAGACTGATTAAGGGGAACTCCTTATTAATCCAAGCATATGATTCTTTTGGAAATACTTTTAACGCAAATTAAATATGGGCATCTTAGATGAATCATTCTCCTATCTCACATTATATACCTACTGTATATGCATGTATATACACACAATCATATGGGAAACACCTCTCTTTCTACGATGGACTTGTGGCTAAAATTCACAAATATACCACTGCAAAGTGAAATTGGGCTCTGCAGAGGAAGATTTCTGCAGTTTTAATTAAAACTTATACAATTAATCATCTGAGGTCTCTTTAATCAAGTAAAAGGCCTAATAATTATAGTTAGAAAATCTGGTTAGTGCAGCCATTAATATATTTGACTGGAAAAAAATGCCAAATTGTCTAAGACTGTGTTCCAAAACTTGTGTCTTTGCACACAATTGGTGAAGATGGGGAAATTCAGCAGATCACCAGATGAACCCACTGCTATGATATAGTTAGAAATTCTTGATGACTGTCACAGATCAATTGTTTTACACTACAGTTGCAGTTACCATCACTTAGAAAACATGATTGTGTCACTCAGCCATGAAATGCACATTAAGGCTGCCGAATTATGTACACTTAACTGGAAGTGCTCACTGGTTTAAGAGTGTGATCTTAAATGTTTACTTGGATAAAAGAATCATTTACGGTACACAAGTTTCCCTTACAAGTAAACATGGTTAATTTAAGATACTTGACTGTCCCCATAATAACATTTTATCTCTTTTCCTCTTTCTCCAGAAATCTGACATTAGTCTATTTTCAGTTTAATCACAGAATGTTTTTCACATATACTAACATTATTGCTTAATGAACAGTGTTGATTTCCAAAAGCTGCTAAAAAAAATGACTAACAGATGTTTTAATATTTCAGAACCATCTCTCTTTGCATTCATAAATATCTCATTGAGAAATGATTAAATACATCTCTCCACAAGCGCTTATCACATTTGTGCCTTGTTTTTATTTCTTAAATTCGACAAGTCATTCAGGGATATAACTGTTACCCCCTATTTTCTTTATTACATCTGTCCATATGAAAATGTATGCAGCTTTTGATAAATGACTAACAGTCGGCTTAGAAAAGCGATCATGTTGCCTACTATGACTGAAATAATTAAGATATAATACCTTAAATAACAATTTCTTTTCTGTATGGTCAAGCTAATGGTTAGGCATGAGTAGAGCCTGCTGCATTAAATGCATGAAATGAACAGCTGAGATGAAAAACATGCATATTTGCAACAAACCTACAGGGCTTTGCAGACTCGGTCCCTACCTTAGCTCAAAACTTGTCTCCTGCTAATAACAGGAAATGCAAGTAAATAGGAATATGTACTGTCTGGAACTCCTTATTCAGCACTTCTTGTTCTTCTACATACAAACCCTGCTGGTTTTTATAACAATGAATGTGCAACATGTAGACATTATTAGTGTTTATTAGGGCTGTACAAAGCGTTTTAAAGATTTGCACATTAGTCCAAATGAAGAACCTCTCTTAGAATGATTAAAACAGATATTTTGAAAGTTGCTTTGTGTTCGTACCATTTCATTTTGATGGCCTTGGAGGAAGTGTGGATACTGATGTACAGATTATTATTATTATTGTTATTATTATTTATTAAATTTGTTTGCTGCCCATGTCACCACGAGTACAGATGTTATCAAATTTTGGTCATTGATTTGCTGCAACTTTTCATGGCCGTAATTTGGAGCGCCCTCCAAGGCTTTTATCTATTGACATGTGCACTACAATGACTATAGCAGCGATGGCGAACCTTTTTTTGCTCGGGTGCCAAAAGGGCGTGCGTGCAATAGCGCGTGCGTGCCCACACCCATAATGCAATGCCCCCTGCGCATGCGCGCACAACCCTCTGCGCTGCCCCTCCCTTGCATGCGTGCAGGACTCACTGAAGCCTCTGGAGCCTGTGGATGGCGAAAAACGGACCCACGGCCCAACCGGAAGTTCGGAAACGAACTTCCGGTTGGGCCGTTTTCACCCTCCCCAGGCTTCAGGAGGCTTTCCTGAAGCCTGCGGAGGGTGAAAAACGGCCCAACGGCCCAACCGGAATTTCGTTTCCGAACTTCTGGTTGGGCCGTTGGGTCCATTTTTCGCCATCCACAGGCTCCGGAGGCTTTCCTGAAGCCTGGGGAAGGTGAAAACGACCTCCCCCCGCCCTCTGGAAGGCCAAAAATCAGCTGGCCAGCGCGCACATGCGCGCTGGAGCTGACATAGGGCAACGCCTCACGTGCCCTCAGATATGGCTCCGTGTGTCACAGGTTCGCCATCACTGGACTATAGCAACATGACAGAACTTAACAGTTTCCTTGCTTGCTGCTCTTGTCATCAAATACATTGTGATCGTGATAAATAGCCCCAGTTCTAACACAAACGGCTAAAGCATAGATGTTATTGTAGCTTTTCACGCATCTCAACCACTGTTTTAAATTCAGTGGTTTGCAGATGTGCACCAGCGACAACTCCTGCATTGGGACTCTTATATTTTACCATTAAGGATTTGATAGAGTTGTAATTCATCTTTTCTTTTACTATGGCAACTGAGTGATGTGGTTCCAATCATTTTGGTACAAGTAAAGGCTGAACAAATTGCCTACTTGAAAATTTAAGTCCATGATTTGTCAGTGATTCCAAAATAAATTTAAATAAATGTCAGCAAGAGAACAAAGTGCTATGAAGATGAGGAATCTCTAGGAACTTCAGTGCTGAAACTTACTTTAATATCTCTAGATTTCTAGACTACCCATCTTTTTTCCCTGAGCATGGATCTTTGGAATTTTAAAATAATTAAATCTGATCCCTAAAGTAGCCAGCCTATAGAAGGTTCTGACAAAATTTAAAGGAAACGGAGGCATGTTTCCTTTTATTATATGGCTAGTTTTTATTTAACTGAATGACTAAAATGGGAACATCTGCTTTTATCTATATTTAAAAATCCCATTTTTGTTGCTTTGGTGGGTAGGGGTTATATTTAAAATTCGTTGAATTGCTCCTAATATGTTCAAAGAAAGCTGTGCAGTTCAGCAAATTTAAAACACATACATAGCCTTCCTGTCTTTCTTCTGTGAACTGAAATTTCAGTAATAAATGGAGTCTACGCATAAAAGGAGTCTTTATGCACAAAGGACATGCAGTACTAACTATGAGATTTTAATGTTTCTGAAGGGAATCAACTTTTCTCTGGTGTTAAAATTGACAATTGACAATCGACACCAGAATATGCTATTGAGGAATGCTTATGATCAGCTCCTCTTCATTTTTCATTTGGTAAAAGAAATGTCTCAGTAGATTATATATGTGATTTATCACTTACTCTAGTGAAGGAATGAGTGTAAGTAGCTTCAGCCTGGGACACTTGGAATTATAATGGCTAGGTCCCAAACAATAAACAGAACACATCAAGATCTTTAATAGAGAGTTGTTTATAAAATATAGGGTTCTTAAGATCATTTAGTGAACTCTCCTCAAACAAATACTGCATACATTTGCAAATATAGCACTAGATAAAAATGGAAACAAACGGCATGAAATAAATCTGTGCAAATTATGAGCCATAATATTATAATTTAGTCTACAGAAAGTTTGACAAGCCTTATTTTTTTGTTATTCCACAAGTGAAGGAATTATGTCTAGTATCATTTGTTCTGGTCTACGGGTCTTTTCCAACCTGCCATCTGAAAGTTTGCTATAAGATTGAGGGCAAGGGTTGGATGCGTGACATGCTTTGCAATAGTTGCTTGCAATAAGCTAAAGTTAACAATTGATCCAAAGCAAAGAATATGAAGGGAAAAAATGGTGGTGGTGGTGGGGGGAAGTAAGTTATAGAAAGCAAAAATTCCTATTATTTCCTGTGCTTAATAATATATATATATTCTCCCACTCTCTCTCTCTATATATAGAAATTTCCTATTATTTCTTGTGCTTAAGAATATATATATATAAAATATGTAATATGTAATATATGTGTGTTTGTGTATGTATATAAGTATGTATGTATAGAGATAGAGATAGATGAGAGAGAGAGAGAGAGAGAGAGAGAGAGAGAGAGAGATCTCTGGGGGGGGGGGAGAGAGAGAGAGAGAGAGTGGCTGTATATAAGTATGTATGTATAGAGATAGAGGTAGATGAGAGAGAGAGAGAGAGAGAGAGAGAGAGAGAGAGAGAAAGAGAGAGAGAGAGAGAGAGAGAGAGAGAGAGGATGGGAGGGAGGGAGGGAGGGAGAATATATATTTATAAAATTTCTTAAGCACAGGAAATAATAGGAAATTTTGCTTTCTGTGGAGGTTGCCTGGATAGATCCCTACAGTTTTCTTCACAAACTTTTTCTGAAGTGGTTTGCCACTGCTCCGTTACTGAGGCTGAGAAAAAGTGACTAGTCCAAGGTCACCCAGCTGGCTTTGTGCCCAGGGCAGGACTAGAACTCAGTCTCCCAGTTTCTAGCCTGATGCATTAACCGCTACACCAAACTGACTCTCTAGAAATAATATAGTGATCTCTGATACCATAAAATAGGCTACTGAGGAAGACTGGATCCCCTATTCTTCCTTGGGTAGCATTTGAGAAAAGTCATTCTTATTCAAGCAAACCAAACAAGCCTAATACTAAGGCTAAAACTAAGACTAATCAAATATTTGGGGCAGTTTCTTCTCAAAAGCATCGTTAACTTCCAGCAAATGTTCTATATGCATTGCGCAAACCACAAAGAGAAACATGGACAAGTCTGTTGTGAACTAAATTATCCTTCATTCTCTACCAAAATTAGAGAAGAATGGCATCATCATTTAATAAACTTTTTAAAAAAGTGTTTCCATTGCATTTGGGTCTATATTAGGCTTATTTCATTCCTGAAGCAAACCTGCTCCCCATTCATTCCTTCATTATATGAGAAAATGAGAATTCCTTCATTATATGAGAAAATTGTGCTGCTTTTGTTGCATCAAAATTTAGTTCAAACAATAAACTAAGATGATAGGCACACAACAATTACTTTTCTCTCCCATACCAAAATTTTAGAGACATTTTTGCTCATGCTGCTATGCACAAATATTTCACTGTTAACCAGATCGGGTAGCTTTTAACTAAAACTCAAAACCTATGAGAACAGAGACAACAATGGGGTTAAGAGCAATATTCCTCTATTGTACCATCCTTAAGTTTCTGGGAAAACTTTTCTGACTTTGAATAAGTTCTCCAGAACCTCCAAGACAGAAGATTCAGTGCTTCAAAACTCCATTAAAACAATGGGCTTCTAATCAATTTTACCTAAGGCACTATATTTCAAGCCTACGTTTGATCTAAAATAAGCTCTCTTTTATGTATCATTGAAAAAAATTGGAGTGGATTTTTCAAAGCTTGCTTAATAGGTCCCTAGAGCTCATACTTACTAAACACTTTTCTATGAAGTTTGGATTTAGTTTTCATAAATATGACATGAATTGCTAAACATCTGCCTGGATTGTGCCATTTTTAGCCACTATCTCTAACAGAGTGACACATTCCTTGGTTCCCATCATGCCTTCCCTACGTTTCTACCGGAAAACAAGCTGAATGGGGGAAAAATGAAAAGAAAGCTAGCACGCTGCAAAGCACCATCCTCAAATGCAAGATGTATCTCCATCCTACCTCTAGGCCCCAACATAAACCACAGAGACATTTAGAAAAAAATAGTAGGAGACTAGTTTGGTAAATAGTGTTCTGCAGTTCACTATGATTCCAACGCAGCCAGTTGATCAAAGTCCTCAAAACAGCCTCTCAGATTCCTATTGGTCAAAATTTTTGAGATCCGTGTCCTAACCATTCTCCTGAAGCATGAGTTCGAATGAGCTAGGATATGATGCAAGAACAACCTTATTATTTCCTTATGTTCTGCTATCAAGGTCTGTTTTAAAGTTCTCCTGTTTCTCTTCTGTTTTTCATCTTATTTTGATCACATAAGTTGAAATACCAGCGAGAAAAGGATTTGGGGAAGCCTGCAAAACTATGAAAAGTTGTTGCTAGATTGGACAAAGGGTTAATACAGCCTTGCTAGGAAAGCCCTAAGAGATTGTAACAACTGATTTGCCTGTTTTTACCTATCTATAGGTAGGTACTATACCTAGCTTTATCTTTACCAACTTATATACACTCAGACATTTCTAGCAGTTAAATAATATTCAGATTCTGAACAGCTCATCCTAAACTAAACTGTTCTTGGGTTATTGGAAGGGTATCTACTTGAATAGTGCCCAAGGTGCCAAAAGAAAAATTCTCCACTTGGATATAGAAAATCAGCACGACAAAGGAAAGGCTAGGTGAAATTCGTTTCTCCAGCATTATATTTAGTATGCACAGGAGTTTTGAGGAAGATATATCAACACATCAATGAAGTAAGCACTGTGGTTCCTACCTACAATCTAAAATGGTACAGCCCAGGGACAATTTTACTTATGCAGTGTTGTCTAGACTGCATCTCATTCTACTGAACCATAAATACAGTATTGTAGATTAGTTTGAGTTTAAAAAAAAAAGGGTGTGTGTGTCGAATTGAGGTTTTACTCAGATATTTTGAAAATTTAGCCTTTTTCTTGGCCATATATACACACACTCAAAGTCCTTCCTGAGTAAATGCTGTAGGGGTGTAATCCACTAAAAACATCTTTTCTGAAAGACCAAATGAAATGAATGGGAGACGTGCTACAATATTGCCATTCTGTTCCATAATTTATGTTCATTTCATGAGCTATGAGCCAGAGACATGCCTTGCAGAGAGGGCTCAAAGTCTGAACTCAAGGCAGAATTCATAATGATTTAGAAAAAGAGAGAGATATATATAAAATGATGTGTACTGATTTCAAGTAGATCTTATACTTAAGTGAGTGTTGTGCTTATTCTCTGCAAAGGAGGATAATCTTATTTAATAATAGCTACAGTCCTCTAAAAATTTGTAATTATTTAGCAAAGTAGACTAAATGCTCTTGATTCAGCTATCTAGATAAGGATTTTAATATTTTTAAGATATAGGTTTAAATTTGTTTTTAAGTGTTCTAAGGCATTCTGCATTTTAAGTTATATAAAGTGTGCAAGTTAAAACAATTTCAGATAACAAAATACTGCAGAGAGATTTCACTGCTGTTAGGTTGATTTTTTTTAATTTAAGGCTGAACATTTATTTTGTTCAGCTCCTTAATTAAAAAAAATAATCTGTACATTGCAAAAACAGGACAAAAGTATTGTCCTTTAATGTTCCCTATTGGTAATGTGTGCATTCCATAACAGGTTCCAATATGAATTCTTACTATCATTTATACAGTTCCTTCAATATACATAACAGTTTACAAAATAATATAAGGAAAAAAAGATCCTTGTTCTAAGGACATTAATGAACAGCCGAATTTCTAAATGAGCTTGGTATACTGGGTGAATAAGATGGATATAAGTACCTTTCTTTAATTCTTCTATACAATAAATTTTTATGCCGGTATTCTAATGGAATTTAATTTCCCAACAGTAAAGTATACATAATGCAGGCAATCTTTGATCAGATCTCACAATGTTTCTTCTATTTAAAAACAAGTATATAATTTGAGATGGGATCAGAACTTCATTGGAGCATGATGCTGTGTGCATGTTCTACCACTTCCTCTTAAATTTCTCTAAAATTTTCTCCATCTAATTTTAATTCACATATAGGGCAAAATAATAATATTCCCCCCCATAAGACTGCCTACCAGTTCCAGGGTAAGATCAAGAGGGGATAAAAGGAAGGAAGGAAGGAAGGAAGGAAGGAAGGAAGGAAGGAAGGAAGGAAGGAAGTCATACTCACATCCTACAGCACTATTTTTCCAAAGAAATTTGAAGCCCTCGGCACTTATTAAATGAAGAATAAAAAGAAACAAAGAGAGATATGATTTCAGATATAGCGTTTTTTTGGTTCAACAATTAAAGGAATCTAGTTGAAAAGTTTTTTTTTTTAAGTATTACTATTTTCAGCCTTCACCTGTTGAATCTTTTCCATTTAAATGGACATAATATGATTTCTAAAATACATTTCAAATGAGTTTGGGCAACTGCATTGAAAACTAACCATCAATAAAGGCTGCCTGACATCTGTGTATTGTGTGTGTGTGTGTGTATGTGTGTGTGTGCGCGCAATCTTCAAGCTTCTCAAACTGACCAGTTGGTAACATTATAAATAAACTAGTTGTAAGAATGACTGGCTGTACCTTTAGAAAGTAGAGCTAAACCTTTAAAATAAAAGTAAAATAAATATAAGCCCTGCTTTGCATTAAAAACATGAATCAGTTTACAAAAGGAATGTATGAGATATCCGGACTTTCTTCAATTCCATACAGCATTTCTGTTTTAGTTAAGGAATTGGTTTTCTTAATTTTACATTGCAATGACTTTACCAAACATTTTCACTATAGACTTTTTGAAAGCTCTTACAGTAAGAAATTATCAACAAAAAGCAGGCACATTAGTGTACAAAAATGTTGCTGTTGATTTTTTTCTTCTTCTTTTGAAAGTGCAGATTTATGTGCATCTTACAAGACCAACTATAGTTTTAACTCTCACTAAGATTTAAACTGAACATAACATCTCCCAGGAATATTGTAAACTTAAGAGGCTTTGTTCAAAATTCCTTTCAGCTCTCTGAAATATCACTTTGAGAGATTCATGCGTGCTTTTTCTCTCTCTCTCTTGCTGGCTGATTCTCTGAACTTAACTCTTTTGCACTTTTAAAGCTGAGGTTATCATGAAGATTCATTTGATGCAGGGAAGGGTCAGGAAGCCAGGCAGGCTGAACCGTTTGGTGATTTCAATCCAAGCCAAATGAAAGAACTGTGAGAACCAACCCTAAAATGTTCACCATTTGATCAATACTGAAGAGATAAAATAGACAATAAGGGTAAAAATTAAAAAGATATTAAAAGCATCATCCCGAGATTGCCCCAATTATCAGTGAAAATGCACTTTGCTGAACCCTTTAACAGGTAGCTATGGTTTTTTTTTTTTCTTTTAGAAACCAAAGTAGCAGAGAAAGAGAGAAATCTTGACAGGATATATTGGAGAAAACTCCAACAGGTTGCAAAACACTGGCAACTTTCTAAAACTGTGTTCAAGACTTCTCCAACCAGAGGTGGAGAGAAAAATATGACTGATTCTTCAGAAAAAAAGGAAGGCAAAGCTGTTTGGACCAACAGGTTACCACTTGCCACCAAAAGCAGGACCAACACTACACAACAGCCTGGTCTCATTTCTAGGCATTTATTGGGGTTCTACCTTGGGTTTTTTGTTTGTTTTTGTTTTTGTCAGCTTCTGGGTTAAGAGTCCTGGCAAACAGCGGGGGTTGGCCTCACCTTGTACTACTGGTCCTGCCCATTAAACCTCTGTGCTTTGCCCCCTTCGCCCCAAGTTCACCTTCTGCCCCTCTCAGTCCAACAGGCTGACGGGCAGAGCGGTCGGTCTCCAAAGGGGCCTGGCCGGGGCCTACACGCGGTTGGCACAGAGCTCCCTGGGATAGATGTCTTCATAGGCAGGAGGCTGCTCATTGGGCAGCGGGTAGCAGTAGGGGTAGGAGGCATTGAGCTCGGGGTCCATGGGCGAATACCCAGGCAACTCGATGGAAGGGTGGCCGCCACAGTGTACCTCCACCCCGGCCTCGTCGAAGACGTGGAAGACGCCGACGTTGATGTAGGAGACGGCCTGGAAGGCGCAATTGCCCCCCGGGGACAGATCCGGGTCCTCGCTGGAGAAGATCGAGCCTTGGCTTTGGCGTTGAGGTCGTCGGCCGCCACCAGAGCCGCCCGCGCCGGCGCCGCCACTTCCCCCGCCGCCGGCCCCCCTCCGTCGCCTCCGACGGCCGCCCGCGAGGCGTTGCTCCTGTCGGCAGCGCCGCCTTCGGCGCAGGCCCCGCTGCTGCGCCGCTTTGTAGTTTTTGACCAAGAGCAGGTTGAGCAGCCCCAGCAGGCACTCGAGGGCGTTGAAGATGGTGGAGATGACCAAGCCGCGCTGATAGTCCCGCAGCTTCTGGCAGCGCAGCAACAGCGTCGTCCCCGAGCCGTCGGGGCCCCCCGCAGGCCGCGCCCGAGCCGACGACCCTCCTCCTCCTCCAACCTGTAGGAGGCAGTAGTGCGAGTACTTCTTCTCCACCAGCGACACCGTATCGCCGTCGATGACGGCCCCGGCGAAGGCGCTCAGCACCCCCAGCATGAAAACCAGGACCCCCAGCAGGAGGAAGTTCTGTCGCCCGCCGGGGGGCGCCTTGGGCAGCGGCTGGGACTGGGGCTGAGCGTCTCCGGCGACCGGCACCACCGCGCCTTCGCTCGCCGCGTGCCCTTGGCGGTGCGGTCCGCCGGCCCCTTCGTCGTCCGGCGGGCGGCAGCAGAAGAGCGCGGAGCCCAAGAGCGAGAGCCCGGCGGCCAGCAGGAGCCCCGAGTAGAAAGCGCCGGCCGCTGTGCCCAGGCGGAACGGCTCCCCCTTGAGTTCGGAGCCCAGCGAAAAGCACTTGAGGCCCACGGCGGCGGCGCTCAGCGCGCAGGCGAGCAGGAGGCAGCTGGAGAGCGCGGCGCAGGCTCCCCGGACACTCCACTTCATCCTCCGCGTCTCCTCCGCCGCCTGCGCCTCCTCCTCCTCCTCCTCCTCCTCCTCCCTGCCTCGCCTCCTCCGCCTCCCTCCGCCTGCGCCTCCTCCTCCTCCTCCTTCGCCTTCCTTCTGTCCTCATCCTCCCGTGTCCTCCTCGGCGTCGGCGGCCTTTGCCGGGGAGGCGGCCGCCGCGCGTTGCGGGAACATAATGCTGGGGACGGCGGTGGCGAGAAGGGAGAGTTCCGAATGCGCCGCCACCGGTGCCTCCGTTGCTCTGGCTGCTACCGCCACAGCGGCCGCCGCTGTCACCGCCGCCTCCTCTCTGCAGGCAGCCGGCAAGCACGGCTCACGCACCAGCTTTTTCCTCCCCGCCCTGCTGCCTCCCGCTCTCTCTTATTGAAGCTGCTGCTGCTGCTGCTGCTCTTTTGCTCGCCGCCGCCGCCGCTACTGCTGGGAGCCGATGAATTATTGATGGCAGCAAGTTCGAGGCAAAAGAGGGGCATCGAGCACCTCGCTTGGGTAGCAGGAGGGAGGGAGATCTAGCCGCCGCGGGGTGGGGGAAAAAAACAGGTCCGACGGTATGGACGAGCCAGCCCTCTTTCTAGCCAGCCTCCTCCGGAGACGCGCGTGGCACAGCTCCCGCCGTCCATTCCTAGCGGGACGGTGTGTCAACCTGGACGCGCCCGGGCGGTGGTGGGGAT
>QLTV01004245.1:1942923-1957984 GCA_003457575.1 Thermophis baileyi | reverse complement strand
GCTCAGCAAAACACTCCAAAGCTGGATCAAATCAACTCATCGGAGGGCAAGCGGCAAGAAAGGAAGGCGTGTCCTTCCCGCGCGGCAGCGATGATCGCACCCCCCTCCCCACCAAACCTCCTCCTCTCTCTTTCTCCCCTTCTCCCCAGTTCTTGAAGAATGAACTTCCACTTCTCACCCGCTCGAAATCCTTCACGCCAAAAGGAAGGAGGCGCCACGGTTAGCTTAGTCGGGAGGATCTCTGCGCGCCAGCCGTGCCAAAGGGTGACTGGCAAGAGGTGGCTTTAAAACGCAGGAGGATAAACCGGAGGAGGAGGGGGGGGCGGGCTAGGGAAGCGTCACTTTTCTTTCATTCGTATAGAGTGAATCATTCTTCTCCCAGTCGTGGGGGGGGGGGGATCTACTTGTGGGCTGCCGTGGACTCCAACGCCGCTTCTCCGTACTTCGTCCTCCCCCCCACTTCCCGATCTGCTTCGCTGCCTTGGCAGCCCCCCCCCCCCGCCTTGTTTTTAAACAAGCCTCTCGGTTGGTTAGGAGTTACGTCGGTGCAGGCAGTAATGCGAAATCCACAGGCTGGTGCGGAAGGGGGGGGAGATGTTTTACGAGGGTCGTGTTAAGTTCGCTATCGGATAAATTGGGGGGACCAGAAGAGATGTGCGGAGAGCCGGGTAGTGTGAAAGGCAGAAAAGCGGCGAAGTTTTGAATCCGTTGCCCGGGTTGTTGCGTCAACACCCGTTGTTACAAAGACGACTAGCGCGCAACCTTTTATCGGCGATTGAGCTGTGTGTGTGTGTGGCTAAAAGTGTCCTCTTACTTGGACCCCTCCCACCCACCCCCCGTTACTCTCCCAAATGAACCTGATGGGGTACAGAAAAAGAGCAGGGCACCATTGGTGCTCTTGATCTTAGGGACGGCTCACCTCAACAGCCAGAAGATGAGAAACGAGCCTGTTTTGGCTTCCGTGGAAGCGAACGCGTTTTCAAAACCTGCTCATCGCCTGCTCTTTCTCTACGAATCTACTATATTAAGCTTGATTTGAAGCCACCTTCTATTCCGAGTCAAGCCATTTCCCCACTCCATTTCCCGGAGCTTCTCTACAATGTCTCCATCCATGCCTTGAACGTTCCACCGTTGTCCAACCTGAAGCAGCCTACAGTCACCCAATGGCTTTTTAAGGTTTAGAATATTTGATGTAAGGTTTTCCCCTCTTTTCCTGATATGCTGGGTATGGTCTGACTTCCCTGACCGCTTGATTGCTGACATCATCAAAGGTTGGCTCTCCCTGGCTCCTATTGGTCACTTAAGGCTGCTGCTCCTACTACCTACTCTCCTTTCCTGGGGTTGGTGGGCTCTGCCTTCCAATATATATGTTTTTTAGGTCCTAGGAGGGACCAGAAAGAAGGCATTTGCCGACATTATGCCTGGTCAGCACTTTCCAAAGCACTCGTCTTTTTATTTATTGGTCTAGTGCTCTTTTAAAAGAGCACCAAACCTGTTTTTCAAATACAAACGCTTCTTTTGAAAGGGCTCTGATCCTGCACTTCAGAAAAGGTTGTCATAAGCTGGGTCAGAGAGCTAGATACGTTGCTACTGCAATCATTTTTGGGGTACATTATAGGTTTTACACGGCTTCTGCTAAGGGGGGATTTGATTCATTGAGAGATGATCAAGTGGGTGTCAACTCTTAGTAACCATGTGGATAGACCACATAGGTGAGGGGGCACATAGAGGATTTGGAGGGCTGTATTTCTTCAGCATTTTTATGACCGTCATTGTTTCTGAAGACATCAGCAGCAAAAGTCACCTTCATCAGTCCACACTACCTGGGCCCAGCAGTCTCCCAGAGCTACAGTTGTTTGTATAGCACACCCAGGTAGCTGATGCTTCAGGGCTGGGAACAGGGTGCCTATTTTGTAGTCGCTTTGGTGGCACCCAATGCCACGGGAAGACTGGGCGTCCAGGGGTGGGAGAAAGTTATACAAAATTAAAATGGCTTAAACTTGTAAGATTAAGGTTCCTTTAAAAGGCTCAAATATGCTGCTTCCAGAAATCGGACTAGCTGGACAGGATTTTTCTGCCTCAAGATATTCTGGTTATTTTAAACCAGGATAGTTTGCACGGGCACGAAAGTTGCGGTTTGTGGGACTCGATACTAGGACTGAATCCAATGAAACGATAGAAAGGTGCGATGGGGATAATCTGGTGAAAATGCAGGAAGCAGGAGTGCTTGTGTCTCACAAGTTGCTGATAATCAAATGTTCCAGTGAGGGGTCTTTGGTGCTCTCTGAGCTTGGTTGTTTTCTTGCTTGGTTGCTTCCTGCAAGAAAACACAGACGTTGTTACCTAGCACAGATGATGTTATCTAGTTTGGATAATGAAACGTCTGCAGGAAAACAACCAAGCTCAGAGAGAGCACCAAGGACCCCTCATTTCAACTCTCGGCTACAGATATTTTCCTTTAAGCTGTTTCACTCTTCCTCTTTTTTTCTTTTTCTTTAAAAGATGGTTAAGAGAGGGGAGGCAAATTACTGGACGTTCTCAGCCGGGAGTCTCAAAAGAGAAGAAGAGCTCAGAGGCAGTCGAGGGCTGCTGTAGCAAAAGAAAAAAAAAAGAAAGGAAGGAAGGAAGGGAAAAAAACAAAAACCAGGCCACGCGGGAGCTTTTCTCGACTGACCCAGAGCAAGAGGCTCGCGAACACGCGGAGAGCAGGTTGGCGGCCAAGTTCCTCCCGCTGGGACTCATTGGCCCCACCGATTTCTATCTGGGGCCTCTTTGGTATCTGGCAAGGAAGGAATCGGTCTTAAAGCCTGGATAACTGTGTGTGTGTGTGTGTGTGTGTGTGTGTGTGTGTGTGTGTGTGGGGTGGGGGGGAGGGAGGACACAAGGATTGAGGGCCGGCTGGCTGCCCTGGCAGGCAACAGGCGCTCTCGCACGCTTTGCAAAGTCTTGATTGCTTCATCTCCAGGCAATGCCTGTTAATGAATTAATCTGCGCGCGGCGACCGCAATTGGAAAGTGACAGGGATCTTATCCTCCGAGCTTTCCCCTCTCTGCCCCGTGTTTCCCCCAGGGATTTTTATCTGGAACTTGTGCTGCCTTAGCCGAGATCGTCGCGATCTCCTCCGCGCTTGTTATTTATTGGTGGGATCACAAAATACGAGCGGTTATCACGCCAACGCTTAGCCGCGCTGAAGACCTTAAACTCGCTTCAGCGTTGCCTCCCATTCACAAAGCAACCTAGGAAGGAAGGGAGGCAGATGAAAAGCTGTAGTTGCCTTTAAATGTTAATTTATTCTGGTATCGACTCCCCTCCCCCAATGCTTATACACGGTTCTATCCGAAAGTGAATGGTGGTGGATATTAAGATGAATGTTTCATTTTAACTGGTTGATTGGGAATTTTATGTCTGATTTTCCCCTCCCAAAAAACAAGGCAATGAAAACAACACACCTGTAGAAATGTGGTTCTCAACCTTCTCTTCACCACAGACCCCCTTTAAATACCTTTTGTGGCCACGTACCATGGCCACGGACGCCCAATATTTAATACTCAAGATTTAAACCATAACATTTCTTTAAGCCTTCACAGACCCTCTGTGAGGACATCACAGCCCCCCCCCCCATCCACAGACCACCGGTTGAGAACCACTGACATAGAACATAGAGCAATAGGGTGGGAAGGGACCTTGGCAGTCATCTAGTCCAACCCCTTGCTCAAGCAGGAGACCCTAAACAACCATGCAAAGAGGTTAGATCTAACATCCAAAGGGGAAACTTGGATCTTTGCCTCCTACAATAACATTTGGAAGAAATACACAGTAATAGTGATGAATGGTACGTTATTACTCACATAATGGACTTTCCAAGACTATTTTTCCTTTTTTTGGGAGGGGCAGGTGGGGACGGGGACGGGGGGGGGGTAAACGCTAACACAGTTGTCAGCCTTCCTATTAACCAAAAGAACAAAAATTTAAAATAGGAACACCGAGCTCTCTTTTAAGCAGTTGAAGTCCTCGTTGGATTCTGCTCGATGCTTTCTTCTGTACTGCACCAGCAGAGTCTCTGAGTTCATCCCTTTGTCTTCTGATTTGAAGCAACTTAACCAGTTCATAGTTTGCAAAACCCCAAATTGTAATAAATCTAATCGAACCCCAGTCTATATACAGCAACAGACTATCAATTAAAGAGCGTCTGGAAAAGTTCCATTTTCGCTGCCTTTGGATGCCAAGGCAGGGGCCTTCTAGTCCTCTTGAAGCAAAGCTGTTTTGTAAGTTGGGAACCAGCACACAGGAAAACTTTGCTCCCTATTCCTCTTACCTCACTTACCTTTTGTGGGAACAATGAGCACCCCCACCTAGGACAGGATGGGCTGGTGCCACCTGCACGAGGTGGTTCTGAAGATACTGTATCTGTATGCCAAGCTGTGTAGGACTTTGTAGGTTACAACCAGCACTTTGCTTAGAAATGTTTTGGAAGCGTAATATGATTCTGTAACACATGGCAGAATAGAGACTGCAGTATTTTGCTCCAATTGCAGTTTTTGAGCAAAGGCAGCCCTATGTAAAGTATATTATGATACTCTGTGGTTGATGAGACCATATCTTGGGGCTACGGTCTCCTGCCCCAGCCACAGTCACAACTGTACATCAACTGAAGCAAGGCTACCCTTGTCATGGCCTTCACATGTGAATCTAGGAGACTTCCCAAGATACGGACTTGCTCCTTCAGTGGGAGTTAGAAGCAGTGTCAGATGTTTTCTGGACCAAGTTTGTTAAACTGTTTTGTCCCATCACAGCCTTCAGGCCAAGATTTCCATGATATCTCTGGACCTGCCCAGATGATGATCCCTCATCCCACGTGGCTTCGTGTAACGCTAAATGCTAGGGATGAGACAACTGAATCTTGTAGAATCCCACAAGAGCTGACCCCACCCACCAGTTTCTAAGGTCTACTCGGAAGAAGTAAAGCTACTTAAAAAGGTAAAGGTTTCCCTGTCCAATTGTGTCTGATTCTAGGGCGCTGTGCTCATATCCATTTCTTGGCCAAGGGAGCCAGCATTGTCCGAAGACCTTTCATATGGTCATGGTTATATGCCAAAGGCACATGGATTGCTGTTACTTTCCCATCGAAGTGGTACCTATTAATCTACTCGCATTTGCATGCTTTCGAACTGCATTGCTATGTCCTTCAGACCTCACAGAGAGTTCAGAATAGTGAGTCAGTTGACTGTCTGTGGAGATTCTCAGTCATCCAGGTCATGGTTGTCCCAAAGGTGCTTTTCCAAGAGGCAACTGGACTTTCTTGTTTTTTCTTTGAAGACGTTCCACTTCTCATCCAAGATGAGAAGTTGACTATACTGAATACAGGTAAGCAGGACACCTGACTTCTACAGAGACGTCTGCTTATGCCCGACAAATAGTGCTTGCCAGATCTCAAGTCTTCAGTTATATATGGCCATGGTCTTAACCAGGAGTGAAATCCAGCAGGTTCTAACAGGTTCTGGAGAACCGGTAGCGGACATTTTGGGTAGTTCGGAGAACCGGCAAATACCATCTCTGGCTGGCCCCAGAGTGGGGTGGGAATGGAGATTTTGCAATATCCTTCCCCTGCCACGCCCACCAAGCCACGCCCGCAGAACCGGTAGGGAAAAATTCTGAATTTCACCCCTGGGTCTTAACCTGCCAGTGTCGGCATTGCCGTTTTCTTGCAGCACTAGATGAAGACAAGAGGTCAGGCTTGTTTGTTATGGATGTCTTACAATTACAGATTTTCTTTGAATTCTGTGAGTAGAGGCTGAAGACTAGATGGAGCATTAGGCGCCAACAGGCCATCAAACAATAGCAGCAACTCCAAAAGATACTCTGAGTAGGTGGATGCTGACTCGATGAAAGACCAGATTCTGCCTAGCCCAAGAATATAGTACTGTGACCAGAGTTTGAAATCTCAACATATCTCTAGTATTTCCATGGACGGAGAACTTCCAAGTCAGTTTCTCTCTAAAGTTGAGAAACAACCTCACACTAAACAAACAAGCAAACCAACAAGCTAAGACTCTTAAGCAGGCTTTGCTAATAACTGATACACCGCTAAATAATACTTGCTGTTTTATCCCTTAGGTGAGCTTACACTGTAGAATTACTAGTACATTTTTAGCTAATGGTTGAAAATACAGCTCTTCATTTAAGTCTTCCCTATATGAATGGAGAGAGAAAACATTTTTTTCCTCCCTTGCTTGCTTTTGTTTTGATGATTCCATTTTACATTTTGCAATCCAGCAAATGCATCCTGGATGCATCTGCATAGCAAATGGGATTATAGCAGGTTTAATTGATTTAACTGGTCAATTTCACCTGATCTACTGCATGCAGAGAAATGTTACAAGGAAGGAAATACATGTATAAACTGAGAGTGGCCTGGACTGATCTTAGCTGCATTTCATACGGGAAGAAGGTAGAAAGATTGGTCAGCTAGAAGCTTGTGTCATATCACAGCACAGGTTTCATCATTTATCCCCTCTCCCCTTGCCTTGCTGTAGAAATCCATTCTATAGAACAGACAATGTATGTAGAATCAACAAAGAGAGCCAATTTAGTGTAGTAGTGAAAGCAGCAGGGGAGAAACCAGGAGAAGGTGAGTTCTAGTCACACCTTGGCCAGGAAAGCCAGCTGGTTGACTTTGGGCCAATCTCTCTCTCTCTTTTGGTCTAACCCACCTCACAGGGTTGTTGTTCTGGGCAAAAAAAGGAGAAGGAAGGAGTATTAGGTATGTTTGCTGCCTTGAGTTATTTATAAAAGTAATAACGGTGGGAGAAAAATAACTAAGCATTATTCAAATTTGATTGCAGCATTGGAAAGTAACATTAGGAAGGAGGGATTAAAGATCTCTACCCCCCTCCCCTCCCGATATCCCAAACTGGGTCATTTACCGAAGCTCCTATTACTGGCACCAGGCGCTCTATTTGAAACCTAAAATACTATCCGAAGTGTCTTGCAATACTGGTATAGAAGTGTTCTTTCTTTTCTCACCAGCAGAAAATCTGCCTCCACTTCAGAAGGCTTTTTTCATAGCAATTAAGCCGGGATATGGTCTCCAGTAATGTTAATGGAGGGAATTGGTGTGCCAAATTTCAATAGCGGGTGATATCACCGTACAAAAAAATGGATCACCTTTTCCTTTCCCGGTAGCATTTGCTAAAAATTTCGGTTCTAGAAATTGTCCTCCTGTACACCATTAAGCTTTAAAACAGCCTCTGTTAATGACATCTGAGGCTTTCTTTCTTTCTTTCTTTTAATAGGTTAGCAGGACTGGGAAATGTTCTTTTTCTGCAATCAGCCGGTGGAAACTTAAAACGATTTCTGCTGGTGGCAAAGGGTAGAGAAGAATTAGGATCTCGGGAAAAGGGTTTTTGAGGGCCTTCTGAAGACATTTGCAGTTCGATAGGGAACAATTCATGGGTGTATTAATTGAATTTTACAGAACTATAATGTCGATTTTGAGGTGATGCATTCCGAAGTTCATTATACAACATTCAGAAAGTGGCTGCATCGGAGATTTACATAAGGCCATTAGGGTTCTTGCTGTTTTATATCTGCTCCTGGTCTTGACATGCTTGATTTAATTTTCTTATTGGTGCTGCATTACTTCCAGTCCCACTATAGTTTGCAGCTTGATCCCGTTCCTGAAATCTGCTTTCAAGTCCTTTTCCATACGAGTTATCCGCAGTAAGACGTGGTTATACTCCTAGTGATAATTCTTCAAGGAAAATTTTCACAGTTGATTCTAGCTGGAGACCGTACTATAAGTTCAAGCTTATAGTAATGGATCGGAACAGCAACTCCAGATAGTTCTCAATGTACAACCATTTGTTTAATGACTGTTCGAAGTTACAATGGCACCGAAAAAAGTGACCCCTTTGAGCCTTTTTCACATGAATGTTGCAGCATTCCCCATGATCACATGATCAAAATTCAGGCACTTGGCAACTGGCATGTATTTATGACAGTTCAGAGGTGGGTTCCTCCCGGTTCGGACCAGTTCACCTGAACCGGTAGCAACCCACTGGTGACATCATGGAGCCGGTTCGGTCGGTGCTGGTCCGTGGATGCCGACATCTTTTTTTTGGATTTTTTTTTGGGGGGGGAAATTTTTTTTGGAATTTTCGGCACTGGAGGAAGCGAACCGGCGAGGTAAGTTAGAACCCACCCCTGTGACAGTTGCATTGTCTTACCATCATGTGATCATCATTTATAATCTTCCAAACTGGCTTCCAACAAGCAAAGTCAATGGGGGAAGCCGGATTGGCATTACAACTGCACGATTCACTTAACAACTGCAATGTTTCGCTTAACAGCTATGGCAAAAAAGGTAGTAAAATGGGGTGCAACTCTCTTAACAACTGTCTTGTTTAGCAATGGAAATTTTGGACTTAGTTGTGGTTGTAAGTTGAGCTTCCTGTATGCTGATTTCACTGAGGTCTGTATCTGGATGTCCCTTCCATGAATGAGAGAGCAAAGAAGGACTTATAAGATATTTTTTTCCTTTTTTTGAAGTATGACTTGAAATTTGAATAGAGCATCTCCTTTTCGTGTTTTTCAGCTGATCCCCCAGTTCATAGTGGAAATAACAGGGCAAATGAACTTTCCAGGCTGATGGAAATGAGATGCAACAAACAGTTTAGTGTATTGGGAGCTGGCAACAGCTTCACTGTGAGCCAACAAGGCTCACTGCCCAACTTAATTATTTTAAAAATACTCTTAATTAATTAATTAGTAAGGATGATACAACCCTGTCAGCATGGTACAAAATGAAGTGCCAGCCACATAAACTTTACAATCTTTATAAATTACAGTTTCCCAAAACTTTCATGGGGAAAAAAAATTGGGAGCTGCAGATTTTAAAAAAGGCAAAGACTGGGTTGATAAAAAACATGTGTGTGTGTGTGGGGGGGGGGGGCTAGCATGGTGGCAGAATCTTACCATAGTGATCTTCAAGTAAATGGATACGTTGAGACTGACTATGTCCTCTATGACATAAATGGATCTGTTATGGTTCATTGTGTTTAGATCAGTGTTTCTCAACCTTGGACACTTGAAGAGGTATAGACTTCAACTCCCAGAGTTCCCCAGCCAGCATAAAGAATTCTGGGAGTTGAAGTTTATGTATCTTCAAGCTTCCAACGTTGAGAAACATTGGTCTACACAGACAATACCACAATCTGATTTAGCTCCAGATAAACCACATTCAAAACTAGGGAAAAATCAAGGGAGGCCATCGTTTTGTGTATCTGATATTAATCTTAGGCTCACATATATAGTTTTGATGATTCAACTGATCCATATGGACTAGCATTGCTTTCACTTTCTTTTTCCTAGTTCAGTGTTTCAGAACCCTGACAATTTTATATTGTGTAGATTTCAACTCCCAGAATTCCCCAGCCAGTATGGGAAGTTGAAGTCCACGCATCTTAAAATGGTCAAGGTTGAGAAACACTGTCTTAGTTCCCATGATAGGTGAAGAAATTAAGAGATGAGCATCCTTTCTACTTTTATTGCAGTTAGAAAGCTGGGCAACACAGTACTGTATATACTATTGACATTTTCCTTTCTTCTTAGGAATATCTTAATTGCTGATTGGTGAAGAGAACTTCCAAGGAAAATGACACAAGTGTCTTTCTTTGATTTCTGATTTATCTATTTATTTCAATTTCTTGATGGTTTTCCCACAGGAAAACCTTTGTCAAATAACAACTCACTTATTATTTTATATTCTTCTAAACTTTAAAATAGTTGCTCATTGTTAACCATGCAGTATTATTTCAGAAACATACATCCCTTATGTCAGCGGTTCTCAACCTGTGGGTCGTGACACCTTTGGGGGTCGAATGACCATTTCACAGGGGTCGCCGCGCGTGTTAGCCTGCCATCTTGGTGCCACCGTCACTGCAGGGGTGAAAAGGTCCCGGTTCGGCCGTGCCTGCGGGTCGCTGGACAGCTGGTAGCCCGGACGCCGCCATTTGGGTTCTTCTACCCTCTGCGCATGCGCAGAATGCTTTGCGCATGCGCAGAGGGTAAAAGAACCCAAATGGCGGCATCCGGGCGAAGTCTCCCGCTTCCGTCACTACCGGCTGTCAGGCAACCCGCAGGCACGGCCGAATCGGGAGCATTTCACCCCTGCACGGTGGCACCAAGATGTCTGGCCCTCTATCAAACGTGGCGGCGGCGGGGGGGTTGCGGGGGGGTCGTGCCATTAGAAAGGTTGAGAACCACTGCCTTATGTGCTTACAAATCAGTAGGCTTTTATCTAGATCTGGAATCCAATTGTGTGGTACAGATTTGAACACGAAGCATCTCATTTGCTGTCCTTTTTGTCCATACATTACAGATGGTACAAAAAGTTATTGCACGTGAAACTCCAGCAGACTTCAGATTTATGGAAACTGGATTTAGCTCATAAAAATACTGGACACTGTTCAGTCCAGGTATCTCATATAATCTCCAAGCCCATTTTCAGAACTGTTCATCTTGGCCTGTTCTCTGTTTTATCAATTAGGGAATTCAGACTATAATTAGCTGGCAACAGGAACTTCTCCACAAAAACTATTAAAATATGTACACCTTCCTTCTACTTCACCATATTTGGGGTTGATTCTTATCCAGAAGTTTCAGAGCTTTGACACTGTAAAATCTGTTGTTAATCTGCTCTGCATTATTTATCTGTTTTTGCTGTATACCTGCAGATCCAATTTTAGAAGCAACTCCTAAGGTGTATTTTCACTGCTCTTTTATTACTCTTTTCAGTAGCATTTAAGCCTCTGAATTTCAACTGGTGTCATTGGAAGAACTAACTATAGACTTACTATAGACTTACTTCTCTCTTATTAAAACAATAGGACATATTTTAGCTAAATAATGACTAAGAAGGTCTCACTCATTTCTTGGGCAGACAATATTTGAGTGAAGACATTGGTTAAAAAGTTGTAGTACACCTTTCTTTCATTTTGCTACAAGATTAATAAGTTATGTATGTCCCAAAGAAAAGGCAACTGGAATTTCTTGGTTTGTTTTTTTCCTTGAAAATGTTTTGCTTCTCATGCAAGAAGCTTCTGATTCAGTCAGAACTGAAGAAGCTTCTTGGATGAGAAGCGAAACATTTTCAAAGAAAAAAAAACCCCAAGAAAGTCCAGTTGTCCTTTGAAAAGCACCTTTGAGACAATCACGACCTGTATGATTGAGAACTTTTGTCCATAGACAAAAGTTACGTAATAATATCAACCAATTTTGCTTCCTAGACCATGGTGTGAGAGAGATTTATTTGCCCTCTAGGAATAAAAAATGCAGATCCTCACACACTCAATTTATGTTGGGAAGGTGGAAGCTGTTTCGGAAAAACAAAATTTGGAATGAAACTTCATAAAGAATAATATCATCCAAAAAATGGATACTATGGATGTATCTACACTGTCCAGTTCTCCTTTGACAGAATGGGTAAGCAACCATTTCTGTAGGATAGAAATAGGCAAAATTGTCTTGAATCAGTTGCCCATTCACCCTCAAAGGGCCCTTTGCTCCAGAATTGTATTTTTTTCTCCTCCTGAGTAAATTGTTCCTCCTCCCCACCACCCAACTACTACTGCATCTCTCCTTCTCCAATAAATAAGTCACTTCCAGGTTTACTGAGAGTTTATTTGGGCCATTTGGGAGCTGAAATCATTTTACCTCAGGTGACTCAAAAAACAGTAAAATCCTGTACAGGTAGTCTTCAACCTACAACCACAATTGAGGCCAAAATTTCTGTTGTTTAGTGAAACATTTGTTAAGTGAGTTTTGCCCCATTTTACAACTTTTCTTGCCTCAGTTGTTAAGTGAATCACTGCAGTTGATAAGTTAGTAACCCATTTATGTCCAGGAAGACCCATCTACTGAAGGAAAGCTAACTATTACTTTCTTAATAACTATTACTTTCTTAAAACAAAAAACAAAAAAATGAGAGGGCACAATAGCAAGGGAATTGTCCAATAGAAAGACGTGGAATTCTATAGTCTGGACTGAATCCCTTTTAATCTTTTGCCAAAAGATCTCAGTCTGGATTGGGTTTTCTTACAAGGCTTCGAGTCAACCAGCATGAGCAGATTAATTGGCAACTGTGGATATGCCCTCGGTTTAAATATTAGTATTATGATATGCTTTACCTGTGGCTGCTTTCATGTACAGAGATTATATTCCAAACTCCTGACACTTCAGATAGTGATTGTAAGAAAGCCACCTAAATTCCGTTAGCTGACAATGGGCTTTCTAAGAAACAAGCTTGATTCTTAGCTCTACTTCTCAAGCAGAAGGCTACCATCCTGTCAAGGGATTCACAGCTCAGCTGCCTAATAGCTGCCTCCAATGTCCCCAAGGTTCTCCTAGTCATCCTGCTGTGAAAACAGAGCTATAAGCTCACATGCCACGCAGCATGTATTCAGGACAGCTCTCAGCAGGCCAACATCGCCATCGGTGAAATGGAGCTAGGTCAGCTTTCCTTGGGAACTTTTCCAGATTCCATGAAAACTTCTCCTTACATTCTGAAGGATGATGGCTGATACCCTGCTGCTTTATGAGCCCTGTGAGTAATGCTTGTAGGCTTTGCTCATTCTCTCCGTTTTGGTTGTAGCTAGAACAGAACAAAGTTTGACTGTCAGATGGTTCCATCAGTAGATACATCCATTAAGTATAAACTTGGACAAGAGTTTCACTGCAGATATGAATTTATGTTGATTTCCATTATCAGAGGAAGACACTTTATCTTATCTTTAGACCAGGGGTAAAATGGGAATTTTTTCCCTGCCGGTTCTGTGGGCGTGGCTTATTTTGTGGGCATGGCTTGGAGGTCAGGTGGGTGTGGCTTCAGGTGGCGTGGCCATGTGGTCATGTGACTGGGTGGGCGTGGCCAGGTTGTCATGTGACTGGGTGGGTGCGGCCATTTTAGCAGTCCATTTTGCCAGGGAGCAGGGGGTTGGACTAGATGACCTCTGAGGTCCCTTCCAGCCTTTGCTATGCTGTTTCAAAGCATTCTCTGAAGCTGTGTCTAGTGCCAGCCAGGTTTGTGTCTAGTCTTTCTCTCTTTTTCTCTCTCTCTTTCTCTCTTTCTCTCTTTCTTCTGTGGGAAGCAACCCCCCCCCAAATAAAATATTACTCATAATAAAAGGCCCACAGAAAAACAAGGAAAAATCAGGCTGCTAACAAAGAACCTGCCTGAAGCTCATTCCACATTCCTGCCCAATAGAGATAATGAGATAATGACAGTATAGAAAGTGGAAGCCTGACGTTTGGCTCCATTCACACAAGCAGGCAAACAAAACCAAAACAAAACCAGGAAGTGATTATGTCGGGGTGGGTGGGCGGAGCCTCACGCTGCCATCGCTACCGGTTCTCCGAACCAGCCGCCGCAACCGCTACCTACTCATCCGAAATGGGCGGAACCGGGAGGATTTCACCCCTGCTTTAGACAAAGTAGCTGTGCAGTTTTCCATAGTGCAATTCCTTCTTTCCTACCCTGACTTATGATGAACTTATTTTCCAAAGCATGAGAAGACAACAAACAATGGGTGGAAGAGAGACGCTAGCAGGAATTAAGGAGAAACTTCCTAACAGTGAGAACAATTAACCAGTGGAACAGCTTGCCTTCAGAAGTTGTGGGTGCTTCATCACTGGAGGTTTTTAAGAAGAGACTGGACAGCCAGTTGTCTCAAATTGTATAGGGTCTGCTGCTTGAGCAGGGAGTTGGACTAGAAGACCTCCAAAGTCCCTTCCAGCTCTATTCTGATTGATTGAATTATTTGTAAGTATGAAGATGGCATTCTAAGATTGTGGCTTCCTAACCCATTTTTCAGGCAGTACATCAGATTGAATTCCACAGTATTTAATTTTAACTCCATGCACTCCATGCATAGGGCTGGGCTGTACATAACTTTGCATATATACAGTATAGAGGAAATATAGATATAGATAGACATGGAGTTCTACATGTATGAACTGAAGTTAGCAAATTCCTTTGCAGTCCAAAGACGCAACAGCCAGTCTTGTTGGAAATCAGCAATTCATGTTTACCCCTGAAATAGGAATGATTGAATTTTCAAACTTACCTTGCCCCAAGTAGAGACAGATTGGGAGGATCAATAAAAACTGTAGTGATGCAACAGGCGTCTGCACTTCCAGAGGGTGTGTTATGTGAATAGACCTCTCTGGGTATTTTCTTGTAATACATTAAATGCATCTTTGGATAGAGTTGGGGAACCACTGATTTAGAGTTCGGCTAAAAATAACCTTCATGCAAAAAAGAAGAACTTAAGTGGAAAATGAAGAAAACAGGTATACATAAACACTCCAACACAGCAAGAAGAGGGAAGCAAGCCAAGCAAGCAAGCAAGCAAGCAAGCAAGCAAGCAAGCAAGCAAGCAAGCAAGCAAGCAAGCAAGCAAGCAAGCAAGCAAGCAAGCAAGCAAGCAAGCAAGGAAGGAAGGAAGGAAGGAAGGAAGGAAGGAAGGAAGGAAGGAAGGAAGGAAGGAAGGAAGGAAGGAAGGAAGGAATCTTTAGCTTTGGGAAATATTGCCATATTACAGAAGCTCAGGATAGTATTTGGCAGCAGTCTCATGTTTTTTTATGTAAAAGTGTAACTACAGATTCATTGTTGTATTTACCATTTGCACCTATTAAATTCATTTATTTCTAGAAATTCACAATATGGTATATACATAATTAGACATAATTAACCATATTAAATTTGCAACTCATTCAAAGTGTTAGGGAGTTTTGTGAAAAAATAAGCCCACATTCAGAAGTTTTGTTTTTATTATGTTTTCTTTTGCATTAATAATCACATGCTACTGTATTTTATTCAAAAACCTGCATATGGATATTACTGTTTAATATAGATAGAT
The DNA here is from genome assembly GCA_003457575.1 of Thermophis baileyi. NCBI lineage: Eukaryota > Metazoa > Chordata > Lepidosauria > Squamata > Dipsadidae > Thermophis > Thermophis baileyi. The sequence continues at coordinate 1,943,069 of QLTV01004245.1, read as the reverse complement.
TCATAATGTATGCAAGCCACCCACACACATTTTAAATATTGCAAACTATTTTTTCAGACTGTCTTTTTAAGTAGACAGCTATTTCTTTCTTTCTTTCTTTCTTTCTTTCTTTCTTTCTTTCTTTCTTTCTTTCTTTCTTTCTTTCT
>QLTV01004245.1:1926224-1942797 GCA_003457575.1 Thermophis baileyi | reverse complement strand
TATTAGCAAATTCAAAGAGGGTTTACAGTTTCCATTAAAGTACTATTTTCCCCCTGGATCTTTGAAAAGTTGGATTATGAGTAGGAACACGTAGCAAAGGATATTATGACCATTTTTAAAAAAATAGTTTTGTATTTGAGGAACTGGATTTTCTTTTCTTTTCTTTCTTTCTTTCTTTCTTTCTTTCTTTCTTTCTTTCTTTCTTTCTTTCTTTCTTTCTTTCTTTCTTTCTTTCTTTCTTTCTTTCTTTCTTTCTTTTTCTAGTTCAGCTACTTTTATTGGCTTCAGGAAAGTAGCATTGTATATATAAAACCTCAACGCTCTATTTAAAACATTAAACCACCATAGTAAGCATCTTCCCAATCTTTCAGTTAATACCTAGCCCCGAGCATCACTTCAAATTAAAAAGTATTCACTATTTCCAAAAGAAGCTTTGGCAGATCTCTTGAGAAAATGCATTGCACAGAGTTACAGAATAGGCAGTAATGCTTCTTAATGAACTTGATTTGTAAAACAGATTTGCAGACTCCAGATTATTTGTATTTCTTCTTCACTTTTTTTGCAAGAGGGATAGGTAGGGAGCCTAGGGTAGGGCTAATGTCTTTGCACTGTAAAAATCCAGATGTCAATTATATATCAGCAAAAATAAACAGAAAACTCTTTTTCTTGGTATTTAATCATCATCTAGATGTTTGCAACCCAAATGAGTAGCAGTTGCCTGGGGCTCTAAATTGCTAAATTACTACTTCACTTGGCTTCTTTGAGTAAGGCCAATAGTGAAGGATATTTGCTGCCGTAATTCAGCAACATCTGGAGAGCCTTAGGCTCACTTATCCCTACATTGTGTTCTCAAGATTTCAATTACAATAATTTTAGTCTGGACCTTGGACAGAAATTGGTGAATCTATCCTGAATGTGGTTTTCCAAGTGGTAACTTAAGTGTGTGTGTATTTACATGTGTATGCATGTGTGTACAGTGGAGGGATGATAGATAGATCTATGTGTATACATATCCTCCTGCCACAATAATTCTTCCCCTTCTTTTTGTATTTCACAATATTTTTAATCATGAAAAAATATAAGAAATATAATTTCGTAAGCTGAAGCATTTAGTATGTTCGCATGTTTATTCTAGACAGTGGGAATATGACCTGATTAGTGAAGCAGGTTGTATAACGGTAACATAGTTTAAAACAAATATATTCTAAGGATAGACAAAACCTAGCATCTAACTGACTGAATTCTGCCAGGAGAAGAGTCAAAGAGAATGTAGTCTCCCTCCCTCCCTCCCTCCCTCTCTCTCTCCCTCTTTCCCTCCCTCTCTCCCTCTCTCTCTGTTAGAAAAAAACCAGAGGAAAGTGACCTCAGAATACTGTAGTAATCTTTCAGATGAAGAGCCGGTAGTGATAGACAAAGAGGGGACTCAGAGGAAAACTTCAACTCTCTATCTTCTCAACCATTGAAGTGCTGAGGCCTCAGTGCCATTATATTTGGACCTTTGGTAGTTCATGGAGCTGAGAGAGAGAAGTTTTAAAACTCATCCTTCATTTTTCTCTTTTACAGATTACCCGCAATTGCTACAGATAAAAAAAAAAAAAGCAAGGGGAAATGGATAGAAATAAAAATTTAACAAGAGTTTGGCCTGGGCAATCAAGTAACATTGCCAGCCCTGATGGACAAGAAAACTTAACCTGATTTCAGAAGGTAAAAGATCTTTTAGGCTGATTGTGTAAGTGTTCTAGCTCAAGTCCTAAATTTCACAACACTGTAGTCAAAGTGATTGATTTGTGCCAAAAGCAGGTAATTTGATGCCTCTAAATGACGGTAGGCCTGCTGATTCCTCCTTGGGAGCTCTTAATTTTTAAGTTTCTTTTTTCTTTTTTTAAAAGGAGCTGAAATGCTGCAAAATACTAAGTGCAGATGAAGCCTGTGGCATCTTCTGAATCTATAGTTGATAGTTACCAGCAACTTTCTTAGGCTATAAGCCCAATCATGGTTTACAATAAACCATTGTTGTAAGGAATATCCTTCTGGGTTCAGTTCCAAGTGGGGAAAAAGACACTGGATTCACGGAAGTTGCTTGGAAAGAAGGTTTAATGGTGGATAGGAGCACATGGCATGAGCTCCTGAACAGAAAAGGTGGATCACATGCTTCCAGATGTTGGGTGAGGAGAAAAAGGAGGAAAAGATACTGAGTCTCTTGGTTTTATGACCTCTGTTGGGCCCCACCTCTTAGTTTCCTGTGCCTGTGTATGTAATGCACTCCGATTGGCTGTCAGACTCCCAGGGGCATGCTGGGGCAACTCTTGTGGGCTGTCCTGAGTCCCAGGCTTGGCTGATGTAATCTTCCCAGGTCCCATGTGGTATAATGAAAGGGCTTTGGGCAATTCCTAATATGGCTCTGTCTGAAGGAGATCTTTGTTATGTAGAATAGACTGCTCCAGGCTATTAAAGTGGGGGGATGAGTGATGGCCCATTGACAAAGGTGGGGGCTCCTAAGAGTGAGTCTGTTTCCTTTCTAAAAGCATGTTTCTCAATTTCTCTAGAGATATTCTATATAATATTCTGCCTTTTTAATTCTTCCCAGGATATTTCATTTTTCTAGGAGAGGGGTGGGTGCTAACTTCCTACACCATGATATCATTATTTCGTGACAATGGTGATTTCCCTGCTTGCCTCTGTTGCATGGTGAGACAGCCTTAAGCAGGCATTAGTATCTCTGTGTTGCTGTAGTGTTTCCCCATTTATTCCAACCCCTTTTCCCCACCATGATTCAATTTGTGTTGTGACAGAAGGGGGTTGGGAAAGAGGAGCCGACAAATGACCAAGAAAAACCTTGACAGAGCCTGGTGTCATATTCATTCCATTCCAGATGCAGTGCTTTGCCTGATGATATATAGAAATATATGATATTTCTCCTACAGGCTTGTGATCTGCTGAAGAAGGAATCCGTCCACCATCTTGTCTACCATCCAGTCCACACACATAATCAAAACAACCCCATTCAGTAATAACTCACAAGTGGTGCAGCAAAATTTGGATAAGGATCACCTACAAGTTCAGCAGTCTTCATGATGGTATAGGTAGCCCTTGCTTAGCCACCACAATTGGGACCGGCAACTCTGGCAGGGTTGCTAAAGGAAAAATCATGTGAGGAAACTTGTAACATCACTTCTGCTTCCATCATTAAAGAAATCACTGAAGTCATTAAGTGAGAACCCATGTGACCGTGAATTGATTTCTCTTCTTCTTCACTTCTTCTGCATTCTGCCTTAATTCTCTTTGTTGGAATCCAATTGTGAAGCTTGCAAATGGTGATCATGTGATGGCAGGAGGCTGTCACAGTCCTAAATGCACACTGGTTGCAAAACATCCAAATGACAATCACGTAACCAAGGATACTGCGATAGCTATAAATGAGAAGTTTGTCACAAAGCTTGTTTTTTGTAACTTTGAACAGTTGCTAAACAAGGCAGTCAGTAAGCAAGGACTCCCTGTTTATGCCAAAAAAAACCTATGAATAGATAGGAGAAGGGATCAAATATGACTCTGAATGGTTTCACAAAATTCAACTCAGAAGCAGACACACACACACACACACACACACACACACACACACACACACACACACAGAGAGAGAGAGTTGCCCTGAGGTGATTGAAGAAAAACAATATCTCAGATTACCCCAACCTAAAGGACCCTTTGGATAGCTAGCCCAAGGCCTGGGAGAAGGGCCACAATTTTAGAGCTCATGAGAAGTTGATAGGGTGGAGGCCATGGGAAGCTCTGGGAGAGATGCTGTTCTGGAAGGCAGGAGTTGCAACAGAGAAGGTCTACTTCCTGCTACATCAGCGGTTCTCAACCTGTGGGTCGCGACCCCTTTGGGGGTCGAATGACCCTTTCACAGGGGTCGCCTAAGACCATCGGAAAACACATATTTCCGATGGTCTTAGGAACCGAGACACCGCTCCTCTATCCGTCCACATACGAGTACCCAGGGACGGTGCGAGGCACGGGCGGCCCTCGAATGCGCAGGCAGCGACGGAAGGGCCGCGTGCGCTAGCCCGCCATCTTGGTGCCACGCCCCCTTTGTCACATCGCTTCTCGCCTGGCAACACGCACGTGTGGGGAGGGGGCGGGGCAGGGGTCGTGGTGGTGGGGCGGGGGTCGCGGCATTAGGAAGGTTGAGAACCACTGTGCTAGATGATATTACTTAATCAACAGGACCTGAAGCAAGCTAACTCTGTCTGATCAGAGATGGTGGGCAGATACTGTGGGAGACAGAGGATTCCTCAGGCCTTAATGCCATAAAATAGATGCCACAAGAAACAACAGCTCAGTAACAAAGACAATAGGAAACTGACGTGGTAGGGAACCCTATCAGAGTTAATGGAAATGATGAGCAAACGGGTCTATCTATCTTCTGGACAATAGGTGGTTATTCTTGGTCATGCCCACCATGACAGATACTTTATGAGCAGGTATGCCTCTCCAAGGCTATTGTGGGAATACAAAAAATAACCCACTTTGCTTACATTCTAAATTACTATTTCATAAATATGCATATGAATTTTCTGCTTGAATTGAATAATGATTAATAATTCAGTGAAACCTTGCAGAGTTCAAAAATGTAACTGCCCTTTCCTTTACTATCTCTTTGTCTACTAAATATAAGCTTTTCTTTTTAAAAAGTTTCAGCGACCGAGGAAACCCCAAAAGACTTCTTTTGCTGGCGGGGAATGGTAAAACTCCTAAATCGACAGTAGTTCGTTGAATCTCGTTGGATTTGAAATGTCATTAGAACCTAGAACATTGGATTCCAAATCTCAAAAAGACTCTGTTGTAGTAGCATTTGAGAATTATGTGGCTTGTCCTGCCATAACACTGGTTACCTCCTCTGGATGGGACCAGGGGTGAAATCCAGCAGGTTCTGACAGGTTCTGGAGAACTAGTAGTGGAAATTTTGAGTAGTTCGGAGAACCGGCAAATGCCACCTCTGGCTGGCCCCAGAGTGGGGTGGGAATGGAGATTTTGCAGTAGCCTTCCCCTGCCACGTCCACCAAGCCACGTCCACCAAGCCACACCACACCCACCAAGCCACGCCCACAGAACCGGTAGTAAAAAAAATTGGATTTCACCACTGGATGGGACACCAATATCATTCTGAAAATGGGAATGGTAGATTAGAGCTATGGGAAGGACATATGCATGTCAGGTTCGAGAACACGAGTGAGCGGTTAGACAAGGAGACCCAAACTCATTGATAGCCTCACAATGCAATGAACAAGGACATGCATTAAATTTTGCAGCTACCACAATTGTTGGCCAAGCAGGAACAAAAATAGCCAGAGAAACAATTGAAGCCTGGGAAATAGGCTCCTTGTCAGTCAACAGGAATGTTGATTTACCACCAGCTTATCAGATACAAAGGGACTGAGGGTGCAGCAGCATAAGGAAACAACAATCAACGATTTAATAGCCAGCCATCAACACCCTAATTAACAACTAAAAGCTACACACCACTAGGCACCATATAAGTACAATGTGTAGAACAGCCTAGTGCACACATTCTGGTGAGAGAAGTTCCCTGATGATGGGCTCCAGCACGAGCTCCAAAGTTTGGAAGAATAAAGCTTTGGTCCCGGTGACCGACTCAGATTGGATCCTGCAATATCAGGTTCCTGCTGCTTCAAATGGTTAAAGGAGGCTTCTTCAGCATTATCAGATACTGTATATACCTGTTACTGGAACATGTTTTCCTGCTTTTCTGCCTGCAGTCTTCATTGCAAGGGCCCTCCCTTTTTATTTTCTAGGCCTCAGTAGATGCTGCAGAAACCCAGAGAACAGGAATATTCTTTGTTGGCCAGGTGTGATTGGACACACAAGGAATTTGTCTCCAGTGTACATACAAACAACAAAGTGGTAAGTCATAGATAATAAATCATAGGATAAAATATTGTAAGATAACAATAGGAGAAGGTAGTAGGAAAGATGAGAAGATGAGAAGATGAATGTAGGCACTTTTGGTCTTGGACCCCATGCCATTTCCATTCTTCTTCCTCTGCTCTTCATGACGCATCAGCTGGTTCTGCAGAAGCAAGTCATGCAAATCAAAGTCATTGCTTCTCCAGTAGTAAGAAGACAGTAAAGGAAGGGGGAAATAGAAGAGGCTTAATGGAAACTCAAGGAGGACCCAAGATATTGGCTTTGATTAAGCAGTATTCTGTTTCCAATTTGGACCCGAGATCTTGATTATTTAGTTGCATGAATTGATGGATGCCCTCAACCATCCCCTTATGTTTTCACTTATTGTTGTAGTGAACACTGCTACTCAAAAGTGTTACATAAACCAAGTGATGCCTGAGTGACTAAAAGACAACTTCATTCAGGCCATAGCATCTAAAAAAGATTCTAGTAGGGGTGATGTATCGTATCCATCCGTACCTCCAGCCATTTAATGACAGCTTAAATTATTGCTTCTTGGTGCTTGGATACAGGTCGAAGAATATCAAACAGGAGTTCATCTTTACATTCCCCTAACTACAGCATAAACATGACTCGATGATTACTTTTTGTCTCTGATGTCCTCATGACATTGCCCTCAGGCAACTTAAAATTATTTATTCTTAGCTGTGCCAGCTTTAAAGTAGCATTTCCCTTTTTTCTCCTGACCCAATATTTCCAGTGGAATCTGCAATCTGGCATGCTTCACCAACAATAAGGTTGCTGATGCCGGTAGGCAGGAGGGTCTGCCCAACTTCAATAGACTATTTTAGGGTGCAGCATGCATGCAGCCTCGCTTCTGCTAGCTGGGCTGGGCCCTCCATGGTTATTGGCCCTCTCCTGGCTGCAGGAGAGACAGAGCCCTGGGCTTCCATAGAGACATTTGCTCAATTGTGCTTTTTCAAAGTACTTATAAGGTCTTGCAAAAAGCTCTTATCAACATGGGTTTAGCACTTTCCCCCCAAGTGTTAAACTTGCTTTCGAAACTTGGGCTTAGCGCTCTTATGAAAGATTTCATAAATATGCCCTTATCTTTAAAAAGAGGTCCAGTTCTAAGATGCCTGGAAGGTAGACTGAACCAGTAAAGAGAGCTAGGTTCTGCCAGCTATATGTTGCTTGTTCTTCACTCACTAGATCCAGGGTCTCCAACCTTGGCAACTTTAAGCCTGGCGGACTTCAACTCCCAGAATTCCCCAGCCAGCAGTTGAAGTCCGCCCCTGCACTAGATGAATTACAGGCAGAGGTGGGTTCCTCCTGGTTCGGACTGGTTCGCCCGAACTGGTAGCGACCTGCTGGTGATGTCACGATGACGTCACGGATCCGGTTAGGTCGGTGCCAGTCTGTGGAGGCCGCCATCTTTTTTTAAAAAAAATTTGGAATTTTTTTTATTTTTTTTCCGGGTTTTTTTTTTCTTCTGCGCATGCGCAGAAGCCGAGTTTCCGGCACAGTGCATGCGTCACCATCTTGTTTTTGGCTTTTTTTGGGGGGGGATTTTTTTTTTTATTTTTTTGCACTGCGCCACGCGGCGCGGGAGGAAGCGAACCGGAAGCGCGGTAAGTTAGAACCCACCCCTGATTACAGGTAGTCCTGGATTTCCAACCATTCCTTTAGTGATCTTGTGAATTACAACGGCACTGAAAAAAGTGACTTATGACCATTTTTCAGACTTATGACCATTGCAGCATCACCATGATCAAATTTCAGATGCTTGGCAACTGACTCATATTTATGACGGTTGCTGTGTCCTGGGGTCATGTGATCACCTTTTGCCACCTTCTGACAAGCAAAGTCAATGGGGAAGTCAGCTTCATTTAACAACTTAACAACTTGTTACTAACTTAACAATTGCAGTGATTCGCTTAACAATTGTGGCAAGAAAAGTTGTAAAATGCGGCAAAACTCACTTAGCAACTGTCTCACTTAGCAACAGAAATTTTGGGCTCAATTGTGGTTGTAAGTTGAAGACTACATGTACAGGTTTTCTGTTGCTTTGGCCATGAACAGGCATTGTCTCTCTATCGTGTTTCTACTGATTTTACTACTTTGGGGGCACAATTTTGCCTGTTCCATTTCAATTTTGGTAATGTTAGGCACCGTTGTGTTGTTATTATGCATGAGTTCGTGATATGGTAAAATGGAAAAACCTACATTAAAATGCTATCCTGCAATAGTTGAGCTGTCAGAAAAAAATATGCCATTTTATGCCTGTCTGAGAATATCCAACTGATTGATTTTGACTGGAATCAGAAAGAATGTTGTACTAACGGGATTTTAGTTTAATCCGATAAGGCAGTGCTTAAGATCCCAAAAAACTAGCTTGTGACAAGTATCCCTTATTTCTCATCTGAATTAAACTACCCCCTTTGGAGTTAACTATCATGACCATAAAAAGCACAGGCATCAGTGGACACCGGTTCCTAGAAAAATAGGTTATTTCGAAAATGCATCTTCATGTAGACAGGCCAAAACAAAATTGTGCTTCTATTGCAGCGTTTCTTATAATTGTCAGGCCAATAAATAAATGCCTGACGTTATGCTTTTCTAAGTGCTGCGAGAAAAAGGCTTGATCGACTGCAAGTGCTTTACAGTCCTTTCTAAGCAGTTTACAGAGCCAGCATATTCCTCAATTTTCCGACCTCGGAAGGATGGAAGGCTGAGTCAACCTTGAACTGGTCAGAACTGAACTCCAGGCACTGAGCAGTGAGCTAACCTGCAATACTGCATTCTAACCACATGTGCCACCACAGCTCTTGATCCTCCCTGAGAAAACAAATGTGCAACTGGTAAGAAATTATATTATATTCCATTTTTTTTTAACCTTCGATGGCTGTCTTGAATTTATAATCCATGTTTCCAGAAGAGAAATGATGACCCAAAAAAGCCCTGAAGCCAGCATGGCTCCTAAGAAGTAAGTGTCATGAATTACTGTGGACACGATTATATTATGCTCCAAGTGAACTTTGGATTTTCCATTTCAGTTCCCCAAATTTGGGGAAATATTTTGAATTTGATTCTTTTTAAAAAAACAACAACAAAGTTTCCTGTTTTGAAATGGTAGGAATTTGTACTAGTAATCTTTGGCAACTGTAGGTGTGAAAAGAAGCTTATCTGGGCCTCCATTAATGTGTGAGGAGATGTTAATGAGGGATGGATGGACAGATGTGGAATTAAGGTGACTGTGTCCCCCACAACCATGTAAAACATGTCCTATGTGTTTAAACTCTAATGATAATTAGAAACAGCTCTTGCTTCAATTCATATTGACAAATTGAGCTGTATGTGCCACAGCTGGCTTCAAGTAACAGCAGGAACAATTTGTAAAAACAAAAGTTTCTAAGCTAGACCTTTGCATTATAGAACTATAAATCTTTCCCCAGTAAACTGGAAATCTATGTGCAGAACGCTTAAATGACCAACTAGTGCAATGAATTGAAGAGAATAACATCATAGGCACTGAGCAAATTAAATTCCAAAGAGGCTATTTTACAGTACTACAGAGTAAGCACTTGTTCTTTATGATCTAGCAAAATATATATATATATTTTAAATGCAGGAAAGGTAAATTGAGCTCTGCTTTTATAGATCATAAGTTAGTTTTTGACTCAATTTTTGCAGGATATTTTTGTCATGTCGCAAGGCAGTATAGAGCAATCTGTCTAGTCTCTAGACAAATAATTGGATAATTAGGGAGGGGGCCATGAGCAATTTATTTATTGTGGAGTGTGGATGAAATTATGATTGTTACTTTACAATCTGATTCATCAGGGATAGGATCTATAGACAGGCTCAAAAATAGCAATAGCAATAGCACTTAGACTTATATACTGCTTTACAGTGCTTTACAGCCCTCTCTAAGCGGTTCACAGAGTCAGCATATTGCCCCCAACAATCTGGGTCCTCATTTTACCCACCTCGGAAGGATGGAAGGCTGAGTCAACCTTGAGCCGGTGAGATTTGAACCGCCGAACTGCAGCTAGCAGTCAGCTGAAGTAGCCTGCAGTGCTGCACTCTAACCACTGCGCCACCTCGGCTCCTCGACCCAAAATCACTTTGCTCTTGATCAACGTGGAGTCAATCATTGTCAATACTGATTGGTGACATTCATCATAAGGTCTACAAACTCTAGATTTTCAAACATATATGAAAATCAGTATGATTTTCAGTATGAATATCTGTCCAGATCTGGGAAAGCCATCCAGAAATATTCCAAATTTATATACTTTTGTGCATTAATATATCTTGGGAAAAGTGTTTTGGGAAGTCTCAGTATCTCCTGTATTGTTAAATTTCTTGTATACAAAAGGAGGACATAATATGCCATATTATATGACCATCCCAGCAACAATGTATAAAACTAGGGAGAGTTTCCAAGTTGAGCTTAATTTCTGGTATTTGCAATTCCTGTAGGATTTTATTTTGCTTTTTCGCAACAATACAGAGATTTCTGTTATTGTTGTCTTCAAGGATATTTGTTACTTCCCAGTCCAGGCTGCAGCCAAGAATCTCCTGGTGACTTTCCATCCAAGAATTAACTAAGTCAATCTTGGATGGCTTTTCATGAGAATCGCATGGTTACATGGAGTTCAGTTCTGGAGTCCAGAAATTAATTGCTCTGTAAAACATTTAGACCAGGGGTGGGTTCTAACTTACCTCGCTGCTGGTTCGCTTCCTCACGCGCCACGCGGGCACACCACGCGAGTGCACGCATGCGCAGTGCTAAAAACCAAGCTTCTGTGCACGCACAGAAGCAAAAAACAAGATGGCGGCACCTATGGTGCCGCCGAGAGAACTGGTTCGGGGGCATGTCCAGCTGGTCATCGCTGCCGGTTCAGCGAGAGGGGGAAAATTCCTGCTACCAGTTCTATAGAGCCGGTCCAAACCGGCAGGAACCCACCTCTGATTTAGACCTAAATTTCTATTCTAAGAAACAACTGAAGCTGGGATTTGCTCATTGGGAATTATGGGTTTGGTTCTGCTCATGACTTACATTTGTTAAAAATCAAAGTTAGCATAATTGCTACTAATCCTGCCAGTTTGAAGAGTGATTCAAATATTTAACCTAACCTTATCTCTATTGCTGTATCAGAGATTTGCCAATAAATTGCTCAAGGTATATCTTTGCCAACAGCTTGAAAGATACTCAGCAACACATACAGAAAATCTTAAATACAGAAGACTTCCCCCATGGCTAGGTTAAATTGTTTCGCATCAGCAATGATGGAAAGCATGTTTAAAGAGCTTCCCTCACATTTCAGTCTCTGCTTATGCAGAAGTAATATAAGAGATGGGATCCCATCACATATTCTTCTCTGTATGGTAATTTTAATTGGGATATTTGAGCATATTTTATTTCTCCTGCGCTTGCTTTCCCAGGATCCCAAAAATTCAAGCGTGATTTTTTTTTATAGTTCTGTATTATATTATTGGCAATCACCAGCCCTGGAAATACAGTTAGGTTTTTGCTGCTCTTATTAGAATTACCCGCCAGGTACAAAGTGACACTGAACTCTTTAAAGTCGAATGCTATTATCTCAAATGAATGTATTCCTAAATTGATTTTATGTTTTATGGACTGTAATACTAAATAAATGTCATAGATGTTTGAATACTGTATATATTCTAAAAATATTTTTTTATTATAGCTCAGTCCTTTCAATAGAAGTCAGGGTGCCTATAAACGAGGATTTTATGATACAGTTACAACAAATACCCTGCCTCATTCATCTATTTTTCTGGGGATGGGTGTCCTTCTGGTTTTCTTTTTCTTCCCGTAAAAATCATGCTTGAATTGATTTCAAGCTGCGTTATCAAAGTATTTTTTAAAAAACCCCCATGGTTGCAGACATGTTTTTTTGTAGTATGACTTGAAAAGTGCAAAATCCAGGGATGAATAATCAGAAGCTTTAATTTATGGCTAGTACTTTGGAATGAGAAACCTGAGATTTAAACCTAAGTACTGTAGGATTTCACTAGGATTTCAATTCATGTGCAGTTTTTCTGTTTTTAGCCAAAAATGTGGGCCACTGCATGAATTATCTAAAGGGTGATCGAAGTTTGTCTCTGAACATACACGCATAGAAAAGTTTTGTAAACCACACCTGTTTACCCAAATATATGTGTCTGCAAGATTGTGCGTGTTGCTTGTCCATTATTAGGAATTCCACTTAATTATATCTTGATATTAGCTATCTGCTATCAGTTGGCTCAAACCCTAAGCCCAGTGTGAAGCAGCACAGTTGGGTAAATTTTAAACCAGGGTTAGATGTATCTAACTTGCCCTATTTCTGATTCAAACAGTTCCACCAAGTTCCTTCCCTAATATGTAGTTCAGAAAGTCTCTCATATTACACCAAAAATGATTTTTAAGTAGAGAGATAAATTAATAGTAGAGAGAGTGAGAGAGATAAAAAAAAACCCTTTTATGTTTGCTTTCATAAAATGCTTTGGCGAGAAAGGAGGGGGGTGGCCATTGATTATTGGAGGCTGACAGATCTGCCCTTAAATCAGCATAATCTTTGTTGTTCACTTCTACCAACAGCATCTCTTCTCTTGATCTTTTCTCCCTTGTATCTAACTGCAGCATACACATGTCCTGACAGAATCTTTTTTCCTGTTGTATCCCCATGACATTACCTTCATCTTATCCCAGCCCATGAATTAAAAGCCTTACACTGTCTCTTGCTGTATCAGTGATGGTGTGATGCTTTCTTCAACTATGATCCAAGGACAACCACAGGCTGTATATTATCTGTTACACTTTGTCAGCCTATTACCTTGGACAAAAGTTACTTGGCCAGCTGTGATTTGAAACAGAGGCAAGAAAGGCAGGTAAGGGAAATGCTAGCTAGGGAATTCTGGGAATTGAAGTCCACGCATTAGGTCTTAACCTTGCCGAGGTTGAGAAACAATGAACTACAGGGTCAGCAAATGTCATCCCAATTGTAGTTTTTGGCTTACTCAAAGTTGGGTGTTGTAGAGCTGTATTAGTTTACGGTGGTGAAAAATCAAAAGTGTAGTAACAGCTGTTCTGACTAATGCCTTTTAATGAAAGACGTACACTTTCATGAGCTGCAATCAGATTGTTTTCAATAAAATTTGTCACTCACCAAAGCTGCTACCAGACTTCTGATTCAAAGATGAGTAGAGAGTATTCCAATTCAGCATGGGAGAAAGGATCGCAGTTTTGAGGACAGAATGAAGAGAAAGTGAAAAAGGCCTCCTTAATTTAAACACTTTTCTCTCTCTTTGTTTTCTTTTTCCCATCCACTGAAATAAGAAGTTTAGTGGCAATATTATCTATCTGACTGGCCTAGCGATTAAATTTTCTTTAAGAAAAGTTGTATGAATTATTCTCTTATCTTTCTCTCTGCCCTTAGTTCCAGCAGGGCACTCCGGAGGGGACGTCATTATTTCTTACTATTGTCCTTTCTGTTTGCAGAAAATCTTATCAACCTAACTGCCTGAAATTTGCCATAGATATTTTTCACTACTGGATCCATTTTCACCGCAATTTTCATTGCATTCTGTCTGATTTCAAAGAAGCTCTGACTTAAGAGTCACCTTGGAGCAAGAGATCCTCTTCATCAGAGCCAAGAAGCAACATGATTTTGTTTCAGTGAAGCTGTTTGGGTTCCCTCAAAACTTCTTCCTCTCTCCTATTTATGATGGACCTGTGAGAAAGCAAAGAAATATGGATTCAGTAGTAGGATTCACATCTTAATACAGAAGATCCTTAAATATATATAAAGATAAAACCAGAGACTTCTTTTACGCTTAATGGACAAAGAACTTGAACATTTTTTGGGGGAACTTTGATGTTATATATCAAAGCAGTAAGAATGTTCTATGCCCAAAACATGGAAAGATACCTTAATTCTCACAATAGATGACCGGCTGCAAAAGTTGATGGAGTTAAGCAGAGATGGCTAAATCAACTGCTTTGATTAAAGAAAAGCACACAATTTTGTTTCTGCTTGGAAACCGATTCTGGACTTTGTGCTTAAGGTGGGGGAAAAAATGAACCTTTGATTTTGGGTTTTGCTGATTAGATGGCCTTGTTGTTATAGAAACAGCTAGTGTACTATATATTACTGTGTGAAAGTAAAAAAGTTGAGATTATCTGGTATTTACCTTATTCTATTGAGCTAAAAAAAAGAGTCTGAAATCAATGCTATTCTTTTTTCTTTTCCTTTTATCTTACACTTCCCCTTCTCCTCCCTTCCCCCCTCCCATTATTCTCATTGTTCTTTGTAGTTTATATATATTGACAAACTAATAAAGCTTGAAATCAGAAAAACTTCCTCTGTCCTGACTGTCCCTCACCAGAGCCCGGGTCCTCTTTCAACTCTGATGAGGCCTGGAAGTTGGGAGAACCTTTGGTGAGTCCACACAACTTAACCTTGCTGAGGTTGAGAAACACCGCTATAGCTGATCCCTAACCTGCCTTTAGAATAGAATAGAATAACAGAGTTGGAAGGGACCTTGGAGGTCTTCTAGTCCAACCCCCTGCTTAGGCAGGAAACCCTACACCACTTCAGATAAATGGTTATCCAACATCTTCTTAAAAACTTCCAGTGTTGGAGCATTCACAACATTTGGAGGCAAGCTGTTCCACTGATTAATTGTTCTAACTGTCAGGAAATTTCTCCTTAGTTCTAAGTTGCTTCTCTCCTTGATTAGTTTCCACCCATTGCTTCTTGTTCTACCCTCAGGTGCTTTGGAGCATAGCTTGACTCCCTCTTCTTTGTGGCAGCCCCTGAGATATTGGAACACTGCTATCATGTCTCCCCTAGTCCTTCTTTTAATTAAACTAGACATACCCAGTTCCTGCAACCGTTCTTCATATGCCTTTCTTGCCTCTGTTTCGAATCACAGGTCTAGAAAAACCGGGCTGAGGAGAGGCAATGCAGTGGATCCAGAGACACAATTTGCTTTGCTTTAGTTTTGCTCTTAGAAGCAAATAGGTCCTGTTGATTCACCGAATAGCTTTAAGGCAGGGCTTCCTCTTCCTTCATCAAAAAGAAATCTCCTTTGAAGATTTACACAGCACGGCTAAGATAACATCAGAAATGAAAGGAGTTTAAAAACGACTTGTTAATAGTTTCCGAATAATATGGTTATACTATTTAGCTTTATAAACATTGAATTAAACCCACACGACACAGTGATGTATTTTTCCAATCTTGCCTGTCCATTGAGGGAAAGTAGGAGGAAAACGGACAACTATTTTTCTTTCTTTTTTCTTCTTCTTTAGTTTTCACTGGTCTGTGTATCTGGGTTTTGTATTATTAGTTTAAGTGAAATGCAACTGCAAGTGTTATTTGTTATTTCAATGGTTTCAAACTTTTAATTCTTAAAAAAAGCAATATAAAGGAGTTTGAAACCTTTAAATAAATTTATTCTTTAAAAAAAATATGAAGGTGTTTGAAGCCACGGTATTGATTTCTATGAAATCTGATATGGTTCACCTGTTAATGGTGATTTAACTTCCTCTCAATTTCATATGACTCCTTTGGAGAAAAAGAAAAAGCAATATAAGCAAAATATAAGTTTTAGAGCATGCGTCTCCCAAGTTCCTGCCCTAATTTCTATAAAATTGGGCCATGGTTTTCTAAGGTAATCCTTGACTTACAACTGTGATTGAGCCTGGCAATTAACAGTTGAGGTGGAAAAAAAATGAAACTTTGATTTTGGGTTTTACCGATTAGATAGATTTGTTGTTATAGAAATGGTTAGTTTCTATTATTATGAAAAAGTAAAAATTTGAGGGTAGATCTTAATGCCTTATTTTACTGCACCAAAGGAGTTGGAAGTCAATGCCTTTTTTTTTCTTTTTCCCTTGCTTTCCCCCAGTATCCACTTCCCTTTTTCCTTTCCTAATTTCCCTAACATTTGCTTTTGTATTTTTTTTGTATGTCATATTATAAATTAATAAAACTATTAAAACGAACAGTTGTAAGTCATGATGGTTGTAAAACGGGTTACCATGTGGCTGGACTCATTTTTAAGACCTTTTTGTGGTAATTGTGCAGTGGTTGTAAAGCAAATGCATAAGTCCTAAAGTGAATATTATGGTTATTAAGCAAATGCTGCAGTTGTTAAGTGAGCCCATTGTTTGCAATCGGCTGGGTTTTGCTGAAACTGGAAGTAAACCGTGATTGTGGGGTGCTGCAAACAGCCTTAAATGTGGGCTGGTTGCCGAGTGCCCAAAATGTGGTTATGTGACCATGGGGGTGAGGGGGGCAACATTGAAACTTTGAAACTGGGCTGTAAATCCCTTTTCAGGAGGCCCATCATAACTGTGAGCAATCGTTAAATGACTGGTCACAAGTCAAGGACTACCTGTATTTAAAATTTGGAATGTGGACCATATCCAGAACACTATGAACCACTTCTGGTTCAGAGGATTAAATTGTAGGAAATTGGAACATTCTCCCAAACAGCTAAACTAATGTTTTTCTGTTCTCCAGAAGGGAATATTTCCAGAATACTCAGTTTTTTATTTCTATCTATCATCTCTCTCTCTCTCTCTCTCTCTCTCTCTCTCTCTCTCTATCTATCTATCTACCGT
>QLTV01004245.1:1881427-1925769 GCA_003457575.1 Thermophis baileyi | reverse complement strand
ATCTATCTATCTATCTATCTATCTATCTATCTATCTATCTATCTATCTATCTATCTATCTATCTATCTATCTATCTATCTATCTATCTATCTATCTAATTTATTGGCCACCCATCTTACCATAGAACCAGACTGGTAACCAATGCAGTGGTGGCAGAGCAGTGGTGTAACGGGCCATTCTTCGAGTCCCCAAAACCGCCCACACTGCTCTACTCTGCCCTAGCTGTAGCTGTAGCTTCTGAATGCTCTTCAAGGATAGCCCCTGTAGAGTGCATAACAATAGTCCAACCATGAGGTGAACGACTGAGCACAGGGTATCCTGATCCAGGAAAGGCCGCAACTGGCACACAATCCAAAGTTGTGCAAAGGCTCTCCTAGGCACAACTGACATCTGCTCCTCAAACAGGAGTCACAAGTCTAGGAGAACCCCCAAGTCATGGACCATTTCTTTCTGGGGCAGTGCCATCCCATCCAGAGTAAAAGATGACAAAGTCCCAGATCTCAAAGTCCCGTGTACCCAAAGTCTTGCAAAGGTTCAGTTGAAGCCTATTGTCCTCCCATCCAGGCCCCCACAGCCTCCAGGCACTGCGAGAGAGTGACCACATAGCATCACTTGGGTCACCAAGAGTGGAAATATAGAGTTGGCTAGCTAGCTTCCATTCAGAATCTGGAATTTAGCCAGGTAGTAGTGTTTACATATTAGAATACATAGGAAGGCAACCTGTAGACTTCTATATGCTGCTAATCTTTAGTAGCTCTGTAACCTATGCATGGGATATTAAGGATATTAAAATGTGAGGGCGAGTTATTTGTAGTCTTTGATCTTCTATCATTCCTTCTGAATGGCCATGATAGCTGGTGCTGGTAAAGAATGTATTCAAAACTTATGGGCTGGGGCATGGTTTCTCCACTTCTATAGTATATTGCACACTCACTGAGCACAAATTTGAGTGGACAACCCAATTCAGAAATACAGTGGTGATGAAAAGAAATGACAATGCAAACTTTCCATACCTATTTGAACCATGTCAACCCAAGCACTGTAGAGTATTCATAATCTCCATGAATTTCCTTCAGATTGGTTGCTGTGCAAAGAACTGGGAATATCATAACCTATCACAATTTAATCAATTCTCCCCCAACCCATGAAGTGTGAGTTGGATATGTTTATTGAAGCCTGTAAGTATGGGCTATCTCTGGAAAATTTATCCCTGGTTTCCATTCTCTTCACTCCTTCATCTTGTTAATTTTTTATATGAACTTATAGTTTACTAACCTCAAATCCAGCTTTCCCAAATGCTTGCTTTTTCCTGTATTGTTAAGAGCAGATTCTCCACCAAGGCAGCTCTTTCATTTAAGATACCCATTAATAATTTGCCTGTTCATGTTCTCTAACTAAAATGTGGGAGGATATAAGTCCCAGTTCATACATATTAGATCCCGATTACATTGTATTAATAAAAGCACGGATACCAATCCTGCTATCAAGAAAAATGAGGCACAACTGCCAGTCGCAAAGTATTGGTGCAATGAGAGATAAATCCTCTCTCTGCCCTGGATATGGCTTAGAGTTCTTCAAATGTACAGAAGTGCTGCAAAGTGATGATGAAATAGGCTTCTTTCCTAGAGGTGTAGTACACAAACATAATAAAAGGAGATAGTATCTGCAAGAAGAAAAAAAGAGGGCCATAGAGCCTCTTTTTCATGACTGGTCATCATTACCACTTGTCTTATGTGGCTTGTTCATTGGTTTGTCCAGTTTCTATCTTGCTTTTCACATTGGTCACAGTTACAACCTCCGAGATAAGGACAGTGATTGGACTAAGATATCAGCAAGTTTCCAGGGCTGAAGATAAACCTGAATCTGTATCTTCCCAATCCTAATTGAATGCTTTAATCATACTACAGTATCACATAAAAAGCACCATAGCAATAGCAATAGCACTTAGACATATATCGCTTTACAGTGCTTTACAGCCCTCTCTAAGAGGTTTACAGAGTCAGCATATTTCCCCCAACAATCTTTCCCCCACCTCTATTTCCCCCAACAATTACCCACCTCAGAAGGATGGAAGGCTGAGTCAACCTTGAGCCTGGTGAGCTTCGAACTGCTAAATTGCAGGCAGCCAGCAGAAGTAGCCTGCAGTACTGCACTCTCTAACCACTGGGCCACTGTGGCTCATGTTGGAAAGGTTTCTATCAATGAGCAAACTACTAATCTACACACATACTTGGAGGGAAAATTGAGAGATCTTTTGTTGCTGGAAGTCAGTACAGGTAGTCCTTGACTTACAACAGTTCTTTTAGTGACCATTCAAAGTTACAATGGCACTGAAAAAAGTGACTTATGACTGTTTTTCACACTTACGACCATTGCAGCATCCCTATGGTCACGTAATCAAAATTCAGATGCTTGGAACTGACTCATATTTACAACGGTTGCCGTGTCTTGGGGTCATGTGTTCACCATTTGCCACCTTCTGACAAGCAAAGTCAAAGGGGAAGCCAGATTCACTTAACGACCGTGTTACTAACTGAACAACTACAATGATTCACTTAACAACAGTGGCAAGAAAGGTCATAAAAAGGGGCAAAATTCACTTAACAAGTGTGTCACTTAGCAACAGAAACTTTGGGCTCAATTGTGGTCGTAAGTTGAGGGCTATTTGAAATTGATTATGAAATCAGACTCATCATAATATTGTTACACCACAAATAATTATTTTGCTCTGGGTGCATGCAATCCATCAGTCTAATTCATGCAACACATTTTACAAAACCCTACAACAGATTTTACTGTATGTCATTGATAGTAAACATTCCTGCACTGTGCATTTTTATAAGTGCATTTTAGCTATTTTTTGTTTTACAAAACATATATCTATACAGCAAATTAATTCCAGTTGGGTACAAATGTACCACCTAAGTTGTTAGTGGAGAAATTTTATAGCACATTCTGAGACAGTAGATGTGCAATCCTAATGATGTTTAGGATTCACATGATGCTCTTAATTATTCAAACTGTGTCACAAATGCAAACTGTATGCCTTGCAACATTTTTTATCAGACAGAGTCAATATTATTCTTCCCCTTATTGAAGGAGTGAAGCTGAGAGAACAGCTTGCTTAAAACATGCAGTGGGGAATTAAATCTCTCACTATTGTGCAAAGCTAGCAATATGGATTCATACAGTACTTAAAAACTAATGTTATGTACTGAAACTGATTGGCTGAGTGATGTTTGTTCTTAGTTATAAAACGCCTGGCTTCTGTTTTGACTCCAGGTTATTTGACATTTAGAGGCTGTATCAGAAGAAGCAAAGATACTTCAGGGGAAATAAAGAAAGCAGAAAAAAAAGGAGAAATATTCCATCCTTCTGATTAATTAAGAACTCTGGAAGGGGACCTGGAAAAGTGTTCATGAACTAAGACAGCAAGCAGAGAAGATCCATCTGAAGAATTAGAAATTATTGAAGATGATGAATTCCAGAAGATGGATAAAGCAGGGTTTGTGTTTGTGTTGACACATTCAAATCAGTGTTGACTCTTGATGATTACCTGGACAAACCACATTTTCTTAGTTGAGGGCAAAGAGGATAGAAACTTTATTGTCATGTCCGAAAGGTGCTTTTTTCAAGAGGCAACTGGACTTTCTGGTTTTTCTTTGAAGACGTTTCGTTTCTCATCCAAGAAGCTTCTTCAGCTCTGAAGAAGGAGCTGAAGAAGCTTCTTGGATGAGAAGCGAAATGTCTTCAAAGAAAAACTGGAAAGTCCAGTTGCCTCTTGAAAAAATCACCTTTGGGACAACCATGACCTGGATGACTGAGAATCTCCATAGACATTTATTGTCATGTGTATTTTCTGTCTTACACAATACACAAAACCCATTTGAGGGGGGGACACACATCCTGGGTAAAACATCCCAGTTATGGATGGATCCCCATAACACATTAAGCTAAAATCAAATGATACATATTTATCCCAGATGATAGTCAGTGCTTAACTATGTTCACAAATTACTACTGATCCTGTTTTTAATTTTGTCTTTAGTACTAGGTTTAGCATTATAAACATAATCTAATTCTAAACACAAGGGTCTATTACATTGGGGGCAGCAGGAAAAAGAAGATTGTCTTCTTTGAAGTGGCCCTCAATAAGAGAAGATCAAATGGGAAGTCATTTCTTCCATGAAGGGTGGGATGAAGAGTGTTACCTGTGGTGTATTAACCATTAAGCAGACTAAGCACGTGCTTAGGGCACCAGGCCCAAAGGGGGCACCACAAAGTTGAGAAAGAAAAAAAAAACAATGAAGATTTGTAAAAAAAAAAAAATTGATAAAACTAGGAGGGGGGCACCAAGATTTGTCAGTGTTTAGGGCACCAGTGAGCCTTAATCCGCCACTGAGTGTTACCCTTTTTAGACTTAGTATCTCACATCAATGCCCTTTACAACAATAACATCTCTTCACAGGAGTTTCTATCCTGGAAGTCCTTCAGCAATTATTAGGAGCTTACTTTTTTATTTAATCTCTTTCCCATTCCCTCCACCAAACATATTTGCTTTCCTAGCTGGTGTGATGGCTGCAGAAAAATTCCTGGGTGTTTGTCCCCAAGAAAGCAAAGATAACATGTGGTCCTCTCTATGGGGATAGTCCTGCAGGCTGAGCTTTGAGTGCTTCACTTTGTTATCGTCAGGCTCAAGGAACCAAGAATGACGCAATGAATTTCTCAGAGTAGTTTCTTCATTGCTGTTCGTCCATTGACAAGAATCTTGCCAGACTAAAGCACCTTTTGTATAACTATCAGATCAGGGGTGGGTTCTAACTTACCTCGCTGCCGGTTCGCTTCCTCCCGCGCCTCGTGGCCACGCCTCGTGGGTGCGCATGTGCCTCGTGGGCGCGCACGCGCCTCGTGGGCGCACATGCTCAGTAAAAAAAAATTCAAAAAAATTCAAAAAGAATAAAAAAATGCCAAAAACAAGATGGCGACGCATGCACAGTGCCGGAAACTTGGCTTCTGCGCATGCGCAGAAGAAAAAAAAAATAAAAATTTTTAAAAAAATTCAAATAAAAGATGGCGGCGCCCACGGACCAGCACTGACCGAACCGGATCGGTAACGTCATCATGACGTCACCAGCGGGTCACTACCGGTTCGGGAGAACCGGTCCAAACCGGGAGGAACCCACCTCTGTATCAGATACATCCTATGAAGGTTTAGGGAGGATCCCTCCTCGGCTTCTTTCTGCATACCAAACCCTCGAGCCTGATTTGTCTCTTAGCTCCTTGGGAAAGAGCCCCTCCCTCCTGCAACTCAGGGACAGATTCTACCCCCGTTAGTAACTTATGGGACTGACTGATGGGATACACCCTTTTCCCAGCTGGAGAGCTTTGAATGAGGAGGTACAGCTCCTGCGTCATGACTGTACCACGTCACTTCCAGCTCAACAATGGCAAGGTGAAAAAAGCACGACCATCTGCTCCAGACAGAGATTTCCTGCTCAGCTGCAGCCCAATATAGTCATTCCAGCTAATAAAAAGTTAATGGCATTCTCAGTCACCCTTTCTGAGCCAATGGGCTTCCTCTTCCTCTTAAGTATAACCGGCTCAGTGGGTGGAAGAGATAAAAGGCTTCTAAAGGCAGCAGCCTTTTTCCTCCTCCATCGGAGAACACTCTGGGCCTTTTCTCTTCCATCTCATTTGGAACCACACATTAGTACTATAAACTGTGATTCAGTGCCAATGACATAATAAGTCTATCCCCATGAAAGGCATGGAAGATGTATCTCCTTGTTGCTGGGGAATATCATTTCATTCCATTTATTTAGCAAGAATGGGGAGGGGTACGTATCTAGTGCTGAGATGTGGGAGTTTATAGAAGTAATTTTAACACATTTTCATAAGCCATAAAACTGAAGATCTTGACTTCTACCTTCCCAATTTGCCACCCTCTGAATGCATTGGGATTACTATCATTTGCAGAATGTCCCGAGAGCTTCAAACCAAGCAGAGTTTCTTCACTTATTTTTATATTTTTAAAATATATATGCTTCAAAACCAATCTTTCCCAATGGAATTTAGAGGGCATCAGGTTAGGGCAAACTGCTCTAGAGATAGCAGGATGTAGACAAAGAAAGAAAGCTATGCGCTGCTTTGTTGTGGAGAGAAGTGTATAACCTCCAAAACAATTGAGGGAAAAAATAATTTATGAAATAATGATGCATTTATTTTATGGACTAATTAACACCAGCATCCAGCACAACTTCTTAATCCTTCTACAACAAAGGTGATGAAAATATAGCCTTCCGGTTGCTGTGGGACAGCAGAACTTGTCAGCAAATCGACTGCTAAAGGATGCTTAAAAATGATAACAAACTCAATTTTTTACCTTAACAGAATAACAGAGTTGGAAGGGACCTTGGAGATCTTCTAATCCAACCCCCTGCTCAGGCAGGAAGCCCTGTAACCATTTCATACAAATTGTTGTCCAATCTCTTCTTAAAAATCTTCAGTGTTGGAGCGCCCACAACTTCTGAAGGCAAGTAATTCCACTGATTAATTGTTCTAACTGTCAAGAAATTTCTCCTTAGAAATTTCAACCTTCTAGGTTGGTTCTCTCCTTGATTAGTTTCCATCCATTGCTTCTTGTCCTGCCTTCAGATGCTTTGGAGAATAGGTTGACCGCCCCCATCTTCCTTGTGGCAGCCCTACAAATATTGAAGCATTGCTATCATGTCATTCCTAGTCCTTCTTTTCATTAAACTAGACATACCCAATTTCTGCAACTGTTCTTCACATGCTTTAGCCTCCAGTCCCCTAATCATCTTTGTTGCTCTTCTCTGCACTCTTTCTAGAGTTCAGAAAAGAGCAACAAAGATAATTAGGAGACTGGAGGGACCTTGATCACTTTAGTTACTCCAGCATATAAATGATGCAGAAAATATCTCAGAAAGAAGTGTGTCGATCATTATACTGATCTCAACATGCAACTTTTATGAAGTATTGGAAAATGTAACATGTCAACTGGGGCAGTGGTGGGATTCAATTTTTTTTACTGCCGGTTCTGTGGGCATGGCTTGGTGGGCGTGGCAGGGGAAGGATACTGTAAAATCTCCATTCCCATCCCACTCCAGGGGAAGGATACTGCAAAATCCCCATTTCCTCCCGATCAGCTGGGACTAGGGAGGCAGAGAATAGATGGGGGCGGGGCCAGTCAGAGGTGGTATTTACCGGTTCTCCGAACTACTCAAAATTTCCGCTACTGGTTCTCCAGAACTGGTCAGAACCTGCTGAATCCCACCTCTGAACTGGGGGAAAGAGCCATTCAAATCTCTAGCAGATAAACACAAAGTCCTTGTTTTGAGAAAAACATGGGGAACAAGATATCATATGGACACTCTGTTTATCATTTCACTAGTTTAACTGTGAAATATTAGTTTGATAGATCGATAGATCGATAGATCGATAGATCGATAGATCGATAGATCGATAGATAGATAGATAGATAGATAGATAGATAGATAGATAGATAGATAGATAGATAGATAGATAGATAGATAGATAGATAGATATAGATAGTTTTCTGGCTTCCTTAAAAAAAATCTTGATATCTCAGAGGGTTTTGGTTACCTGACCATGAGCTCCCTCACAAAAATATAATTGTCAAGATTTCCAGGGATAAGAAAAGCTGTGTATTTCAATAATACAGAAACATCACATGTTGTGCTTGGCTGTGTTTAGCTGTGGGAAATAAATGTTATGCAAATTGACAAGACGGAATAGGTCACACAAAGAGTAAATGCTATGCGTTAAAAGGAAAAATATGCTTAGCACAGGTCAGTTTTCTACATTAGTCATACTGTACCAGGTGAGTTTGTTTGTGTTTGCTAGGAAAGAGGCAAAAATGAGAATGTTCAGAGGGGAGGAATGAAATTGAAGGATAGAGGCCTAGGCAAGGAAAGTGAAGACTGAAATAAGAGAGAGAGAGAGAGATTTATAAATGCCAAAATGGCTACTTCTGAGATAAAAGACATGGAGACCAATTATTTTCAGTAGCCTGTCAAGATTGCAATGCTGTGTTTTTCAAGTTCTGGGAAGGAGAAAGTGCAAAAAATATGAATCTGGTGTTTTGAATACTGGCTCTAGAGACTGTGTTTTTTGCTAGAGAAAAAAAGGGAATGTGGTACCAGTGGAAATGTAGCTTTTCTTTGGTATGGACCTTGGAACAAAATTAAACCTTTTAGTAGAGGTTCCAACCTCTCCTAAGGCAAAGTACTCCTCAGGGCCTGCAGAATCCACAACTCACCCTTGTTAAAGTATCGGTCTCCATTGAATTTCATTTACTACTAGAAGAAAAATCAGGTGAAATTCAGTATGGCTTTCTGCCTATTGGCAATCATTCTCCAGACCAAACTGTATTTTGCTTTACAATTCCAGCTCCTTTCTTTCAGGATCCAATCTGGGTCGGTTACTGGGATCACACGTTTAGTCTTCTGAGCTTTCAGACTCATGCTGGAGCCCATCCTCAGGGAACTTTTCTCTCACCAGAATGTGTCCTTTAGTTCAGGGGTTTCCAACCTTGGCAACTTTAAGACTTGTGGACTTCAACTCCCAGAATTCCTCAGCCAGCAAACCTGGCTGAGGAACTCTGGGAGTTGAAGTCCACAAGTCTTAAAGTTGCTAAGGTTGGAGACCCCTTCTTTAGTTCAGCTCAGTAAAAAGGTCAATTAGCAGTATATTTCTGCAGCAAAGAGAACAGATGCTCAGAGAATCCGAGTATCAAACTAAGGGGTACATTGGCCAACCACAGATATCTGGGAGAAATAATCCTCTGTAATTTTGTCTTTCTCAAGAATGATCCCAATCATCCTGAACATGGCTGCTGGGACAGAATCTATGGGCACAATAATTGCAAAGAAACACCTTTGGAACTCTTGTCATTAGTGTGTATGTCCAAATCTGAGATTGTACTCATGGTCAGTCACGTTCACTTTTGGTCGTACATCATTGTTGGTCTGAATGTTTGTTTTTTTATCTGCTCCAGCTGATGAACTTCTTTGATAACCCAGAGAGATGTCCAGGATCAGCAGGTGGGAAGAAGTCTCCCAGAGCCATCTTCTCCAGACTTCAGGTTGTCTCCTTGTACCAGAGATTGGCCAGGTCTAAAACTGAGTTTCCCACTTTGCCATTAGAAAAGTCTCCATTTGCCCACAGAAAACTGTCAGGATCCATAAAGCATCTGATCAGACCATTTAATGTTTTTCCCCCCTTGCAGAACTTGTGTGAGCCCAACCTTGAAAGCCAAATCCAAGATGCTCTATGGGCCCTTGGGGTCATAGTTGGCTTTTCTGTTGTCTTGCATTGGCTTACTGAATATTTTGAATTTATTTATTTAAGAAAATTTGTATGGCCGCCCATTTACTCTTAGTGACTCTGGGCGGCTTACAAAAATAAAAACCCAATATAAAAACAATAAAAACAGTGATCCCCTCACCCTCCTGGTGACAACATTCAAACAAGGAAGCCACTTGAGGGGCTCCATATCACCCTAGGTTCCCCATGCCCAGTAATGGGTTTCACTTACTTTTGCTACCGGTTCGGAGATGTGAGGTCTGGAGAATGATTGCCAATAGGCAGAAAGCCATACTGAATTTCACCTGATTTTTCTTCTAGTAGTAAAGCTTCTGCACATGCGCAGATTGTCCGTGATGACGTCCGGGCAGGTAGGCAGAGCCTCCCACCGCCGCCGCTACCGGTTCGCCTGAACCAGGGCGAACCGGTAGCAACCCACCACTGCCCATGCCCATTGCAAAACCAAGTCTTCAGGGCCTTGCGAAAGAGTATCAAAGTAGGGGCCAATCTAATCTCCACAAGGATGAAGTTCCAAAGGGAGGGAGCCACCACAGACAAGGTCCTTCTTTTTCTTGGTCCCAGTAGATGTACCTCCTTAGGAGAGGGGACCTGCAACATTCCTTGCCTCCCTGCTCTGGTGACTCAGGTAGATGTGAACCAGAAAAGACGTTCTTCAGATAAACTGGTTCCCAAGTCATATAGGTCTTTGAATTGATTGTTAAAAGCGTAAGAGTTAAATACTCTTAAAAAAACCTTGCATGTCAATAGCAATGAGTAACAGATATATCTGCAAACTATACAATCATTATTAGATTAGAAACTGTATGCTGAAGAAGAAAAATCTTAAATGACTATATGTAGTACGCAATATGCTTTAAAAAAAAAGAGAGAGAGACAGGAAACTACCGTAGGAAAAACAAAAATAAGATGAACTGTGATTCTGGACACTGCCAAAGTCTCACAAATATTTTTGCAGCAACTTTCTGTGGCTGATGCAGGACCCGAAACCCAAATTTGTTTATGTTCTTCTTGCTATCTAATTAAGTTCCACTGCACTTGGTCTTGCACAGACCTGGATTGCGCTCTCCTTATTCATTACGTTATGGATGAATGCAGTATTTTTTCTATACAAGCCTGGTATTTACTGACAGCAGTCTGGATCCAAGGCATACAAAATGATTCTGTCATCCAAACCCAAGGATAGGACCACTAGTTTAGAAAAAGGGACTTAAGGATAATATGTGGGATCTTCTTTTCCTTAATGGTAACAAATATGCCGCCAAATTCAATGTGGTCTCCATATAAATAGGTTTATCAAGCCTATTTAGGAGCTGAGGCAGGGGTGGGTTCCTCCCGGTTCGGACCGGTTCTCCCAAACCGGTAGCGGCCCGCTGGTGACATCATGATGACATCACCAAACCGGATCGGTTGGTGCCGGTCCGTGGGGGCCGCCATCTTTTTTTTTAATTTTGTTCGAATTTTGTTCGAATTTTTTTAAAAAAATTTCCCCTTCTGAGCATGCGCAGAAGCTGACTTCCAGCACTGTGCATGCGGTCGCCATCTTTTTTTTTGCCTTTTTAAATATTTTTTTCAGATTTTTTGTTACTGCGCATGCGCGTGTGCGCAAAGCGCGTGCGCACGCCTACGCGGCGTGCCCATGCGGCACGGGAGGGAGCGGACCGGCAGCGAGGTAAGTTGGAACCCACCCCTGAGCTGAGGGTGAAACTCTTCTATCTCACGTTAGTGGAAAATTAGCAAAATGGTTTACTACTACTACTTAAAAGCAGAGGGAAAAGTAAGAAGCTTAGGGAAAGAAAATAGTAATAAAAAAAAAATCTGCCAGGTTCTGCCAGGTTTTGAACCAGCAGCCTTCTATTTGCAAATTG
Source organism: Thermophis baileyi (assembly GCA_003457575.1). NCBI lineage: Eukaryota > Metazoa > Chordata > Lepidosauria > Squamata > Dipsadidae > Thermophis > Thermophis baileyi. Next base: position 1,914,538 of record QLTV01004245.1, on the reverse strand, counting down.
GATATTGTAGTGAGCCAGGTATTATACCGCACCTCAGATGTTTTACTACCAAAGCATTCCTGGTAAAGTTAGTTGTAAAAAAATATTGCAGAAGAAAGTAAATACTGACTCGTTAAAGGAACATTCTTGCCTCTGGAAAATAGCCAGCAAGCTCCTGGGGTTAGCTCACAACTTTATTCAGAACACATCAGAGTGCTCAAGGTGACATAATATGGAAAAGCATACCTTGGAAATAGAGCAGAAAAATACATCTTGATATTGCTTTGACAGTAAGTGGGGAATTAATTGGGGGGTCTGCCCTCCATCGCAGCCATTGAGAAATGGTTGCCTGCTCATTCTGGCTTTGTAGTTAACGGGTTTATTTATTATTGAATAACAACTGTGTTTACATTTTTTAATGATTGTTTTATATGTTTATTGTTTTAATTAATTGTTGTATGCCACCCAGAGACACATTTTTAGATGGACAGCCATATGAATTTGATACACATACATGCATGCATACATAAAAAAATAAACCCTTAGATAGACTTCTTAGGTTTAATGGGCCTGGTTGTTGCCTTTCAAAATCTTAAGCTGAGTGTGCCAACGTCATGCCATCACCATCTGAGTCTGGCCCTGATAGAGAGTTTGAATTATTTGTTTCCTCAGAAATTCATCAATATGTACATAATTTGGAAAGTGAGAGGGATGCCCTATAAATAAATAAATAAATAATTGTTGTCTTTTTTTTTATTTATATGTTGTGAGCCGCCCAGAGTCCTTCAGGAGTTAGGCGGCATACAATTTCTATAAATAAATAAATAAATAAATAAATAAATAAATAAATAAATAAATAAACAAATAAACAAATAAAAAAATAAATAAATAAAATTCTCTTTAATTCTTTTCCTGTTACATTAATCCTCCTGTTTCTATTTTTTTTGGGGGGGGGGGTGCAGTTCTTCCACCTTGTAAGCCCTTCCGTACAGCTTTCTCACATTTTGATAAGCACTGTGCAGCCATAAATAATTTTTAGCACCTTTTTAATGAAATACAATTTAATGTGGCTTTATTGTATTTTTCTTTCCTTCCTAAAACACAGCAAGATCCTCTGGGGGATTTGTTCCAATATGATATATAATTTTATTTAGAAAATGGTCCTTTTCTCACTGCAGTTGCCAACTGAGGAAGCAAATCCTGTGAACCGAAATCTTTCTACATGTAGCAGTTGGTGATTCTAGTGAACTAGTTGTGGCTCTACAACCTGATATACAGTTCAGGGACTGTAAGGAATTTAGGCTGTAACGTTTTTGCTTATGCGGTAGCATTTCAGCAATTAACATTCTTTTATCTGCAACTACTCAGAGTTGTTTGGAGTTGGGCAAACACAAACTGAACAATGTGGTATATGCAGCACAATATGTGCAGATTTGTATATTGGGGAAACAGCCCAATGTAAACAGCCACTTCATAAATGCACTTTATAACAGCCACTTCATAAATGCATGGCACAGCCATGCAACCACAGCCACTTCATAAACAGCCACTTCATAAATGCATGGCACAACATAGGAGAACAAGTCTATCAGGACAAGATTCAGCAGTCCATCTGCATTTAAAAGACAAAGGCCACTCTTTTGAAGACAGCAAAGGCCACTCTTTTGAAGACAGCAAAGTCCACATTTTGGACAGAGAGGACCGCTGGTTTGAAAGACGGGGTCAAAGAGGCCATCTATGTAAAAATTGAACAGCCCTCTCTCAACAGAGGGGGAGGGATACAACATCATCTATCTCCAGTCTACAACATAGTCCTTTCAGCAGTTCCAAGAAGGCTCCACACCCATTTGCACCACTCAGGTGACCCTGAGGACACAGATAAACCACCAGGTGGCCTCAACGACTCTCTAAAAGAATGTAAATGACCAGCTATCTGCAAGGAATATAAATCCTTCCCTTCCCCACTATCCAGTCAGAGCTGAAGAAGCTTCTTTTTATTTTTATTTATTTATTTATTTTGTCAAGAATGTATAAGATAAGATAACAGATATAATTATAAACATGATTATGAATACATGAAATGGATACAAATAAATGGGGACATTAGGATAGGGACGGTAGGCATGATGGCTTCTGGCCAGAGTGCCATTAATAAAAATAGAATCAATCTTATACATAAATGCCGGTAAAATAAATTTGTCAGAAACACTTTCCATTGGACTAAAAATTCAAAAGGGATAAAATGACTTGTTACACATTTCAAATGACATTTGGCCAACCGATAATCTGATTGACCTTCCTTGGTTTTCAGGAGTTCCTCAAATATTGCTCAAAATATCAGCCTCTGTTTCCTATTTTTCCCCTCATTCAGAAACCAAGTTTTCATCTCATCAGAGAGCAACTTTGAAGTATTCCAGGGAAACAGGATTTAATCGGCTTTCCAGTTGCCGACAGACTAAAGCCTGCAGCCAGAATGCTAAATATTGCCGCAGACAGCTTTTGAAAATGTTTAAAAAAGAACTGACCTGTGAAATTTAGACCTCTCCATTTATAATACTTTCTGGTGCATGTGATTTTTCTCCTTTTCCCTACCTTGCAGAAATTGGTATTTTCAGTGTAATCTTCCCCTGATCTTGGGTTCATATTCTAGTTGGCTTCATGAAACTTTAGGGCTTCCTAGATAGCAATAGCACTTAGACTTATATACCGCTTTGCAGTGCTTTACAGCCCTCTCTAAGCGGTTCACAGAGTCAGCATATTGCCCCCAACAATTTGGGTCCTCATTTTACCCACCTCGGAAGGATGGAAGGCAGCTGGCAGTCAGCAGAAGTAGCCTGCAGTACTGCACTCTAACCACTGTGCCACCATGGCTCATATAGCAATAGCAATAGCAGTTAGACTTATATACCGCTTCATAGTGCTTTTACAGCCCTCTCTAAGCGGTTTACAGAGTTAGCATATTGCCCCCAACAATCTGGGTGCTCATTTTACCCACCTCAGAAGGATGGAAGGCTGAGTCAACCTTGAGCCGGTGAGATTTGAACCGCCGAACTGCAGCTAGCAGTCAGCTGAAGTAGCCTGCAGTGCTGCACTCTAACCACTGCGCTACGTCGGCTCATATAGATGGTCTCTGGGATGCTCTGCCATATAGTGACTAAACACTCTGGGCACAAGACCTTGCAAGAAAGGAACACCTCTTGGAATGGCTTATGAAGATGCAGACTCTAGTTTTGCAGTGATGGATCTTTGTGGCTGCCCAGCTATGCTTTGGAGCATAATGCTTGTATAAATCTGTCACAAACATTTCTCCCCACCCTAAGATTCTATTTTTAATAGAGAAATACCAATGCGGTATTCCATTGCTATTATAGATTTAAGACTATCAGAGAACCTGAAAAGGCATTATTTGCAATAGTAGATGACAAATAGTAGATGACAAAAACAGAACAACTATAACTTTTCATCACTAATGAAGAAATACTACAAAGATCAGATTTAAAACACCTGTTGAGAACTGTGAATGACCGTCGAATGCAATTGGTTGGCCATATCTTACGTATGCCTAAAGAACAGCATCCAAAAATTGGATGCCACCTGGAGGAAAACTTGGCACCAAACATTTAAGGAAGATCTTAAGATTATTAATGTCTCTTGGGACAAAGTCGAAGATGCTGTGAATGATTGAAACTGGTGGAAATCACTTGCTACCCAATGTGCTCTGCACAGGACCTGATGATGATAATGATGATGATGATGATGATGATAGCAATAGCAATAACACTTAGACATACTGCTTTACAGTGCTTTACAGCCCTCTCTAAGTGGTTTACAGAGTCAGCCTGTTGCCCCTAACAATCTGGGTCCTCATTTTACCAACCTCAGAAGGATGGAAGGCTGAGTCAACCTTCAGCCTGGTGAGATTCGAACTGCCAAATTGCAGGCAGTCGGCAGTCAGCAGAAGTAGCCTGCAGTACTGCATTCTAACCACTGTGCCACCGCGGCTCTTCATCATGATGATGATGACTTCCCAGTATCTGAGCACTGTAGTACTGTATGAGATTATGTTTTTTGTAAGAGACTTGCCTAACTATTAGACACACCCAATCACTACTACCTCCTGTAGCTCTGCTTTACTATTGCGTGTAGGCCATGTTTTACCACAGTGTACATACAGAACCAATTGCCTGAAGTATATTGATTTGTAGAAGCAGCTGCTATTCATAAAAGGGCTCATGTCCCTTGGGTGGCACATCATGGAAATTATTCTGAGAAGGCTCTGCACGGAGGCTATTGCAGATGCCGCAGAACCACCAGAGGTGATGCAAAAGCAGCCAATGGGTCGGGGGGGGGGGGAAGAATGGTATTTCCACTGTGATAAATGGAGGTAGATTTGCAAAAAGAGCTGTAAAAAAAAAGAATCTTGCCTAGTTATTCAAGCCAACCTGGATCACTTATTCAGCCCAAACTATTTCTCTATATCCAGTGTGTTTTGATTTCAGAATATTTTGGATAAAATCAAGAAGAAAGTGTTATCTCTATGGTTGGCTAGAAAACTTGGAGAATGAAATTTCAGTCTTGTCAAGACTCAAGGTGCTCTTCTATTGGCCTCATTGATTCCACCTACAGAGTCCATATGTCAATTTATTCATACAATATGTATCCTGCTTTTATTATTTTTACAAATAACTAAAGGCAGTAAAGATATCTAATACACCTCCTCTTTCCTTCTATTTTCCCCTACACCAACAACCCTGTGAGGTTGGGTTGGGTGATACAGAGTGACTGAAGTAAAGTCACTCAGTTGACTTTCATGGCTAAGGTGGGACTTGAACTCACAGTCTCCTACTTTCTAGCCTAGTGTCTAGACCAAACTGGCTCCTAGTGCTGAGGATCTCATAGGGATTCTTCAGTTTGGATGGTAAATGTTCAAGTTCTTGTCATTTGTATATGTAATTGTTTACTGTGAATCAAATGTCCTTGAATTCAATTGCATTGATGAATATAATAAATACAAAAGGTATGGAACTTTTGTTTTCAAAATTGTTCGAATGATATTGTGGTGCACTTAATCTTTTTATTTAACGTTCAAGGCTTTTATAACGTGAGTAACTACAGGTTGGGGTATGCAGCAGAGGTGGGTTCCTCCCGGTTCGCACCAGTTCTATAGAACCGGTAGCAAACCGCTGGTGATATCACGGAGCCGGTTCTGTCGGTGCCAGTCCATGGACGCCGCCATATTTTTTTTGGAATTTTTTTTTTTTTTGGAATTTTTTTTTTGGATTTTTTTGCTATTTTTTCTTCTTCTGCGCATGCACAGAAGCCGAGCCTCTGGCACTGCACATGCACTGCCATCTTGTTTTTGGCTTTTTTTTTTGGATTTTTTTTGCGAATGTTCATCACTGCGCATGCGCGCCCGCGCGGCACGGCCACGTGGCGTGCAATGCGCGCGCAGCCACGGGGCGTGGGAGGAAGCAAACTAGCGGCGAGGTAAGTTAGAACCCACCCCTGGTATGCAGTAATTATAGGTATTAAGGAATGTAAGGAGGGATGGTTTGAGTCACCTGCTCCTTATTTCAATCCCCAGGGCAGTGTTTCTCAATCTTGGCTAAGATGTGTGGAACTTTTCTGGCTGGGGAATTCTGGGAGTTGAAGTCCACACATTTTAAAGTAGCCATTGTTGAGAAACACTGTTCTAGGGATTTCTTTTTTGCAAACATACCTTCCCATCTCTTACAATTTTTTTCTCTGTCTCTTCTCTTTGCCAAAGGTTGGACAAATTTCATGATGGGGCATAGCAGCACTTTGAAGTTTTCTTCTCATAGACTCTGCCTTCCCTCCTCCCAACCACACGACTCCACTCCCACTTCTACTTAAAAATCTTTCTCATATTTCAGATATTACTTCTGGTCGGCGCCATTTTAAATAGTGAAGTCTGCACTCATTTAAAATCTGCTTTTATTCTTGTTTTTCATGTGGTATTATTTCTGTTCTGATTTATGTTTTAACTGTGGATTTCTTTGGGGTCACTTTGGATAATCTTTATAGAAAGGGAATTCAGAAGGCTAAGATTAGCCCTCCATCCAAGATCAATGCATAAGAAAGTGCAGAGTAAAACTTACGTACGGGCAGCTAGTGCGCACTATGATACAGTGCTTTCTTGGGATTATGAGGATTCTTTATGAAAAGAGCACTCCCATCCAGCTAGGTTCTATTGATCCAGAATTGCTTATCTGTTAGATCTCTTGCTTATTTTGCAGCTGGAGGTCATACTTTAAGCATAAAATTGAAAATAAAATGCGAAAGAATGTGCAGTCTCCCTCCCCCCCACAGAATGCTATGCCTCCTTTCTGTTGGTGATTCATTTTGAAAGTTTTTGTTTCCATTTATAAACTATTATAATTAGGATAGATTACAGCAGAACAACCTCAAAACCATTAACAATGCCGTGATGACAATACACAGTACAACAACACAATGGCATCTACTCAGATCAGAAATATCTTCCAGAGCAATTCAATTTCAATTTCTAGAAGATTCTAACTGTGCCTTTTTCCATAAGTCAGATGGTGCAGGAGAGAAACCCAGTCTGTGGACCCCACTCTTCTTCCAGTTTTGGTGACAAGGGACCACCAATAAATGTCACTGGAGACCATACCCAAGAGAGATCAATTCTATGTGAGATATGGGATCCTGAAGCAGTGTCAACAAGTTCTTTCTAGAAGCCACGTCATATGGATTATTTTTCTGGACCTTTTCTCTATCCAGCGCCTTTTTTCCACATTAAATTCTTTTGTTTTTGCTGGTTCTGTAATTGTGCACAGTAGCCTTCAGGCAACAGATGGTGCAGAAGAGAGTGACGCTGCTGGCTCGCAATCTTATTTGGGTCTCCAACAATTTGTTAGATGTGGAGGTTCTAATGATTATACAATCTGAGTTCTTCAGCTCCTTGCCTTTTGGAGACATAAGGCTGCAATCTCCTCCTGATGGGAACTGTAGTTGCAAACATCTGGAGAGGAACCTGATTTGGAAAGGCTGTCTTGTCTCATGATGGATAGTATAAGCAGAAATAGAATAGGAGGTACGTTAAATTAATTATTCACAATGCTCCGGAGGGCAATTGCGGTCTGACTATCTCCATTGCTACTGCTCTTAAAATCCAAGGCCTTATAATTATAATAAGACCTTAGGAGGTTTGCACAAGGAGTCCAATTAATTGTGCTCTTCTGCTACTCTGTTTGTTGAATTTTTCTTTTACTCTTATATTTTAAAGGTTTAGAATGGTAGATGCCTTATTAGAGCTGTATTCCAAAAGGCAACATACAAATTAATACATACACTGTACCTCAAATTTTACAGGCAGTGTTAGCGTTCTGTGTGGTAATAAAATAGTGTAATATATTTACAGCATTAATCAACAACAATAACTCTTTCATCCCTAAGGGGTTTATACTTTGGAGTTCTTGGCTATGTTTGTGTGCTACATATAATAAATATATATTATAAAGAGAATTATATATGTATGAGTAGGACATATGTGTATTAGAGAGTAAAGAATGGTGATGAATTCCTGTAGAGAATGCACCTGAGATTCCCAATTTTGGTGAAACAACAAATAAATTGTTCAGCAATCAAACCAATAAATGATTTAGATATAATAAAACATATTGCCTAGAAGCATGTGCTTTTAAATAAACAGGAGGAACATTTCCTCATTAATTAATACCTGCACAGCATTTTTACAATCAGGTTTAACATTTTGTTTGCTTGGGTCACATCCAGATTTAGGGAATTCTTTTTTTTTTTTATAATGCTAATTCCGATATTCATAGCCATGCAAATGAGTCATGGGAAAACCAGCAAGGTGTCATTTAAAAATCAAGTCAAGTCTTCTGTCAGTCTAAACTATCTATCCACAGACAAGACAATCTGACTATCCACAATAATATTGTAGACAATGAGAAACATTTATCTTGATCAAAGCATATGGAGACCATCTACTCTCAATTGTTCCTCCCATCACTGGTTCTATGGTGAACCCATTTTAGATAGTGCCTAGTCAGGAGAAAGTTATCAGAGATCAAAATAATTTGAATCAATTTCTCTTATTTAAATTGGGTTCAGAAAACCAGATTCTCGGTATCCTAGTCAATCTTCACCAATGATGTGGGGAATTTTACAATAGCCATTTCCTCGGTAGAGATTTTTAATGTCTTAGACCAGGCCTGTCAAACTGGTGGCCTGCGGGCTGGATGTGTCACGCACTGGCCACGCCCACCCCAGCTCTGTAAAGGCAAAAAATGTCGCTATACGACACTCGTGTCTTACCCATCACCCAACCACCCATCAACCAATATAAAGCCTGGCATCATTGCTATTAGATACGGATATGCACAGAATCCGAAGGTTTCTATAAAATGACAAAATGTGTCATTGTCATATTATAAATTATATCCCTTACATCAGGGGTCCCCAACTCCAGGGCAATGGCCCACTACCAGGCTGCAGCCTATTTGGAACTGGGCCCTGTGAGTGGCAGGCCAGCGTGCACATGCTCGCAGCTCAATTTGCATAAGTGGCAGGTTGGTGTGTGTGCATATGTGCAGAGCTCAACTTGATCTGTGCACGCATGCATGTGCGGGCCAGCCTGCCACTCACACAAGTTGAGCTGCGCATGTGCATGTGTAGCAGCCTGCCCCTAGTGCTACCTGCTTCCCCTCTCTCCCTGCCAGGCCAAGTTGCCAAGGTTGGGGATAATTGCCTTACATATTTGTGTGCTGCGCCATTTGCTCCCTCCTGCCCTTCACCCTCTTCTTCGTTTCCATGTTACTAAGCCGGCAGATGTCACACCTGCTTGAGAGACTACCTGCTTGAATTAAGAATGGGCCATTACTCTGGATTTATTATTCATTTGTTTGTTTGTAAAAATTATTTACTGCGTGTCTCATCCTGTAGCTACTCTAGGCGGCTCACAATAATATTATTTTTATTATTATTTATTAAATTTGTATGCCGCCCAGTCCCAAAGGAAAAAACCTGAAAAGAGTGTAAACAAAACAGAAGTAAAATAATAGAACAATAAATAAACAAGGACAAAGGAACAATTAGAATAATACATTGATGATGATGATGATGATGATGATGATGATGATGATGATGATGATGATGATGATGATGATCATGATGATATCCATCAGCCGTGTCCAACTCTGGGCTATTCTATGGACCAAGTCTCTCCACATCTTCCAATCTTGCACTATTGCTTTGAGATGTTCTGTGCTCTGGCTGGTGTCAGATTTGATGGTGTTTAGCGGCTGGTGTCAAATTTGATGTGTTCTTTGGCGGCCTGGTTTCCTTTTACCGCTAACTCTTCCAAACATAATTGCTTTCTTCAGTGAAACGCCCCGCATGACATGGCCAAAATAAGTGAGACGCAGTTTTGTGATTTTGCCTTACGGTGACATGTGTGGTGTTATGTGCTCCAATACTTAATACATCAATATGATAAGCAAAAAGATGGCTGGCTGGAGAGCAGAGACCTGGGTTGGGGGGGGAGCAGGGGTGGGTTCCTCCTGGTTCGGACCGGTTCGCCCGAACCGGTAGTGACCTGCTGGTGACATCATGATGACATCACCGAACCGGATTGGTCGGTGCCGGTCCGTGGGGGCCGCCATCTTTTTTTTGAATTGTTTTTGATTTTTATTTTCCTTCTGAGCATGTGCAGAAGCTGACTTCCGGCACTGTACATGCGGTCGCCATCTTTTTTTCGGCTTTGTTTTTAAAAATTTTTAAAAAATATTTGTTACTGCGAATGCGCGCGTGTGTGAAGCAAGCGCGTGCCCACGAGGCGCGCCCACGTGGCGCGGGAGGGAGTGAACCGGCAGCGAGGTAAGTTGGAACCCACCCCTGGGGAGGAGAGAGGTGGAGTCTGCCTTCAATCTAACAGCCCCCTCCAGCATGGAATTCCCCCATCTGGTCCCTAGGATTTGCTTCCTACTTTTTGAGTTAGGAATCACGTTGGATATCTTAGCATTCAAAGGTGACTGGATTACAACCTGCCCTTGGCTATGGTGCCTGGGGACAACAGAGTTTGGTCTACCCATATTTGCAAGGGAACAATGGTTTAAAATAAACTTTATTATTAAGAGTAAAATGGGTGGCTACTTTAATTGAGGAGGAAAAATGGTGCCTCAGTTTTAAAGTCTGGGAGATACTGTTGCTGCATTTCCTTGAAATAGAAATCTTTTAAGGATTATGTTGAGAATGTTATTGCTCTATAGAGGCGGGGGGAGGGGGGGAACACCCTAGGATTTATACCCAGAAGTAATAATTATATTTGTTCTCACATGCATGAAAATAAGCAAATGCAAACCTATTAAGTTATCAGAATTTAAATAAAAAGCAACTTATTTATTCATGAGGCCGCAGATGAAAAATAATTTTATTCTTGTCTAGTAATTAAAGTGTAAATATCCTTTAAATCAAACTTAAGATTAATGAACCCTCCAGAAAAAAGAAAAACAGTTGTTCTTTAGCAATGAAGAGGGAAATAAACACAGATGGGAAATGTGGATTAATTCCTGTGCCAGCCCCTTGCTTATAACTTCACTTAAATATGAATTGTTGTAGCATTGAGCAAAACAACCCCTTTTGAGCTGTGAATTACAAATAATAATTATTTCTTCAGGTTATTAATAATGTAAATTTGTTTGCATTACATTTATCGTCTAAGCAGTCCTAAGTTTACACGTGGTAGAAAAATTCAGCATAACCAAGGACTGTCTTATGAATAAGACTAAAAATGAAGTAAAATGGCACAAGATGTTTCTTGTTAAATGCACAATTTGGAGCTCAATTGGCTCAATTCAGAGATGTCCTATGTACGTTTTTGGTCTTCCTAAATAGCCTTCTGAGAAAGACTGAGTAGAAACAGAAATAGATTTCTCAGCCTACTCAAATGTCTACCCTACCCAGATTGAGAGTCAGGGATCTGAATGTGCAGTTCTAACATTCTAGTTTCCATCTGATGCATCCTGCTTAGAATACTTCTAAATACACATATACGACAGCTTTCCCCAAAAGGACAGCTGTGGCTCCAAAAATTTCCAACCAACGTGGAGATATTCTCCAATTGTGGGTTTAGGCCCCCAGCAGGTCACGAGCAACTCGGGAGTAGAGGATCCGCTTTGTCCAGGAGAGCTGAGAATGACTTTGTGCTATGAAAGCTAATTTTGGGCTTTGCTTCTCACAGGAGTGTCTTCGGGTTAAAAGGGTCAAAAAATCAAGATGGGAGCTATAACTATGTGATTTAAGACTCCATTTTCCATACTTTAAATATACCATAATTTATTCTTTTCCCGTGTGTACCAAATCATCTGCAGTTGGAAGATGCCGTTTCCCTGATTTCCTCTGTGACATTTCTCAGGGCATCTGCATGGTTCTCAAAGCCAAGAGTGAAATCCTTGCTGATACTTCCATGGCATCAAAGAATGTGCTCTTCTCTGCAACTTTTTGTCCTGGTTTCTAGCATTAAAGTATCATTACAGGAAATGTCTATGGAGATTCTCAGTCATCCAGGTCATGGTTGTCCCAAAGGTGCTTTTTCAAGAGGCAACTGGACTTTCTGGTTTTTCTTTGAAGACATTTCACTTCTCATCCAAGAAGCTTCTTCAGCTCTGACTGGATGGTGGGGAAAAACCAGAAAGTCCAGTTGCCTCTTGAAAAAGCACCTTTGGGACTATCATTACAGTACATATATGTCTATTAGTTCTCTTGGAGGGATAAGAGCAGGTCAGTAGTAAACTAATAGCCAATCTTATCACTCTATGCCATTGGCTAGGAAGAAGAAAAATGCATTGGTCCTTTATCCCTGCCTGTTGTATGGTTTATTTCAGTGATGGTGTATATTTTCCTGGCACAGGAAACAGCCATTTGATATACATTTTAGAAGGATGAATATTCAGAGTTTTCTGTGGATTTTGTCATGCCATTAAGTTCACCCATTTTGATTATTAGATTAACTCACAAGCACTAAGTTAGAGTACCTCAATGTGCCCTGAAGAGTCTTTGGAAACTGCAGTTCATGTAAAATGCAACAACTATGAACACAATAGTCACAAGGCACCTGGCTTCCAAGAGGTTTCTGTGAACAATTTTTAACCTATAAAGTTCTAAGTGGCCTGGCCCACAGTTAGTTTCCAGATTACTTTTTCTGGGTAGAAGTAGCCCACCCAGGGTGCTTGAATTAGATAGAAACATTCCCCATTCCCCACAGTAAGATATGAAGGCTGGGGACTTGGAGACAGTGTCTCTTCATGATGGAGCCTACTTTGTGAACAACCTTGTCCCAGAATCTGAGTAGAATCCTTCTAGAAGGTTATGGAATTGCAACTTTTTCATAGGACCTTTGGGGATTATCTGCAACTATCACTGCTATTAGAATTGGGGGTGGTGCCAATGGTGGTTGATTGTTTTATGTTATCATTGTTATTACTACTACTGTTTTATATTTTGTAGCATTATTGTAGGTTTTTACAGTTTAATCAGTAGGTTTTTATGGTTTATCAGTAATGCTCCCCACCCCAGGAGTTGGCTTTCATAATGATGGCATAGAAACAGATACACGTTGTGCACTTTAACTCCCACCAGCCCCAGCTCCTATGACCAATTATTGGGAATTGTAGGAGTTGTATCTGAAAAAAATCTGGAAAATATCAGGATGCCTAAACAATTTTAATTCTGCAATTGAATTGCATTGAATTGAAGCTTTGTATTTTAATATAATCTCCCCAAACTGCACAAAGTTCAAGTTATATTATAATAATACCATGTATAGGTTTTAAATGTAAAATTATTACTTCATTTAAATTCATAAAAACTTCCCAAACAATGACCAAACAGCTGAATTAAAACTTGGTAGATACAGTGGTACGGAGCAATTGATATTCAAAATAGAAGATATAAAAGAACAGGAGTTCAAAACAGGATTGAAAGGAAATAACTCTACCATCCTATCTTACCCTATTATACTCAACTTTGGAAACAGCTACTTTTTGTGAGTTTGGGTCAAAGGATCCCATCTTTCAAGAAGATGAAAGATGAAGTAAGCTAACTGTGAACTCTTATTGCAATAGTGCAAGTTTCTGTCCTTCTCATCCCACCCAATTTGATTTGGGCTGTTATTACATTCCTGGTAGCTGAAATCATTCCAAAATCTCAATCTACAATATCTATTTTGGTTCTTGCTCCAGTGCAATAATAAATCCATTAGCACAACAGTAAAAATTCCATCTAATGCATCCTTGTCTGTAGGGTCTAGGTTGCCTGACCCTGGGGGATCACTTACAAAAAGAAAATGTGATGGATTGCCCCCCACTCTCCCAATGATTATTTACAACTGAAGAAAAAGAGTATGCAAACTTGACTATTAATGTTTATTCTTGAAACTATAGTTCTAAATATTAGAACTTGATTGCAGAAGTCCATGTCAAAGGCAGATGACCTCATTGTCAAGGGAAAGGATATAAAGACTTCACTTCCCAAATGAGCCTTCCTGTTTCAATTGTGAATTGGTCTCGAAAACGTTTGTAATACTCTACCTCTCTTGGCTTTTGAAAGGTCTGCAGGACTTCCATGTTTCAATAAGGTTTTGTTCAATTAGGCTGAGCTGCAGGCTGTACTTGTTTATACACAGCTGATGCTGTTTTGAATGGAACTAGGAAAAAAAATGAGGTTAGGAACTTCTTGCATTTTCTTGTGAGAGAAATATAATACTGGAGAGACACTTTCAAGAGAGAAGAGATGAGTGGGAAGAGGTAATTTATTATTATTAATTTATTATTCTTTACATCAGAGATGCAGAACAGTTCAGCAGCCAGATGCTTAAAAGAATGTCTCCCCCAATACCATCCAATTCATGAGTCTGATTGAGTCAAGCTTTAAGATCAGTTCAAAAGCTTCTGCTCCTGGTCCTACTAGTGCAGGGGTGTCAAACTTGATTTCATTGAGGGCCGCATCAGGGTTGTGTTTGACCTCAGGGGGGGGCGGGGGGCGTGGCCAGGGTGGGCATGGCCAGCTCGACATCACTCATGTTGGAGGTGCCTGTGGTGGCCCGAGCGCTCTGCCAGTGAAAACAGAGGTTGGCCCTCCCGAGCTCCCTTTTTGTTGGCAGTGTGTTGCAGGAGGCCGTCACAGCCAAAAACGGAGCTAGGGAGGGCCGTGCACGGCCCACCTGAGCTCCATTTTCACTGGCAGAGGCACAGCGGGCCGGTCATTTGCTGTTCCCAGGGCAGCACTGTGGGCCAGATCTAAGTGGGCCTTGAGTTTGATACCCCTGCATTAGTGAGCTTGTCCCAAACTGCACTGGCCAGGAGGAGATTCTTCTCAGTGGCAGCACCCCTCTGTCTCAAGAAATGATAGTGTTTTTACATTTGTATGTCACCAAAGCTATTAGAGTTGCTGCGGCTTAAAATAACATAAGACAAACAATCCATGCTAAAGTACAATAACTGTTAACCATAGTAATACGATATTAGCATTGCATAATTATTGCAGTCCACAATAATAATAGCAATAGCAATAGCACTTAGACTTATATACCGCTTCATAGTGCTTTACAGCCCTCTCTAAGCAGTTTACAGAGTCAGCATATTGCCCCCAACAATCTGGGTCCTCATTTTACCCACCTCGGAAGGATGGAAGGCTGAGTCAACCTTGAGCCTGGTGAGATTCGATCTGCCAAACTGCTGGCAGCCGGTGATCAGCAGAAGTAGCCTGCAGTACTGCACTCTAACCACTGCGCCACCGTGGCTCAATAAGTATCTTGTACATCAGGCAATTGTTCTGAAACCCTCAGCAAGAGGTCAGTGTGGGTTCCAAAAAGAGGCTGATCCAGAATATAAGGCCATGACAGGAAAACAGTGTTTTCTAGCTTCTGCTGCCATCACCTCATGAATTTAGGGTATTATCTCACCAAAACAGAGGAGGATCTCCTTCACAAGACAGCTCTGGTCAGAGGAGGTGGTCCTTGAGAGATGGATAGTTGGTATCTTCAGAACACAACTGAAGGCTGCCTTTAAATTTCCTTGTTATTTAATCTACTCTTCTGTTTGGCAGAGAAGATGATTTTGTGCATGTTATATTTATTCTTTTTAAGCATGGTTAGTTTTATTATGATTGTTTTTCTCAACTCCCCATTTCCACTCCCCTTATAAGCTACTCTGACCTCCTCTGGCAGGTAAAACCTGATCATTCAGAGCTACATGCCTTCTCAAAAGCTTTTTGGGAGAGGAACCTCAAAAGTGAGGTTCCTCTCCCAATCTTAACAAATTATAACCAAGTATTAACTTTTTTAAGTGACAGCTGTGGTTTGCCAGCTGCAATTCCATCTAGACCAGGGGTGTCAAACTGAAGGCCCAGGGGCCAGATCCGGCCCGCGGGGTACTTAGATCTGGCCCGCGAGGCTGCCTTGGAAACAGCGAAGGACCGGCCCGCAGTGCTTCTGCCAACGAAAACGAGCTCCTGAGCTCCATTTTTGGTTGCCACGGCCTCCTGCAACCCTTGCCAGTGAAAATGGAGCTCCATTTTCACTGGCAGAGGGTTGCAGGAGGCCGTGGCAGCCGAAAACGGAGCTCAGGAGCCTGTTTTCGCTGGCAGAGCGCTCGGGCCACCACAGTTGCCCCCTACAGGAGTGACATTGAGCTGGCCATGCCCATCCTTCCCCCCCGAGGTCAAACACAACCCTGATGCGGCCCTCAATGAAATTGAGTTTGACACCCCTGATCTAGACAAAGTGAACTTGGTATCCTGGTGGCATTACAATTAGACTGCTGTCCTGCTCTTTGCATAAGTTGCCTTTAATGAAAATTCGGAAATTTTTGATGATAAAGATTGCATCCCTGCAATGGAGATGGGCAGGGAGAGAGGTCAGCCATTCTGTTTATCTTTCTCTGCTAATTTCTGGAGCCAGTTATTAAACTAAGCCACATGTTTACTTCAGAAATTGAGTCAAGAAATAAATTGATAGATAAAGAAAGAAAGAAAGAAATGTTACATAAAATAAGTCCTGGTTTCCCAGAAAGAAAATTCGTATCATTTTTAACCAGGTTATTTGAAGGACCATTAGCAGATCAATATGCATCTGCTTGGGTTTTGAATCAATCCAATAAGCCATCCCTTTATTTCTGTGATTAAAGACTGGAGCAGAAGTGATCCCTGATGGGAGCAAGATGGCCACCTGTGCGAGTTCTGCCCCTTTTGTATTTACACACAAGCATTCAAAAGGGGCGGAGCTTGCGCTGCAACTCTAGGTCCACTATCTTGCCAATTTTAAGACACGTCCAGACATTGGATTAGTAGTGGGTTCTAAAACCCTTTACTGCGCAGAAGCATCCCGGGCGGGTGGGCGGAGCCTCCCGCTGCTGCTGCTACCGGTTTTAAGAACTGGGCTGAACCGGGAGCAACCCACCGCTGCATTGGATGCCTGGCCTGGAAGACACTAGAAACATAGTCAAAATGTCTTTTGTTAGGAACACCTCTTGGCCTCACAACTGAGGAATCCTGTTTTGCCAGAGATCTATACAGGTAGTCCTTGACTTACAACAGTTCATTTAGTGACTGTTCAAAATTATAGTGGCACTTAAAAAAGTGGCTTATGACCATTTTTCACACTTATGACTGTTGCAGCATTCCCATGGTCACGTGATCAAAATTCAGATGTTTGGCAACGGATTCATATTTTTGATGGCTACAGTGTTCCAGGATCATGTGATCCTCATGCGATCTTCTCACAAGCAGTCAATGGGGACACCAGATTCACTTAACCATCATGTTACTAACTTAACAACTGCAGTGATTCACTTAACAACTGTGGCACGAAAGTTCGTAAAATGGGGCAAAACTCACTTAACAAATCTCTCACTTAGCAACATAAATTTTGGGCTCAATTGTGGTCATGTACAGGACTACCTGAACACACACTGATCTGGTATTCCCCCCCCCCCAACCTTAAAGTACTGTATGCTTTCTTAACTTTAATTTGGATTCTATATTTTATGTTATGTTTGTTTGGAATGTTAGCAGCTGTTTGATAAATTGGAATATTATATTATATTATGTTATGTACTGTTGCATACATCGTTTCACCCAGGTCCAGCATTTGAGTGGGAGAATATTCAAATCCTATTGGTTGTTACATCTGACAGCTCCCTATAAGGGCTAGCTGTCAGACTGCAAGTTGCTGGTTGTACAGAGAAGTTGCCTAGTAAAGAAGTTCCTTTTTGAAGTCTGTCTCCTGTCATCATTCCCACAACTCAACAGTGGCGACGAGGGCTTGGGAGCTGGAGAACGAAGACGATAGGACTTAGGCATTGCAACCAGCCAGGTGGATTTTAGGACGTACTACTGACATCTCGCCAAGCATGTCTGCCTTCCACCCGCCTGCACCTTTCAACCCGGCGAAAGAGAAATGGAAGTCGTATATGAGGAGGTTTGAATGCTTCCTAGAAGCTAACGATCTGTTGGGTCTGGCAGATAACAGAAAAAGAGCGCTTTTCTTAAGTCACTGCGGTCACGTAATGTTAGACACTGCGGAGGCCCTGTCAGACCCAACCCCGGTACAATCCATACCGTGGCAGGTCCTGCAAACAACCTTGAAGACCCACTATGCTCCCACTCCTTCCAAGGTCGTCCGGCGATAGGAATTCCGGCAGTGGATGCAGCAGGAGGGCGAGATGATTAACCAGTATTTCGCTGCCTTCCATAAAGCCGCGGGTCACTGTGAATTCAGTGACCTGAATGACATTCTGCTGGATCAACTTATTTGCGGCGTTCAAGACATCCGCCTACAGCGCCGGCTGCTCGCTTGGACTAACCTAACCTTGGCCATCGCACTGGACGAAGCCAGGGCTGCGGAATCTTCCACCAAAGCTGCCGACTCCCTGCATAAATTTGCTGCCTCTAGAGCCGAAGTCAGGCCGCCGGCCTCAGTGCACAAAGGCACCGTTGAGGACTCAGCTAGCAGCGATGCCACACAGACCGGAGGCGCCGCTCCGACCCAAAGGACGGAAGAGCTGACTGTGCCAGTTGCGGGGGGCAGCACCTAAGGGCATCGTGTCGATTTCGCGATGTTATGTGCAAGCAGTGCGAGCGCCGAGGACATTTGGCGCGAGTCTGCCGTGCCATTTTGCCCGCTGTCCGTGTGCATGCGCCTGACACTGCACGCAGCGACCTGTCAAACTCCTTTCGGCGGGAAGCTCAAAAACCACGCCAGAGACCTTCAGTACAGGGGTCGCCAGACACCTACCAGACATGCGTAGCCCGGGCCAGCCTATCCAGCAAGCGGAAGCTGACTATCACCGTGTCAATCGAAGGTGCTCCATGTGTCATGGAGCTGGACACCAGCTCCGCGGTCTCCATCGTCTCCTGGTCTACCCTGATGTCTGCAATCCCAGACATCAAGAAGAGCCGCCTCAAGCAGCACCACATCAGGCTGTCCGACTATCAAGGGAATCGAATCCCCGTCATCGGCCAAGGCCAGTTCCTGGTCCAGTTCAACAAATTCGAGGGGCTGCTACAGCTCACTGTGGTCAGCAGGGACCTCCCTAGCCTCCTGGGGTTGGACTGTTCAGACGCCCTCGGCCTAGGAGTCACCGGCATCAATTCCATTGCCAACCCTGAATTCGACAACCTGTTCGAGGAGTTCCAGGACGTTTTTAACAAAGACCTGGGCAAGTATGTGGGCACCCCCATCTCTTTTAGCCTTGACCCTAAGATTGCCCTGATCCGGCTTAAGCCCAGACGAATCCTGTTGGCATTGCGGCCTTTGATTGACAGGGAACTGGACAAGCTCATCAGGCAGGGGGTCCTCGAGCCGGTCAACCATGCCAAATGGGAGACCCCCCATTGTTACTCCTCTTAAAGGAGACGGCTCAATTAGAATCTGCGCCGACTATAAATGTACGCTGAATAAGGTGTTGCAGCAGAGCACCTATCCCATGCCGATTGTGCACCATCTACTACACTCCCTGGGCCCTGGCCGCCTGTTTGCCAAACTTGACTTGGCACAGGCATACCAGCAGCTGCCTGTAGATGGTGCTACCACAGAGGCACAGACCATTGTGACTCACAGGGGGGCTTTTAAGTGTCACAGACTGCAGTTTGGTGTCAGCGTGGCCCCGGGGTTGTTCCAGAGTGTAATGGAACGCCTATTGCAGAACATGCCTGGGGGCGTGCCTTATTTCGATGATGTGCTCATCTCAGCCTGTGACCCTGATCAGCTCCGCTCCCATGTCAGAATGGTCCTGTCTAAGCTGCGCACAGCTGGCCTTAAAGCCAAGCACAGCAAGTGTTTGCTGGAGGTCCTGGAAGTTGAATTTTTGGGTTACCGCATAGATTGGCATGGCATTCACCCCACAGAAAGCAAGATCAGGGCCATCCACGATGCCCCTGTTCCTACAAACCAAGCAGAGCTCCAAGCCTTCCTTGGGCTCCTAAACTTTTACAGCCTATTCCTGAGAAACAAGGCTACCGTTGCTGATCCCTTACACCGGCTGTTGGCTAAAAACACCCCGTGGGTTTGGGGTCCCAGGGAAGTTGCGGCTTTTAGGGCTGTCAAAAGACTATTGACTGCTGACAGTTTTCTAATGCAGTACAATACAACGCTTCCCCTGGTCCTTGTTTGTGACGCCTCTCCTTTTGGCATTTGGGCTGTCTTAAGCCACAGACTCCCCAATGGTACCGAGGCCCCAGTTGCGTATTATTCCAGGACCCTGTCCAGTGCCAAGAGGAACTATAGTCAGCTGGACAGGGAGGCTCTGGCAGCCGTGTCTGGGGTGAAAAAATTCCACGAATATTTGTTTGGGAGGGATTTTGACTTGGTTATGGAACACAAGCCTCTGTTAGGCTTGCTTGCTGGAGACCGTCCCACACCGGTGTCCTTGTCCCCTCGTTTCACCAGATGGGCCATTTTCCTGTCAGCCTATTCATATCATCTGGTGCACCGGCCCGGTAGAGACATGGGCAATGCGGACGCTTTGAGCAGGTGCCCGTTGCCCGATTTGCTGACTGACATTTCTCCGGATGCTCCGGTCCTTTTGATTGACCTCACTGACTCTGGGCTGGTCACCTCGGCCGAAGTGGCGAGGCATATGGCCAAGGACCCCTCGTTCAAGACTATTTTGAACTGGGTGTGGAGGGGATGGCCGACGGACCCCGTCCGAACCGAATTTAAGCCGTTTGCACAACGCCAGCATGAATTGTCTGAACAAGGGGGTTGCCTCCTATGGGGCGACCGTGTGGTAATTCCTCCCAGCCTGCGTGCTGGCATACTTAGGACTTGCATGAGGGCCACCCGGGGATTGTCTGGATGAAAGCCCTAATGAGAAGCTATGTCTGGTGGCCGAATATGGACTCAGAGATCCAAGCATGGGTAGAACAATGTCGGCCCTGCAACGAGTCTAGGCCGGCTCCCCCTAGGGCCCCAGTACATGACTGGGACAAACCAAAAGCCCCTTGGTCTCGGTTACATGTCGATTTTACTGGCCTGTTTCATGGCCAAACCTTCCTGATTTTATTCGATGCCTACTCAAAATGGCTCGAAATTTTCCTAATGGGCTCTACCTCCGCTGAGGCCTTAATCAAGGTCCTCTGGCGACTGTTCCCCACCCACGGGTTACCTGACATCCTGGTATCAGATAACGGGCCCCAGTTCACCGCAACCCACTTCGAGGGGTTCCTAGCGGACTTAGGGATCCTCCATGCCCTGTCTGCACCATTCCATCTTGCTTCGAATGGCCAGGTAGAAAGATTTGTTCGATCCGCCAAGGAGGCCTTGGGGAGGCTAGGCCCCGGGGACTGGCAAGCCAGGGTGGACAAATTCCTCCTAGCCCAGCATATCACCCCAAGTACAACCACTGGCCAAAGTCCGGCCGAACTACTCATGGGCCGCAGGCTTCATTCGGTCTTAGACTGCCTGCACCCCAATTACATGCCCCAAACCAAGGACGAGCCAAGCCAAACCATCAGATCCTTCTCAGAAGGAGACCTAGTTTTCGCCCGCAATTACGCCGAGGGTTCCCTATGGCTACCAGGGAAAGTCGAAAAAATCCTGGGCCCAATGTCATATGCAATCAGGTTAAATGATGGCCGACAGTGGAAACGGCACATCGATCAATTAAGAAAACGAGTTAAAGGCGAATTGCAAAATCCGCAAAATGCAAATAATTATACTCCTTCCCTAGCTAACTCAAGCCCGATGGAGCCGTAAGACTTACCGGAGGCACCACGAGTCCAGCGGTGATCGCATGACAAACTGGTTCCAATACCCAAAGAGGCCGTGCCGGAAAGTTTCCAGGAGCTTCCAAGCTCAGACCACGGAGCAGCAGCAGACCTGTCTGCTCAGGCCACTGCCTCACCCTCGACTGAGCTGCGCAGGTCAGGGAGGGTTCCTAAACGCCCTGCCTACCTGTGTGATTATGTGTGCCGCATGGAGTGCTCCATCTAGGAGGGGAGGGGTGTTATGTACTGTTGCATACATGGTTTCACCCAGGTCCAGCATTTGAGCGGGAGAATACTCAAATCCTATTGGTTGTTACATCTGACAGGGCTAGCTGTCAGACTGCAAGTTGCTGGTTGTACAGAGAAGTTGCCTAGTAAAGAAGTTCCTTTTTGAAGTCTGTCTCCTGTCATCATTCCCACAATTCAACATATTACATTATGTATCTATTTTTGTAAACAACGTTGTGAGCTTAGAAAGGCTTAGAAAGAAATACAGAAATAAAAAACAAATGAATATGAGAAAGAAAACACAACCGGCTATTTGTGTTGCCATGGGAAACGTGAAAATACAACTTTGCTGCAATTAAATGTACTTCTATATTTAGGGTTTTTTTTTTTAAAGGTGTGTATGTTCATTTAGTAATAGAGTTTTTGATGTTTAGCACTGCAAGAAGACTGCATTGCAAAAAGACAGAGGAGGAAAGTCTGTTTATTATGTCCGAGTAGAAAAAAGGGGGAAGGAAAAAAAATTCTAAGTGCCAAGGAGGAAAATCTCTATCCATCAGGCCTAATTCAATTTGAACAGAAACTTTCTTCAAGCACACTTGTGTTCTGATTGAACTTACTGCATTTAAGTCACTATTTTTGTTTGATTTTTAAAATATATATATCTTTGGCTTAGTGTTGACTCCAGGTGACTGCCTGGGCATGTCCCTGTGGTTTTTTGGGCAAAGTTTCAGAAGTGGTTTGCCATTGCTTCCTTCCTAGGGTTGAGAGAGAGTGACTGGCCCAAGGTCACCCAGCTGGTTTTGTGCCTAAGGTGAGACCAGAACTCACGGTCTCCTGGTTACTAGCCTAGTGCCTTAACCATTGCATCAACCTGTCTCTACTGAAGTCACCGCTGCCTTTGAAAATGGAGCTTATCCAAGACACATCAGGATTGTTTTTTTTGGCGCTACTAAAGAATTTGGGATTGTTGTCATTTTAGTACATTTCTCCTCTTTGTATTATATCCCATTCTGTCCATCCCATTCTGTCCATCTCCTCTCTGTAGTATATCCCATTCTGTCCATCTCCGTTGTACAGCACCTTTCTCTGATCAGATGTATAAGGATTGTGACTTCCAGAACATGGGGAATTGTAGTTCCAATAAATCTGGAAACATGCCAGATTGGAGAAGAAAAACCCAGTCTGTCTGAAAAGAGTAGATAATATAAATCATCTGTAATGAGAAAGATAGCTGTCCTGACTTGCTGATTTGTTAAATCTATTTCACTGCTGAGTGTCCCCTGCCAACTTGGAGGGCATTCTTAGTGAAATACACTCCACATGCTGGCTCAGCAGATTGCGCCCATCATTCCAGCAGTAATGTTTGGGCTGGCTTTTATTCTGCTCCTGTTTGAGAAGATTACGCATTTCATAGGATTGTAGAGCTGCAAGGGTTCTCAGGGGTTATTTAGACCCATCCCTTGCTCAATGCAGGATTTGCTAAGGCAATCTGGATTACCTAGCTAGGTGGGAAGACCTCAAAAGGAACCTACCATTTAATGAAGAAATCTACTCCACTGATTGACGGCTGTTACCATTAAGAAATTTGTCCTAATATCTAAACCGAATCTACTTCCCCTCCCGGTGTTCTTGCCTCCTCTTCAGGGGTCCATCTCTCAAACGCACATCATTTGACAAACATTTTGATATATAAAGACTGACATCTCCCCTCAGTTTTCTTTTCTGCAAGCTACATTAACTGTTCCTCATAGGACTTGGTTTCCAGTCCTCTCACCAGTTCAATAAATTTCCTCTGATTTTGCTCCAATTTGTACTTATAGCAATAGCAATAGCACTTAGACTTATATACCGCTTTACAGTGCTTTACAGCACTCTCTAAGCGGTTCACAGAGTCAGCATATTGCCCCCAACAATCTGGGTCCTCATTTTACCCACCTCGGAAGGATGGAAGGCTGAGTCAACCTTGAGCCGGTGAGATTTGAACCGCTGAACTGCTGAACAGTCAGCTGAAGTAGCCTGCAGTACTGCACTCTAACCACTGCGCCACTTCTTGCTTCCAGAGTCCAAATTCAGGATTGGATATTGGGCAATAGGAAAAAACGTAAGTAGTATGGGCATAAGGACACCTTGATTGTTGTTTTGGGAGGCAAACACGCACATGGCTGGCTTAAAGAAGACCTCTTTTCTTATGAAATGGCCTCAGGGCATAGAAATGCCATAGCTCAGTGTTGACATGCATGTGTCACATATACGGGTCGCTCAGCAAACACAGTCATAACCTGGCAATCTTAGATAGCTGAGATGAAAGACTCCTCCACTCTTCAACATCTTCATAAACACTAGGGCTATCAATAGATTGAAATTAAATGTAATCTGCTCTAATCTTGATTGCAGAAAATATGACTTCTGCAACAGAGTAGTAAATGTCTGGAACACTTTACCTGATCCTGTTGTTAGTTTCTCTATCCCCCATACCTTTTACCTTAAACTGTCTGCCGTGGACCTTACACGTTTCTTAAGAGGTCTCCAAGGGGGCGTGCATAAGCGCACCAGCATGCCTACCATCCCTGTCCTACTGTACCCATTTGTATGTACTCATTTTATGTGTTTATGGCTATGTTTTGCTTCTTTATATCCATTTATTTGTGCTATTTTTTCATGTGTCCTGTTTCCTTGCACTTGTTGACAAACAAACAAACAAACAAACAAACAAACAAACAAACAAACAAACAAACAAATAAATAAATAAATGAATGAATGATCTAGGTCAGGGGATAGAAGGGGAACTCATCAGATTTGCAGATGATACCAAGCTGGGGGGAACTGCCAACATTTTGGAAGTGAGACTCAAGATTCAGAAGGCTCTTGACAAACTTGAACATTGGGCCCTATCCAACTAGATGCAGTTCAGCGGTGAGAGAAGTAAGCTCTGGCACTTAAGGCAGAAAAAACCAAAAGCACAGGTATAAAATAAGTTGTACCTGGCTCAACAGTAGTAACTGTGAGAGGGATCTAGGTGTCCAAGTGGACCACCACTTAAGCATGAGTTAGTGGTGTGCTGCAGTTGCCAAAAAAACCTAATGCATCAATAGAGTGATAGCATGAAAATCACAAGAAATGATATTACTGTTTTATATGCAGTGGTGAGGCCACACATGGAATATTGCGTCCAGTTCTGGTTGCCATGATTCAAAAAAGATGCTGAGACCCTGGAAAGAGTGCAATGAAGAGCAGCAAAGATGGTAAGCATTCTGGAGGCTAAACTGTATGATGAATGGCTCAGAGAACTATGTACAGTATGTCTAGCCCAGGGGTGTTAAACTGGCAGCCCATGGGCTGGATGCAGCACATGCAGGCCACGCCTACCCCGGCTCCGCAAAGGCAAAAAACGTCACGATACGTCACGTGATGCAATCTAGCCTAACAAAGAGAAGGATTAGGATTAGTGACATGATACAGTATCTAACTTCTAGTACTTGAAGGGCTGTCACAGAGATGAGGATGTTGACTTATTCCCCAAAGCACCTGAGGGCAGGACAAGAAGCAATGGGTGGAAGCTTGTTAATGAGAAATCCAATCGGGAATTAAGAAGAAATGTCTTTACGATGGGAACAGTTAATCAATGGAACAGCTTGCCTCCCAGAGTTTTGGGTGTTCAGTTGCTGGAGCTTTCCAAGAAAAGATTGGACATCCATTTGTGTGGGATGATATAAGGTCTCTTGCCTTGAGAAGAGGGTTGGATTAAAAGACCTCCAAGATCCCTTCCAGCCCTGAGATCCTGAGACTGACAAAACGTAGTCAAGACTATACAATATGATTCATCAATTTCCTTCCCATGCTCTGAGCAGAAGACCTCTTGCCAACTCGCGTTTACACACGTTGTTTCTCCAGTTGCTACTCAATTCCTTTCTTGTGTAAAAAATAAGTGCTTCAGTACTTCCACTGAAATTAGAATCATAGACCTGTGTTTTAATTAAAACACAACTATTGCATTAAGACAGGGGTCCTCAAACTTTTTAAACAGGGGGCCAATGCACGGTCCCTCAGACTGTTGGGGGGCCGGATCGGCTGGGTGGGCGTGGCTAGGTCATGTGACTAGGTGGGCATGGCCAATTTAACAGTCCATTAAACAATGCACACAAATTAAACTTTAATTTGTTTTGCTCCTGGGGGTGTTTTATTTGCTTTTGTTTGCATGTTGCTCTTTTGGTTGACTTTTCTTTTTACTAGATCGTTTTTTCAGTTGTTAGGAGTCTAGTGGTCCACTTCAGAAAACTCAGTTTTGCAGCAATTCTTCTCAGCCCCAAGGAGCTTGAGAAATCTCTCTCTCTCTCTTTCTCTTCTCTCTCTCTCTCTCTCTCTTTCTGTCTCTCTCGCTTTTTGTCTCTTTCTCTCTCTCTGTCTCTCTCTCTCTCTCCCCCCCCCTCTCTCTCTCTGGGTGTGTCTTTCTCTCCCTTTCTCGATCTATCTGTTTTTTTGCCTCCTGGGGTGTCTGTGCACCCCGTTTTTCACCTCCCCCGCCTCCAGCAGCATTCTGCAGGCCAAAAACAGGCAAAAACGGCCCATTTTTTGGCCCAAAATGGCCCATTTTTGCCCATTTTTTGGCCTCCTGGGGCGTCTGTGTGCCCCTTTTTTCACCTCCCCTGCCTCCAGAACATCTCTGCAGGCCAAAATTGTTGGCCTTACCTTTCAGCTCCGGCCCACAGGCTCGTGAAGGTAAGTCCTGTGCTCGGCCGAAGGGTGGGTGGGGCGATGTGGGCAGGGCAGCCTTGTGGTCCTGCGCGGGCCAGATTAATGGCTTCAGCGGGCCGCATGCGGCCCGCGGGCCGTAGTTTGAGGACCCATGCATTAAGATGTAGGTCTCTTTTCTATTCACTAGATTAAGGGTTCACTTCTGAATGTGTAAAAGGCCTTCTAGCAAAATGTGGGGGATACCTCCATTCTCCCCATTCTGTTTTACTCTTTGACGGGCAGGTCACTGGCTGAGTGAAGGAGGCAGCATAACATGTAGGATTTCTGAATGAGTATCAAAAAGCTAATTGGTTAAAATTCTCCTTCCCACGTGGAAACCTCTATGACCTTCTTCACCAACATTCTTAATTGGGTCATGGGGGTTAATATACTGTAAATTCATACACTGTTACCTGGCCAACCAGCCTAGTCAGGTAGCCCTGATGGGTTTACTTTTAATTTGAAACATATCTGGGTTGCAAAAATCCCCATGGTTGCATTAAAGAGAGCTGGGTTAGTTTGCAGTCAAGGAAATGCACCCGGTTAGCCACCTGAGGGTTATCCAAACAGCTGGATAGAGAGCTAATTGATTCCTCTGCTATCCATGACAGATGAAATCCTACACCCACACTTCGCATTCTGTTTCTTGGCTGTTTGATTTTCACATTGTGGTTGAAAGAGGGAGAGAAATGGATGGAGGTAATAAACACCTTCCTGATTCTGTCTGTTCTGTGCTGGTCCTAATTGTGCCACTAGCTTTCTTTCCCTTTTTCCTCTGTCCCATTGAAATCTCAAGAAGTAGAAAGAGAAGAACCAGTATAGCAATAGCAGTAGCACTTAGACTTATATATTGCTTCACAGTGCTTTACGGCCCTCTCTAGGCGGTTTACAGAATCAGCATATTGCCCCCAACAATCTGGGTCCTCATTTTACCGACCTTGGAAGGATGGAAGGCTGAGTCAACCCTGAGCCGGTCAGGATCAAACTGCGGAACTTCTAGCAGGTGGCAGTCAGCAGAATTAGCCTGCAGTAATGCATTCTAACCACTGTGCCACCACAACTCATAACTATACTAGCTGTTGGAAAGAATAGCAAAAACTGATGGCTCTATTCCCAATCAGGTGCTGCAAGCCATGGATTTCAGCTAAGCAGGTTAAGGAGGAAGTGTCGACTATCAATATTGGGCAAATTTTGAAGATGACTGTTAGGTCTCTGTCCATGTAGTTGGGTTGGTAATATATAAACCAACAATGTATGTATGTATGTTTAAAACAAAATCACTGTATTGATTTGTGCTGTATTCTGATTGGTTGATTGTGTTGCAAATTGCCATAAGAGGGAGCTAGAGATCATAGCTTATTCTCTCTGACATGCTCTATTTGATATTCTAGTCTCTGTTGTATCTGAGCTGTGCTTATATTGTAATATCTTTGTTTACTGTGAATGACAAAGGCAACCAGTAAGAAGACTCTGTAGTTGTAAAAGCTTGTAATTCTCTGGACTGTTATTCTAGCTAGTTACAGATTTAAACGTGTATGACCTGGACTGTTTATTGGACTGTGCTATTTCTTAAAGTAAATATCAATCCTTAATCGGTAGTCTATCATATCTGGGTAATTGGTCTAGACCAGATATATCTTACAGTGTAAATCAATTGGCTAGGTATAACGCTGAACCAAATGAAAGGCATTGGCAAGCTGCTAAACGAACACTTAAGTATTTAAAGCACACAATCCATTATGCATTGTATTTAGAACCAAGTACTAAAATGAGGTCAGTAAAATGAGGACCCAGGTTGTTGGGGCAATATGCTGACTCTGTAAACCGCTTAGAGAGGGCTGTAAAACACAATTTCCAACCATTAGGTCAGGAGAATGGAAAGATCTGCTGCAGCACTCCACCCTTTGGATAGATTGACCTCAACACTATTGACCTTCCAGAAAGACCTTAAAACTTTTATCAACAGGCTAGGGTATCCCATATAAATAGGGTCCCACAAAATGGTTGAGCTGATATGTAAGGTTTTCAATAACAGTCTCCTGTGGTTTTGTTTATATTTATAGGTTTTTAATAGTTTTTTTAATGACTTGGTTTTAATTTCAGTCATGCAGCTGCCCATGTCACATACATGAAATGGGCAGCTACATAATTGCAGCAAACAAATATATAAATGAAATCTGCGGGTACAGTCGAAAAATCAGTTTGGTGGAGGATTATGAGAGAGAGACTGGATGCTTGGCAGCTGCCTGTGGGTTATTGGATGAGACATAATGATCTAAAGAGGAAATCATGCAGATGGTAAGATCCATACTTCTCCCCAGCCATTAGTAATACCACACCCTAAGTGTACCCCACAGCAGTGTTCTTAATTTCCATATGTTGTGGCCTTTCACATTTTCCAAGTAAAATAAACTTGTACTGTTCAGGAATAATGTAGTCTGAAAGAGACACATCTTTTATTATCTGTCCATATGGTGGCCAGATTGCTCTCACCAAAACTGTCACTGGGGTGGGATATACCATAATCTGTTCTTTCTAAACTTTCAGGTCTCTTGCAGTACACAAGCTCTTTACACACTTCCAAGTTCTCTCGATGGGCTTTTTGCTAGTAAGAAGAAGAATACTGTGCATGCCGTGCAAATTTTCACCTTCGAATGTGTAAATTAGTCATGACTCTCTGCTGTTGCATCTGCAACTAGATTTTTCCCAGATCAGTATCTGTGCAAAAAAAAAATCCTCCCATTAATAAATAAAGAAATGAACACGAAATACTGAAGATCTAAAATAAGATTCAGAACTAAAATAAAGACAGAAATGTGGGGGATTAAATGGCAAAGGGGACCTTATAAACCGGCTGTTAGTGAGATAAGAGAGTGCTGAGTTGAATTCTGATCTTCCCTGGCAGGAAAGATTTCAGAGCCTATAAAAAGAGTGGGGTACTTCTGTATTTATTTATTTGGATTTGTAGGGTGCCAAATCCAATGATTCTAAACAGCAAACAAAATCAAACTACCATTAAAAAATACTATGAAAAACCATCATTCTACTGTATATAGAAAATTTTGGGATTAAAATATAGCATCCTCCATGCATTGGAATCATAAATCATTCTGGCCTGTTTAAAAAGGCAGATGTTTAGAGCTTCTGTGAAGGTCAATAGTGTTGAGGTCAATCTATCCAAAGGGTGGAGTGCTGCAGCAAATCTTTCCATTCTCCTGACCTAATGGTTGGAAATTGTGTTTTACAGCCCTCTCTAAGCGGTTTACAGAGTCAGCATATTGTCCCCAACAACCTGGGTCCTCATTTTACTGACCTCGGAATGATGGACAGCTGAGTCAACCTTGAGCCAGTCAGAATCGAACTCCTGGAGTGAGCAGTGAGTTAGCCCTGCAGTACTGCATTCTAACCATTGCACCACCATGCAGTTATTTTAGAGCATGCACAATATAATTGTTCTTGTTGGTACTTATTAAGCAATTAGATCATGATGTAGATGTCCACTATTAAGAAGCTCCTTGAGGACTGGGCAGTAGTGATGATGTGGATAAGGTGATTTTTCAGAGAGGGTAGGTTTTACACCAGGAGAAAAATCTTTTCAGTCTTTTCATCATTGAATTATGTCTACTTGGGAATCATATTTTTGAACAATACCATATACTGTACATACATAAAAATACTGAGAATGTTCAAATCACCAAATCTTGGAGTTGGGGGAGTAATTTACACATAGAACCTAATTTCCTGTTCTATGCAAATTAAAATATTCACAAAAGTTAGCTCCTAGACTCAGTCTGAAGTGAAGGAAAACCCATCACCTTTCTTCTTAATTATTTTCCGAGTTAGGAATCTTTTCTTGGTACTGAACTGGAATCTCCTTTATTCTACATCCTGTCTTCCGGAATAATTGGCCTTTTTTCTGTATGACATCCTTTCAGATAGCAATCATATCTCCTGTCAATCATTTCTCAAGGCTAATCATTTTCTGGTCCATCAATCTCTCTTTCAAAGGACTTAAAGTTTCTAGTCTCCTGATCATCCTTTTTGCCCTTCTCTCCCAAATGTTTTATGCTAAATATCCTTGCTTCCAAGAGTTATAAATGGATAAATGAGAAGAACAAAGGTGAAGGAAGCCTAAGAAGGGACAAATTAAGCCAATTACGTTATTATTACAGCATTAGTTTTGACTGCAGGAGTCCCACCTAGCCCTTCTTCCATGTTCTTTTTTCAACATTTCCTATGTAGATTGCTTCCACTGTCTATTTGTATTCTAATTGCAGCTCATCCAAGCACATCTGCGGAAAGCTAAAGCTGAATCATAATTTGTGTTCACGCACTTGTCAGGAGAGTGAGCCTTTTCTGGGGAGGGGGGAGAGGCGTGCTTCTGCTTCAGACGGATTTGACACACGAGACAAATGAAACAAACTTCTGGAAAGCAGGGCCTGCGGGCTTGTTTGTCTCACAAAGCTTATTTGAAATGGAAAGGTTCTAAGCTGGTAAAGACACCGTCAAGCCAGCATGGGATATTTCACAGGTGGGCAACAAGGAGGGGAAACCTGTAGGAGTGAGGTTGGCCCTTACTTCAGCAAGATGGCAGGACAGCATCTGCTACTAACCCGGAGGCCAGGAAGCTAGCATTATGAATGCAAGGCAAGCTATCTTTAGGATGTGCCTGACATTCCCACCCTCTCTCTTTCCTGTACATGGTAATATATTGGTTTTATCTCCTTCTCTCCCCTTCCTTCCCAGCTGTGAATGAAGGTGTAGCAATCTATTGTATTGCTTGCACAAGGCTTTTAAAAGTGCTTGCTCTGTAAACATC
Source organism: Thermophis baileyi (assembly GCA_003457575.1). Taxonomy (NCBI): domain Eukaryota; kingdom Metazoa; phylum Chordata; class Lepidosauria; order Squamata; family Dipsadidae; genus Thermophis; species Thermophis baileyi. Next base: position 1,883,511 of record QLTV01004245.1, on the reverse strand, counting down.
CTCTATCGACTAGCTATCTGCTCTTGTATACTGTAGTAAGTTGAAATAAAGATGTATATGTTTAAGCTAAATAAACTGTTGGGAGCCTCTAACGCCAAAGAATAAAACTTGTGTTGTGATATTATGGCTCATGTGGGTGCTGCTGTGGTTAGGAACAGCTACCTTTGATTCCAAGAAAACTGGATTTGACTGTCATCAGAACAGTGAAACAAATTTTCCCCTTTTTCGGCAGCAGCAAAATGCCTTGGACCAGGAAGAAGCTATTTGAAAATACTTAGGCAGGGATATATATATATATATATTTCATAATCTTCTAAATATATATTTGTGTTACATTTTACTGATAAAGAAATAACAATAATAGTGTGTGTGTGAATGAATGAATGTGTGTATATGTATGTCTGTGTATGTCTATGTGTATGTCTGTGTGTCTCTGTGTGTGTGTGTTGTGTGTGTGCATTTGTATAAGAAACATTTTCCCTAAAATATTGGCAGATTGGCAGTGGCCGTTTGCTTTGCTTAAATGGTTACAAGATTGCATGACAGTAACTTTGATGTGAAATACACATGCAGATGCTGATGTTTTTAACCTACCAAATAAATGGATCTTTAAACGCATAAAGAGACGCTGTTACAGGATTTCAGATAAAAACTCGGTCTAAGAAATTCTTTTTTCATCCCTATTTATAAATAAATAAAACAATTAGATGAAAAAGATTAGAATCTGGGTTTGGAAATCAATACCACTAAAGTCTAGTCAGATCAATAAGGACCATAACGAGATGTTTCAGATGACAAATGCAGGCAGCCATATGTTAAATTGTTATACCCATCTACAACCAACTTTTATTCTTCAAATAACTTGTAGAGCCCTATTTTTTTTACTTTATTCTTTGTTTTTAGAAGATTACGAAATATAAGCAGAATACTAAAGTATACAATTATTATTTACTTACAAATTTTTTTTAAAAAAAACTAAAACAAGAAGATTTAAAAAAAAAAAAAGGATCCCCCAAACTCTAAAAACTCAACAAATTGCAATACTAAAGGAATTAGGATTAGGGTTGAAACTAAAATGTTGTGTATACAGTATATTATGTCTCTAGATAGACACTAATTTGCAAAAAATACTGTACAGTAATAGGGTATATTGCAATCAGTTACAAAAGATAAAAAAGACAAATTTACCTAATATTATCACTATGTTGTTATAAAATACCATAATATCTATGCCAAAGAAAAATAATGCATCATTTCTGATTAGTTGGCCTTTTCCCAAAATCGATAATTTGTATAATGGATAATTATTAACATGGATAATTACTAAAATATTAACTAAATGGATAATTGCTAATAGCCAATCCTTAATATTTCAACATTATTTCTTTAGCAATAGCCCAGTACAACTATAATTTCTTAGTCAAATTTCAGAGTTTGGGTATATAATTGAACATCAGAAACCAGAGCTTAGTGGTGCAATGGTTAAAATGCAATACTAGGGGCAAACTCTGCCCACAGCCTGGAGTTTGATCCTGATGGGGCTCAAAGTTGACCCATCCTTCCATCTTTCCGAAGTTGGTAAAATGAGGACCCAGATTGTTGGGGGAAATATACAAAACATTGTAAACTGCCCGAAGAGTGTTGTAAAGTTCTGTAGGGCAGTATATACTGTAAGCCTAAATGCTATTGCTATTGCTATCATGTTAATATTGAGCAATTTCTCTATAAATCTACTTATGTAGATTTATACCACATTCCTTATGCCACATTCCTCCCATCGACCAGTGAGGTTGCACAGGGTTGGCCTTCTTCAGGTCCCGTCGGCCAGACAGTGCCGGCTGGCGGGACCGCGGGGGAGGGCCTTCTCTGTAGCCGCTCCGACTCTGTGGAACCAACTTCCCCCCAAGATCCGTACTACCCCCACCTTACTGGCCTTCCGTAAAGCCGTTAAGACCTGGCTTTTCCGGCAGGCCTGGGGCCAATAGTGGTTCTGATTGGCCCATGCATGGTTGTGTGAATGTTTTATTTTAAATATGGTTTTTTTTTTAATTGTTTTTATGTTTTATTTTTTATGATGTAAGCCG
>QLTV01004245.1:1856034-1875099 GCA_003457575.1 Thermophis baileyi | reverse complement strand
TATCTCTCCCTCTCTCTCCCTTCCTTCCTCTTTCTTTCTTTTTCTTCTCTCACACACACACACACACTTCCTCTTCCTCTTTCTTTCTCTTTCTCTTTCTCTTTCTTTCTTTCTTTCTTTCTTTCTTTCTTTCTTTCTTTCTTTCTTTCTTTCTTTCTTTCTTTCTTTCTTTCTTTCTTTCTTTCTTCTCTCTCTCACTCTCTCTCCCCCCCTCTCTCACACACACACATCTGGTTTGGGACGAAGTGATCCGGCGAGCTCCAGAGCAGCAGCGGCAGGAGAAGGAAGAAAGCGGTGTCCCCCTGAGGCCGAGTGCGCCCGGCCCAAAAGGCGAATGAGCCTCGCCGTGTCCCCCCGAGGCAGTTCTTCGGCCGAGCACAGTGGGTCTCCCTCCCACGCCACTAGTGTTGGCCTTACCTTAGAAGTCTTCCACGCACCTCTGAAGGAAAGGCTGATGGCGGGTGGTGCTTCGGGGAGATGCTGCAATCGCTGCGCTGGGGCTGAGAGGAGTGGCGGCAGCTTCGGGAGACACTGGAAGGCGGGGAGGTGGTCGCCCGGCCTGGCAAACTTTGTAGCCATGTGGCTGCGAAGCTTGCCGGGCTGCCCCCCGGTCCCTGCCATGGCTACAACGGTGGTGGCTTTGGGAGACCCTGGAAGGCGGGGAGGGCCCCCCCTGGCCTGGCAAGCTTCGTAGCCATGCAGCTGCGAAGTTTGCCAGGCTTCCGCCCTGTCCCTGCTGCAGCTACAATGGCGGCGGCTTCAGAAGATGCTGGAAGGCGGGGAGGGGGCCCCCCAGCCTGGCAAACTTCGTAGCCAAGCGGCTGCGAAGTTTTCCGGGATGCCCCCCTCATCTCCGCCATGGCTGCAACGCCGACGGCTTCGGGAGACACTGGCCCGGCAGGGGGGTTGGAAGGCTAGCATGAATGCTTACCTGTGTGTAGGCAGGAGGAGGCAGTTCTGTGGATGCACGTGGCAAAGGCGAGGCAGGGCAAGCGTTGGAGCGGGGACCAGTTCAGGGGCATGGCCAGCCAGCGGTCGCTACCGGTTCAGCGACCCTGGCCAAATTACCGCTACCGGTTCTCCTAAACTGGTGCGAACCGGTAGCAACCCACCACTGGTCATATTCCTATATTATGGAACAGGTTTCCCTTAGAGGAAAGACTTTCCTTGATGGTTTGGGAAATTGGTCAAGACAGAATTCTTCTGGAAGACCTTTTAGCTTTGGCTGATGTTGTTGGTTGACTGAATCTGTACAATACATGCAGTAGTTATTTTAATAGATGTTGCTGTTAGTGGATGTTATTATGAAAATCTATATGTCTATATTCTATACTGTGGATGTTTCATTTGTTACTTTCAAGTTCTAAATTATATTGAGTTTCACTGAGAGTCTTTTGATTGCAGCAGTAAGTACATCTAATAAATACATAAAGAAATTACTCTATCCTCCATGGTATATATGTTGCAGTAGAAGGACAAAACATTCCAATAATTCCTTTTCATTCTTTCCTCTACTGTCTTTCTAATAGAAAGGAAGGAAAAGAAACAAGCCACTGTAAGTGTCCTGCAATATTTAGGTACTGAGTAACCATTTGGTGGAAAGGGCATTTTGTACCATAAAGTTCCAGTATGGTGTTGGGCCAATCTCACCTTCTACTGTCATGCCTTATCAAATATATGATTATTGATTGTTTTAGTATAACCCATTAGCCAAAGTAATTTAGAGGATAAACCATGATCAGCCAGTTTACTTTTAAAATTGTTTTTCTACTGAGTTGATATTTACGAGAGAGCCATAACTTAGCCTTCCATTTTGAAACCCAACTCTCGAATCATAAGGTTGCATTGAAAATATATATGAGAATTTGAGAAAGGCAGGCATGTAAGCTTTGCCAATGGATCTGGCTGCTCATTGTGTGGCATGCAACGCTTACATAGACAGTAGGATCATGCAATCCTTTAGATATGATCTCCAAAAATGTTTGGAATGCATGAGCGATCAGGAGCAGCTATCCACAAGACCCTTTTAGTAGCTGCTCCTGCAAGCTCAAATGTACCTTTTGGAAATCACATTTTAAGTGCTGTACAACTCTGGTAGAAAGATGATAGTTTAATACAGTGAAGTTCTCTCTCTCTCTCTCTCTCTCTCTCTCTCTCTCTCTCTCTCTCTCTCTCTCTGTCTCTATGTCTCTGTCTCTCCCTCCCTCTCTCCCTCTCCCTCTATCCCACCCTCCCTCCCCGTGTGTGTGTGTGTGTGCATGTGCGTTTATGTGTGTATGCATGCTTGTTCAGATGGTCAAACAGCAGCTCCATTTTGCAGTCTCAACTTGTTTTATGTCTTACCCACTGATACCGTGAGTATCTCTCCAACACTGCCAATACTAGAATATGTGGAACTGTGTAGTCCATCTTTTGATAATACCTTATCCAAATGTCTATGGAGATTCTCAGTCATCCAGGTCATGGTTGTCCCAAGTTGCTTTTTCAAGAGGCAACTGGACTCTCTGGGTTTAAGTGCCTTTCATTTCAACCCTGAGTTACAAATATTCCCCAAAGCTTCTTGGATGAGAAGCGAAACGTCTTCAAAGAAAAATCAGAAAGTCCAGTTGCTTCTTGAAAAAGCACCTTTGGAACCTTATCCAAATCAACAGGTAAGTTTTCCCACATCAATGGTATTAAATGCTGCTAGGAGGTCTAATGGGATCAGGAGTGCTGCACTTCCCTATCCAGATCCTGGTGAAGGGCATCCACAGAGCAACCAGTGCTATTTCTGGCCTGCATCCCGAAGTCTCTCGTACAATTGCAATGAAAAGAATTGGAAAGCCCCTGGTTATGTGGAGCTTTGAATGTTGATTGGAACACAGAGAAGCACTGAACAGCCGTTAATCTTCAATTATAGCTAATCTTATGTTATTCTATTCACTTAGCAATGCCCTAACCATGGAGCCCTATTTTTATACTCTTCATTAAAAAAAGCTTGCATGTCTTGAAAAGGCTGTAACAACTTGCACAGATACTGTGGTGTTTGGGGGATTGGCTTCTTTAAGAAAGATGTAATTCAGCCTGAAAACTCAGTTTCCCCGATTCTATTATGCAACAGAAGATCCTGCATTGATTAGCATAATAGAGAGTACAACAATAGCTTTTTAACAGCTCACTTAAAAGTGCTTTGATTTTTTTCCCCATAACAACTATTAAAGATACAGCATATGTGTAAGAACTCAGAAATCAGGCTTGAAAAAACGATATGTCTTTGTGGGAAGAGTACTTCTTGATCCTTATTATTGTAGTTCCCCCTTCCCCCATCCTCCATCTTTCCTTTGCTCCTGAACACTCTGTGTAATATAGAAACATTGAAGTGGTAGAATTAATACCTCCTAGGCATCATGTCCCATTCTTCAGGAAACCTCTCATTTGCTTATACTTATTATCCCAGGGAGTTAGTTCACAATTTAGGTGTGTGAGCTAGAACATAAGTGCAGAAAAGCTTGAGCCAAGTTAGCTCAGTCTAAATACAGATTTGAGATCTTTTTAGTGCAGATTCTATGGTTATGATGATAGCAAAGAAAAAAAGCCTTTCCCACAGAGTTCTGTGCAACCAGGAAGCCTCTTAATGCATTCAGCTTCAGCTCCTGTTTGCTATGCATTTAGGAGTTATGGGGTTTGAAGGGTGGGTGGGTACCTTCCTACCCCCGTGACCCCCGCCCCGCCGCCGTGACCCCCGTCCCCTCCCCGCACGCGATGAGGTGACAAAGGAGGCGTGGCACCAGGGGTGAAATGCTCCCAGTTCAGCCGTGCCTGCGGGTCACCGGACAGCTGGTAGCCACGGAAGCGGGAGACTTCGCCCACCCACTCGGACGCCGCCATTTGAGTTCTTTTACCCTCTGCGCATGCGCAAAGCGTTCTGCGCATGTGCAGAAGGTAAAAGAACTCAAATGGCGGTGTCCGGGCGGGTGGGCGAAGTCTCCCGCTTTTGTGGCTACCGGCTGTCCGGCGACCCGCAGGCACGGCCGAACTGGGAGCATTTCCAAGATGGCGGGCTAGCGCGTGCGGCGACCCCTGTGAAAAGGTCGTTCGACCCCCAAAGGGGTCGCGACCCACAGGTTGAGAACCGCTGAAATAGATAGATAGATGACATCTGTCATCACCTCTCATTACACAAAGCACAGAAAAGGAATAAAAAATAGTAAACAAGATAAATACATAAGCTAAAAAGAAAATATACTTATTATTAGTTGATACTAACACCATTTATGATACTTGCCCATTCTTTTCTGATTCTGTACACCATCTTTCCTCCACCATTTTGCCTTTTGTTCACTAAACCTCTCCTTTTTCTCTTGGAAGCATGACTTTATCTTTCTTTTCCTCTCAATCCTATTCATTCTTTCTTCAAATACTTATTTAGTTTTTATTTCACTTTGGTTCCTGAAAAGTGTCTCCAATATCACCTTTCGGGAAGGAAGATGATTGGGAAGGTTGTGACAGGTCAGCTTCAGGTTGTGTCAGATGTCAAGAATTGTCTAGATTCATGCAAATCTGTTCCCCCCCCCCCTATCCTCACCCTAAGTTTGGAACTGAAAATGCCTTGGCTGATAGTTGGACATATGTTGGGGAAGGACATAAGGGATACAGCCAGGGGTGGGATTCAAAATTTTTAGCAACCGGTTCTCTGCCAGGTTGCTGGGTGGGCATGGCCATGGTGGTATGGCCTACTCGGCCTCCTGCACCATGGCAGGGGGGGCGTTTTTGCCCTCCCCAGGCTCCAGAGGCTTTCCTCGAGCCTCCAGGAGGGCAAAAACAGCCTCCCCCGGGCTCCGGAGGCTGAATCCAACCCCTGGATACAGCCATACTAGTTCTCTTGAAGAATTCTTTGCTGCCATTTGAGAAGATTTTGTGTACAAGCTGTCAGAAATGTGTGGACAGCACAATGTGTGGATAGTTAGTTCATACTCATCATCATAAACATGGGTCATATAAGTTATATCATATGACTTATTTTGTCCACATAAAACATAGGGAGAGGTGTTCAAAGATTTGTTTTTCCCCTTCAGCTAAATTAAGTAGGGAAAGGAAATTTTAAATGGGAATCCCACATCAGTAGTAGATTTTATTTAGGCTGAGAAAATGGAACTCCATTCGGCTACTGAGTAGCTACTCTGACGAGCCAGGAAGTGCTGATCCTCTTTATGGAATTGCTCTCCTCTTAATAAGTAGCTCATAGATACTGTTAAATCTGTTACTTTCTTAGTTGTATGAGTGGCATTTAGGGTCAAGCTTCTTTCACTGCCTTGCTATCTCTGTTCCAAAACCCTCCTGGACTGAAATTAGTCATTACAATAGTGAACTACACCCTTTGAAAACTCCTCAGAAACTTCAACCGATGCAAAATATGGAAGCTTGATCGGCAGGTTCTGGAATATATGCTATCATTAGGTTTCTGTCTAATAAAAATGCCAAACCAGAAACCAGCGTTTGACCTTATAGGTCTACAGAAAATTTGGAATCAGGATATCTTAAGAACTGTCTGTCCAAACTTATATTCACAGACCCATTCCATCTTGACTGTGAGTCTCTGTTTCCAAATAAGTTTATTATATGTTGATGATTATAGACCTGATTAAAGGCCTTATAACTACTATTTGTGTATACAGGTAGTCCTTGACTTACAAGAGTTCACTTAGTGACCGTTTGAAGTTACAACAGCATTGAAAAAAGTGACTTATGACCATTTATCACACTTATGACCATTGGAGCATCCCCATGGTCATGTGATTTACATTCAGATGCTTGTCAACAGACTCACATTTATCACAGTTGCAGTGTCCTGGGGTCAGGTGATCACCTTTTGTGACCTTCTGACAAGCAAAGCCAATGGGGAAGGCAGATTCACTTAACAACCGTGTTACTAACTTAAGTCCTAAGTTGAGGATTACCTGTCCCTGTCCCCCCTCCTCCTCCTTCTCCCCCCTCTCTCTCTTACACACACACACACACACACACACACACACACACACACACACACACACACACACACACACACTTTGGTTTTATTACATTCTTGCTTTGTGAGGCTATATCAGTTTCAAAATCAACACTTTTTGTGCAATCTGTTCCTTGTTTTAGCAAAATGTTGACTTGAGCAATAAGAAAAAGGGGGAAATCCCTGTTTTGTGTTTGTGTGACTATCCATTAAATATGTTCTTTCCCTCCCTTTTTTTGGCTGAAAAATATTTTCCTGCAGATCATGTTTTCCTTCTGTTCATTCCTTTCTGTTTTACTTTTTAATACCACTCCATTCATTCCATTCTCAAATTTCTTCTCACTATGAAACTGTACCATGAATTATCTATTTTCTTCTGTTTATAGTTCTTGGTGGTTTTAACTTAGGAGAAGTGCATCAGTAAACATGCACTGTAGCAGAAAGGAAAAGAATCAAGCTCTAAGTTTAATTAAAGTTGTGGAGTTGAGTGTTAATTTAGAGAGCTCTTTACTATGGTCTGTCTACCCCAGTACTATATACTTTGACTGGTAATGAGTATGCTCAATGTATAATAAGAGGTTTTTTAAATGACCATTAATTAATTTTTAATTTATTAATTCATTTACATTTTTTAATCCCGGATGCTCTTTAATTAATGCTTCTGTTTATAATTATCTGCATTATAGTTGAGTCATTCATTTATAACAGTTTTTCACAATCTGTTTGTTTGTTTATATTTATTTATTCAAGTCATGGGGCTCTCCGTTCGCCATGTAACTGCAGATAACAGAATAACAGATATGAAAGGGACCTTGTAGATCATCTAGTCCAACCCCCCACCCAAGCAGGAGACCCTACACCATTTCTGACAGATGGCAGTCCAGTCTCTTCTTGAAAGCCTCCAGTGATGAAATTCCCACAACGTCCGAAGGCAAGCTGTTCCTTTGGTTGATTGTTCTCACTGTCAGAAAATTTCCCCTTATTTCTAGGTTGAATCTCTCCTTGATCAGTTCCGTCCATTGTTCCTGTTCTGGCCTTCAGGTGCCTTGGAAAATAGGTTGACCCCCTCCTCTCTGAGACAGCCCCTCAAATATTGGAACACTGCTATCATGTCTCCCCAGTCCTTCTCTTCACTAGACTAGCCATGCCCAGTTCCTGTAACCGTTCATCATATGTTTTAGCCTCCAGTCCCCTAATCATCTTTGTTGTTCTTCTCTGTACTTTTTCTAGAGTCTCAACATCTTTTTTATAGTGTGGTGACCAAAACTGGATGTAGTATTCTAGGTGTGGTCTTTATAGAGCGGTATTAGTACCTCACGTGATCTTGATTGAATCCCTCTGTTAATGCAGTTTAGTATTGTATTGGCTTTTTTGGCTGCCGCTGCACACTATGGGCTCATATTTAATTGGTCGTCCACTAAGACTCCAAGATCCCTCTCACAGTTACTGCTGTTAAGCCTGGTTTCTCCCAATCTATACACATACTTTTGGTTTTTCTTGCCTAAGTATAAGACTTTACTTTTCTCTACATTGAATTTGTTGGATTTCAACCCTTATAATCCCCAGTCCACTTCGGTAACATTTCTATTATGGTACTGTGCCACATTTTGTACAAATGCTTTGGTGACATTTAGGTGGGACCCTATCTCATTCTAATAGCATGTCTAGCCTTTCCCATGTTGGACTGCAATTCCTTCAATTCCTTGCCAGCAGGTCTAATAGCATATAAAGTAGATAGTGTTGTCGCAGTGTATCTGAGGGGAATAGCTTGCACAGTTCTGCTGTAGGCATTGTCTAGGACATGCATCTCAGCTATAAAAAAACAGAGGCATCCAGAAACCTCAAGAGAACACCACATTACACCATGCAACAGACTCCAAGAATACCACACTGCACATACAGAATGTGCATCAACCATGCACTAGGTAGCTGATATAGCAGAAAATTGCATGAGTAAGCTACTTGCCTATGAAGCTCTTTCTCTTCCTGGATTAGAGTGATTATACCTCTATAAGGATGGATGTTTAAGAAAGCATTGATGGTTCATGGGGTATCATGAGTTCAGGGAAGAGCAACAAAATGATAGGGGACTGGAGACTAAAACATATGAAGAACGGTTGCAGGAATTGGGTATGTCTAGTTTAATGAAAAGAAGGACTGGGGGTGATATGATACCAGTGTTCCAATATCTATGGGGCTGCCACCAAAAAGAAAGAGTCAAGCTATTCTTCAAAGTATCTGAAGACATGACAAGAAGCAATGGATGGAAACTAATCAAGGAGAGAAGCAACCTAGAACTAAGGAGAAATTTCCTGACAGTTAGAACAATTAATCAGTGGAACAGCTCCAGAAGTTGTGTGGATGCTCCAACACTGGAGGTTTTTAAGAAGAGATTGGACAATCATTTGTCTGAAATGGTATAGGGCAGGGGTGTCAAACTAGCATCGTCATGGCGTCGTCATGTGACATATCACAGTCCCCCCCCCCTTTGCTAAACCGGGCATGGACATGGCCAGCGCGTGACGCATCCGGCCCACGTTTGACAGCCCTGGTATAGAGTTTCCTGCTTGAGCAGGAGGTGGTACTACTGTAGAAGACCTCCAAGGCCCCTTCCGTTATTCTGTTGTTCTGAATCTCTTGTGTAACCAGAAGGAATGATCAGAAGGCATCCTACTGCAGTGTTACATGATTAAAATAAAGAGAAGATTTTTCTCTTATTAAACATCTGTTTATGACACAATGTGCTGAAAAATCAATGGAATGCCTACTTTATAAAATCCTGTTTTCTGATTTTAACAAATAAATTGTATCAAAAACTCATAACTACAACACACTGACGAAATAATTATATGACCCTAGATTTAGGTACCATGGTGATAAGGACAGCAGGTTTATAAATAGCAAATTGCCTGGTCGCCTGTAGTGAGTGACAATTGCTTCCAGGTGACGAGGTAGGGAATATGTTGCAAATTGAAAAGAAATATTTTTTTCTGCTTTACGTTGTCACTATGTCATCCCTATTTGCATTTTTAATTACATGAATACACTGCTAAATTTAATTCTATCATTATTTCTCATACTGTGACCTGATGTTCCATTTGCAAATGCAATAATAGAACAATAGCACATTTATGACACTGCAATAAAGGTAAACAATTTGAATTATTTATTTGTCACTGTCTCTAACAGATCATCAATGAGATTAGAAAGGTAAAACCCATTAAAACTGGAGCATAATATATTTATTAATTTTTAAAGTTCCATTAAGCTATTGATTTTTTTTTTCTGCACTAGATGAATATGCTTTCCCCTCTGGAAACACATTTAAATTTTAACCGCAAAGCTCTAGTGCTAAACTATCTCAGGTCCCAGACCTAAGGCCTTCCAGAGGGGATGCCTACATGATTGGATGGTCTTCCTCCTCTGATATTGGAGACAAATAGGAAATCAAACAGAAGATACTTCCATCTTCCAGAAAAATCTCAGCTTCTGGTTCCAGGTAGATGAAAAAAGGCCCTTCTCATTAACGCGAATGGGTAAATGAAAATTTCTTCTGCTCCACTGATATGAGAACGTTAGAGTGCACCAGGGGTGGGTTCTAACTTACCTTGCCACCGGTTCGCTTCCTCCCGCGTCCACAGAAGCAAAACAAGCAAAAAATAGCACAAAAAAAGCCGAAAACAAGATGGCGGTGCATGCGCAGTGCCGAAAACTCAGCTTCTGTGCATGCACAGAAGCAAAAACCAGCAAAAAATTCCAAAAGATTTAGGATTACTGTATTAAAAAAAATAAACCAAGCCCTACAAACCACAGTTTTACTTCGAAAAAAAATGTGATGTAACTTCAAAAATATTATGCATGTTTCAAATTAATCCTGTTCCCCTTCTATCAAAAAGCGCTTATTCTTATTAGAACATGAAAAGAAAATCGAAGTCTTAAAAGATCAAACAGTATAATAATATTGATAACGTCCAGCAAAGGGATATGATATGTAATTCCCCAGCAGTTCTTGAGAAGAGGGGTTTTTATATACACACATAAACCCAATCTGCCAGTCAGCTTATTTTGGAGAAAGAATACAGATGAAGATATATTTTTGGGGGGCTATTTTTATGTCATTTCTGATAGGCTTAATTAAAATGATGACTGGTATAGTTTACAAAGGCATTCGTGCGTTTTGCTAGATCTGGGGGCGACAGTGTTTTTGTCCCCTTAAATTAATACAATGATGTCATTGCAACTTCACTGGACTTTCTGATTCTTTCCATTGGTCTCTCAAACAGTGGTGATTCAGAGCAGAATCTCATAGAACAGGAAGAAATGAACTCACAAAGGCTTTTATAGAATTAACCACCAGTATTTCTTGACAAAATGCACCAAGCAGCATACGGCACAAAATGGGAGCAAATAGATATGCTCTAAGTCGATGTTTTGATCAAACTTCAGCTTAAACTTAATCTGACAGCTCAGAGATTTCAGTTAGACTCTATCAAACTGTCAAACCAATCATTTCCTTTTCTGAGGGAAAAGCGATAAGAGTTATGAAATGGTGATCTAGATTGGTGGTAGAATGTGGAGTTTTTGATCCATTCTAATTTTTGACCAGCTTTTATTTTATTTTTTAAGGGTTGGTTTTTGAAATCTTATTAATTTCAAGCAGAACAGGACAGACTAAGGCAAGAGGTCCCATGGAATTGGCTTGTAATTAAAACCAGCTATTTTGGATAAAGGATGAATCCAGGGGTGAAATGCTCCCGGTTCAGCCCGGTCCGGGCGTACCGGTAGCGCTGCCTGCTGGTGGTTCGGAGAACCGGTAGCGACGGCAGCGTGAGGCTCTGCCCACTTTTTGTTGTTTTTTACCCTCTGCACATGTGCAAAGCGTTCTGCGCATGTGCAGAGGGTGAAAAAGCCTGTGCACGAGCGGAGCGTGGGTGAAAAAGCGCACGGAGCGAGCGCTTCCGAACCGGTAGGGAAGGTAAGTAGATTTCACCGCTGGATGTATCACTTTGGAAAAGTTAGTCTAAATCATTGGAATTGGTGGGGGTGGCCTCAAAAATGATGATGGGTGACCAGTTCTGAATCTATGCTGTTTTTTTCCACTTTATGTTATTTTTCAACTTTTCATTTTTATATCTTTTATGGGATTTATACTCCACTCAAGAATACAACACAACTTTGTATTCATGAGGAATGCAGAGATGGCTTTGGGGAAAAAAAAATGGCAATCATTAGTGAAACATGAAAGCAAAAGGAATAGGATTGCCTCACCTTGATTCTCTTTTGTATAAGGGAGAGGAAAAAAGAAACTGTATCACGTTTTCAAGATTCTATGGTTATAGCTATATCAATAAATCAGAGTACTGTGTTTGTCATGGAGTCTTGACCAATCTTGAAGGGCTGACATTCACCTTCATTGGTTAGGGTTACTAGATATATTGACTGCAGAAGTCTAGACCACCACTGGATAGCAGCAAAGACATACTGTATACCAAAAACTCTAACTATCATCTAGTGGTTATTCTGACTTTTGCACCATTGGACTTACGTAAGAAAAATGGTATAAATGAGAGAAATGCAGAAAAGCAAGTAGTGAAACATGCAGCTCCATATCAACATTGCCAATCTAAAATGCATTGTAAACTTGACTACTGGTTTCTGTTGAATGTGCCCACTGGTTCTAAGCTTTAGTTTCTTTAATGGCCATAAGGATTCCCACCTGAAAAGTTCTTTATTTTTGTTTTTTTTAAAAAAACTTTATTAAAGATTATTCTTGCAATAGTAAACATGAATACAAAATAAAATTTTTTTACTCTTTCTTACAGAATTTTTCTTACAGAAAAATAGAAATAAAATTAAGACTATAGTAAAGAAAAAGAAATACGCACACACAGACATATAGAAGTCACTTCCAACCTTTATCACAATGGGTATACACAACTTTAGTAACTTTTCACTTCCTCTTAATTTACAACCAATAATCTCTTCATGTCCAACCTCTTTAGCTATAAACAAAAAAAGCATCAACATTTCAGTCCTGGTGTCAGAAATAGTAAAATATCTGTTTTAAATTTGATCAAATAAACCAAAATTATATTTCTACCTTTTACTTGTAACAATCTTAATCTTTAGTCCATTCAAGTAATATTGTAGAATTTGATTTATTTTTATTTTTTTACCCCTTCTTCTCATAAGTGTCATCCAACTTTTAACACAACCCTTTTATAAGTTTAATATAAAAGATTTATCCAGTTAATTTTCTTGTTTTGTAATTCCCTTTTGATTTTTGAAACATATACCAATGTCTTTTGGAATGATCGCCTCAACCATTTTGACTCCACCTCAACATCAAGAAAACTGAGTACTTAGAGACTGTCACCACCCCTGGAAGGCTTCAAATCAATGGAGAAAACCTAAAGAAGGTGGACATTTTTCAGTATCTGGGATCCCACCTCCAAGGCAATGGCGACATCAATGGCGAGGTGCGAGCAAGGGTGAATGCAGCCTACATCCGTTGGCGAGAACTCACTGGTGTGTTATGTGACAGACGAATGCCAACCCGTCTTAAATCTAAGATTAACAAGACAACCATCCTCCCGGCTGCACTGTATGGTACTGAATGCTGGGCAGCAGCAACAACAGGGACCGAAAGCTATCTCCATGCCATGGAAATGCGAAGGCTCCATTGGATATCAGGCATCTCCCTTCTTGACCATATCACAAATGACACCATTCAACAACATTTTGGTGTGGCACCAATTACATGAGAGAAGGCCGGCTCCGCTATGGACATGTCCTGAGAGCAGCACCTTCCACCGTTGCCAAGACTGCCTACCAACTAGAAGTCTATGGCCAGCGATCGCGCAGGTGTCCAAAACAGAGATGGCAAGACACAATCAACAAAGATATGCAAGCCACGGGTCTGCACCCTGGAGACACAGCTGATAGTGCAAAGTGGTGCTCAATGATCCGAAAAGCGGAGCCTGCACTTGCAGGAATACGCTAGGAAGAAAAAAGAAGAAGATACCAATGTCTTTTGTATGTCCAATGAAACATATTTTCCAGGTCATTCTTGTAGCATATTTAAAGATCCATTTTCAGTGTCAGCTTTGTCTCTATCATATAGAGCCGAGGTGGCGCAGTGGTTAGAGTGCAGTACTGCAGGCTACTTCAGCTGACTGCTAGCTGCAGTTCGGCAGTTCAAATCTCACTGGCTCAAGGTTGACTCAGCCTTCCATCCTTCCGAGGTGGGTAAAATGAGGACCCAGATTGTTGGGGGCAATATGCTGACTCTGTAAACCGCTTAGAGAGGGCTGTAAAAGCACTATGAAGCGGTGTATAAGTACTATTGCTATCATAACAGATAAAAGTTGTTCCTCTTCTGCCATTTTTTCCAAAACATCTTTTGGACCCAGACTAGCCATTGAAGCAAATATCACTATTGACATTATTGATATTAATTTCTGATTCAATTTTTCAAAATTATATTCAGCATTTCCAATGTTATAATATTTGCTGTCATTCTGTAACTGTTAATCAAGTTCATGTATTCTTCTTTAATTAAAATCTTTAGTTCCCTCCAGCTGAAATTGTTTATCTCTTTTATGTTCTACTTTTCCACAGGAAATATTCTTATAATTAATTCTAAATTTCTTATTTCAAATTTATCTGGATCCTTTATTCATGTATAACTCTCCTTCTCTCCTCTCCCTCCCTCCCCCCTCTCTTAATTAGCGTTCTTAATTGGCTTTCTGATGTTTATTTCAATTTTTCAAAGTTCTTAAGCTTATAGTTATTTTTTCTTTCATTAAGGATTGAACACCCAGTGTTTTCAGACTTGTCAATCCAAAGGTTTCTAATAGCTGAAAAATAATTAATAAGTAATGTCTGAATGTAGTTAGAAAAAACTTAGTGTCCTTTGAGAGGCACTGACTGCCGTTTGAGCAAGATGCCTATTCCCACATCTCCTAATGCTCAAAACCCACTTGAGATTGCTGTCCTGCAGTCTCCACATAAGGAGCAAATGTGGGGAGCATTTGTAGATGATCTCCAGAGATTTCTCTGGAGAAGATCGAAGAACTGGTCTTCTCACTAGGTACCTCACTGGCTAGGTAGTTGTTCTTCACCACAGTCATCAACTTCATTTTTCACAGAGCCATCTTCAGTCTGTCTCTGGAATTCCCCACTTGCAAAGTTCTGAAAGAAAAAAATCAGATACCGTTTGAAGCAATGGTTGCTTCAATACACAACACCTTCAAGATTAATCTGTGGTAGAAATGTTTAGGAAGACACAACAATATAGGGAAAGTGCATTGGAATGCATACAAATACTAGCGTATACATCAGACTTAATATACGTAGTCCTCAACTTTTAACCGTTCCGTGATCATTCAAAGTTACAACAGCGCTGAAAAAAGTGACTTATGTAGATAGAATAGAATAACAGAGTTGGAAGGAACCTTGGAGGTCTTCTAGTCCAACCCCCTGCTTAGGCAGGAAACCCTACACCACTTCAGAAAAAATGGTTATCTAACATCTTAAAAACTTCCAGTGTTGGAGCATTCACAACTTCTGAAGGCAAGTTGTTCCACTGATTAATTGTTCTGTCAGGAAATTTCTCCTTAGTTCTAGATTGCTTCTCTCCTTGATTAGTTTCCACCCATTGCTTCTTGTCCTGCCTTTGGGTGCTTTGGAGAATAGCTTCACTCCCTCTTCTTTGTGGCAACCCCTAGTCCTTCTCTTCACTAGACTAGACATACCCAATTCCAGCAACCGTTCTTCATACGTTTTAGCCTCCAGTCCCCTAATCATGTATGACTGATTTTCACACTTACAACCGTTGCAGCATCCCCATTCCCCATGTTACGTGGTCAAAATTCAGAAGCTTGGCAACTGACTCATATTTATGACAGTTTCAGTGTCCTGGGGTCATATAATCACCTTTTGCAACCTTCTGACAAGCAAAGTCAACGGGGAAGCCAGATTCACTTAACATCCATGTTAACAACTACTGTGATTCACTTAACAATTAACAGAATAATAGAATAACAAAATTGGGAGGGATTTTGGATGTCTTCTAGTCCAATCTCCTGCTCAGGCAGGAATACCATTTCAGACAAATGATTGTCCAATCTCATCTTTAAAACTTTCAGTGTTGGAGCATTCACAACTTCTGGAGGCAAGTTGTTCCACTGATTAATTGTTTTAACTGTTAGGAAATTTCTCCTTAGTTCTAAGTTGCTTCTCTCCTTGATTAGTTTCCATCCATTGCTTCTTCAGGTGTTTTGGAGAATAGCTTGACTCCCTCTTCTTTCTGGCAACCCCTGAGATATTGGAACACTGCTATCATGTCACTCCTAGTCCTTCTTTTCATTAAACTAGACATGCCCAATTCTAGCAACTGTTCTTTATATGTTTTAGCCTCCAGTCCCCCAATCATCTTTGTTGCTCTTCTCTGCACTCTTTCTAGAATCTCAACATCTTTTTTACATCGTGGTGACCAAAAATGGATGCACTATTCCAAGTGTGGTCTTACCAAGGCATTATAAAGTGGTATTAACACTTCACGTGATCTTGATTCTATCCCTCTGTTAATGCAGCTTAGAACTGTATTGGCTTTTTTGGCAGCAGCAGCAGACTCCTGGCTCATATTTAAGTGATTGTCCACTAGGACTCCAAGAACCCTCTCACAGTTACTGCTATTGAGCCAGGTACCACCTATACTATACCCGTGCATTTGGTTTTTCTTGCCTAAAAGTCGAACCTTACTTTTTTCACCATTGAATTTCATTTTGTTAGATAGCACCCACTGTTCAAGTCTGTCAAGATCCTTCTGTACCTTAAGCCTATCTTCTGGAGTGATGGCTATTTCTGCCAGCTTGGTGTGTTGTCTGATGAGTTCCCCATCTATCTTCTCACCCAAATCATTGATGATGTTGAAGAGTAGTGGGCCCAACTCACTTAACAAATGTCTCACTTAGCAACATAAATTTTGGGCTCAATTGTAATCATAAATTGAGGACTATCTGTAATGTTAATTGGCATTATTTAGCGTGCCCCCCCTCTCTCTCACACACACACACAAACACCAAAAGGGTGAAACTCAGAGGTGGTATTCAGCAGGTTCTGACCAGTTCTGGAGAACCGGTAGTGGAAATTTTGAGTAGTTCGGAGAACTGGTAAATACCACCTCTGACTGGCCCCGCCCCCATCTATTCTCTGCCTCCCGAGTCCCAGCTGAATTGGAGGAAATGGGGATTTTGCAGTATCCTTCCCCTGGAGTGGGGAGGGAATGGAGATTTTACAGTATCCTTCCCCTGCCATGTCCACCAAGCCACGCCCACCAAGCCACACCACGCCCACCAAGACACGCCCACAGTACCGGTAGTAAAAAAATTTGAATCCCACTACTGGACTGAAACTGTTGCGGTTTAACCATTTTTCGTTCTAAGCAAGAGGCTGATATAATGTATTCCTAAGCAGCAATGGCTAATTCACAAGGATCAAAGTCCCTTTTGCTTCTGGCCCCCAAGGGGAAGATCTCTAACGTGACAACCATTTTGGTCTCTACTGTCAAAACCCAGCAAGTGCTATAATCGAGAACCTGATATATAAATTACACCTGGCCTCAGGCAAGTTGCAAGCCTGCAATAGATTGCATTGACTTGTCACAGTGCAGCTGCTGGTGCATCTTGCAAATGACAAATCTGCCGAGAAAGGCCAGTTGCTTATTGCTGGATTCATTTCCATCTCATAAAAGGGAACTGCTAGAAATAGTTCCAGATAAAAACACTAAAAGTGAACCGTTCGCAGACATGTCAACTGAGGAATGAATGAATGAATTCATTTCTCCCTCCTGAGATGTATTATAGCTCCTAGAATCATTCAGCACATTCATGTAAGAGCTAGGGGTATTTTCATCCAACTTTGGGGTTTGCTAATTTTTGTGCGATGGTTAGACGTTTCCCCCACCCCAAAAAAACCCATGGCTTAATATTAGATGACAAATGATTCGAACTGTTGTGTGGGTGGAATACTTGTTATTGCTGCTTCATTTTTTTCCCTATTAAAAAGGTGAGAGTTTCTTTTTATAAGTTCTAAAGCACCACTTATGTTGGCTACAGAGCAGCTGGAAAACATGTTGATGCTGCTGCTTTTCTCCCCAAGATGACCATTGAGCAACACTATAAAAGCAAGGAAAGATTAAACCCATATTTTAAACACATTTGAAAAAGAGGGGAGAAGGGGAAGAAACTGCCATGATCAATGTCAAGGGGAGCTCCTTCTGTAAGCAAATGTTGTACCAGTTTCAAATACTGTTCCAGGTTTTTTCCTCAAGACCAAGCAAAGGAGGAAAATGGTAATTGCCTTCTTTGGCCCTGCCTAGTTGCCAATGGCACGACAATCATTTTCTGGGGGCACAGATTTATTGATTTCATTTATTTATTTACAGGATTTATATGACTGCCTATTTCATAAAATGACTGTCAGGGTTCCAGAAAACACCCCCAACAATGAGGGGGCTGCTGAATTAAACGATGTTGAAGGTTTTGTTGAGCTGCTCCGGGCCTGATTTGAAGACCGGGACCGAGATAGGCAATTCATCATCCAGGCTGACGCCAGCGATGTGGCAGTGACTCTAGGAGGCTCACAACAATCTATAAAAACAAAAACAAAAGTCTTCTCCTTCCCTTTGATGATGTCAACCTTACTCACCTCTCTCCCACTGCAACTTTAATTTCCAAACAAGTTTCCTGCTGTGGCTTGAAAGCCTTTTCCTCTATGTTAACTCAAGTGCTTTGGACTTCTTTAGTTGGAATGCTCTACTTCCTTATAGGCTAGCCCTGGTGGCTCATTGGCTACCTTGCCGGGGGAAGGAACGCCCCTTTAAGTGAAATGACAATTGTCTTTATCTGTTTATATTGTACCCTAACCCTAACCCTGGTACATAAAAGTTTGCTGATTCAAAATCTAGCAAAAGATTAAAAAAAAAACACAATTTCCTTCCTTCATCTAATTAAGTATCGTAGCTTTCCATAGATAACTGAATGCCTTTTTTCACATCAGTGTTCCTTTGGTTTGTTTTTCAAATCATTTGTGATAAAAGAGTTTTACTACTATGAAACCACCACCAATAATCATCTGTATCCGTGGAGGAGGAAATCAAGAAGGCAGTTGTGACTGCATAACAAAAGCCCACTTTTGCGTGTGCATCACTGCTGCCTACATGTATTAAGGAGCAGGGCTTCAGTCACAATGGTGACAGCTGCCACTCTGGACTTTATTGAGCCATTCCTGTAGACACTGCTGCTCACTGTCCTCTTTTATATGGGCTAGAACAGGATGGAGTGAATATATATGACTGCTTAAAAATGGGGTTTAACTCTGTTGGAATACATGTTGGAATCTATTTTGTATTGCAACAACTACAGACATATTCAGCCAGTAGATGGCAGTGTTTGTAAGTTTGTTAGGTATAATCTAAGAGATATACTCTATGGTCTTTTTTGTTCTGAGGAGAGTTTCCTGTTACAGTTAAAACAGTTAAGCAGCAAGGCCCGTGGTGACTGTACACTTTATTTGATCTGTAGGGCTATATAATAAACAGAATTTCTAACAAACTCCAACTAATAGATCACAAGTGCGCAGGAAGGAATCCTCCCAATGCTCCCAACCCCATCACTCATTCTTGGACCCAACAGGCTATTTCCTGAATATGGTTCAGTAGAGTACTAGAGAGGCAGTGGTTGAACTAGCAGTAGCAATTATTATTATTATCATCTCTTTTATTCATTAAACATGAAACTCAGTCAACTGAACATTTAAAAATGTGTCACAAATACCATTGACTGGTGCTAATGGTTGATCCGGGTTGCTGCCAGCGTCCTAGGTATCAACCAAGTATCTTCTTAAAATATATGATGTTCCGAGTAGCACAGTTTTTTGCAGTTCCGCTGGTGTTATTGCAGGAAGCTGCAATTTCTTGATGTGTTTTGTGAAATTCTTGGACATGGTACCAAGTGCCCCGATGACAATAGGTATCACGGTTACATGTTTCTTTTCTTTTTTTCTTACATTTTTTATTA